>JARHVA010000993.1:3637500-4083909 GCA_037957365.1 Torreya grandis
CTCTTTTTATTGTAGTTTTTGTATCTTATATTTTTCTTTGTCTTTCATATTGATGTGACTCATGACTTCTTTAATATAATGTCTTAAACATGTTTTTCTTGTTGATTATTCCATCTACTTACTTAAGATGTCAATTTTCACACTTTATTATTCTTTACCATGCACTTTTTCACATTTTATAGAAAATAATTAAACATACATCATATAATACCATTTTTTCATAGCATGATTTTATAACCATAGTACATACTAGAATGAAAAATAATACGTATAAACCCATTTAGAAAATAAAAATGGTATATATATGATATGTGTGTGTGTGTGTGTCAAAAATATATATACATGCAAGCTCTATGGTTTGCCTTTATCCATACATGATGGGTGAGGCATCACACTCCTTAAGGAGCCTACAACCATCACTACCTAAAGCGTCTTCTCTAGTCTGTGAGTCTAGGATCATAATCCCTGGAGCTCTTCTCATGATCCTACTAGCTTTGTCTCTAGCTAATGAACTTTGGCTATAGTCACTCTATGAGTAATAATATTTATATTTAAAGTCACTTTTGTTTCCATTTCTTATTTCCACCCTACACCATCCCTCTTTCTAAAATAACCAATGAAGCAACAACATGTTCTCATTTATATATGTCCCACACAGAAGTGCCATCTAGTCTAAACTAACTATCATATGGTCTGGATAAAGGAACTAATAGATCCCCCATATGTGGTGTATCATGCTCTAGTAACACATCATCCAAACTCTCATTATGGGATGTCTCAATTATAGTCCCCCACTCTAATTTATATGTTTTTGTATCTATAAAAGTAAACCATGTTTAACATATGTAAATAAGTATATCACTATTTCCTAATATAGGTATATGTCTACATCTAGAAAAAGGAGAGTGATAGTAAAAACTTAATTCATATTTTATCTTTACCTATATGATGACATTGCTTGACAATGGTTTCAAAATCTAACCTAGCTCCAAGGATAAATCCACTAGTCAAATTGAGTTGGATTAGGTCCCTATCCACCTCTCATGATAAACCACCAAGACATGACACCCTGATTATAGCACTTGTCTTTATATGACCCATTTGTCTAATCATGGTGGTTCATCCTTTATTATAATAACATCATGACTAGCTCATGCCTACTCTTTTTCCCTCTACATGGGGCATTACAAGGTCTTAAAACTATGACATTAGTTGCTATTCCATACCCCTTGTTCCCCATGGCTCCCTTGAGTGTTTCACCTAATAAGGATCACTAGTAGTGTTGGTAGGTATGTTAATCTAAAATTCCTAAGCACACTATGGCATACATGTGACTCCAACCACAAAGTATAATTCCCCATGATCCATGCTCTTTTCCATCCCATACTCTAGATGGCCATGATGTCTATGAATCAATAGTGTCATGGTATATCCTCCATATAATCTACTCCATGTGAATAGTCTCTAGGGTTTGATAAGAAGGAATTTGCCTTAGAACTTGATCTTGATCCCACCTGCTCACCTAAGGTAGGTAGTCCCCAATCTGGTGTGTAAGTCATACTATTTATTATATTAGAAACTTCTCATAGATATAACATGCAAATAGGATCATTAGCCTCATGGTTTGTTGACCTGTGTTCAACATCACATAAAAAGCACATGATGTTGCACCTAAATCAAAACTCCCATATCATACATTTTTTCATGCTCTAATGTAGATAGACATAAATAATTATGTAAATTCCATATCCCCATTAGAATTATGACACATCACACACATGGTCAATATCTCTATTGTGTGCCCATCCACCAGCCATCTGAAAGTGTTTGTGATTCTCTCCTAACACCCAAGTAACATCTCTATCAATTATGTGCTTAATGGTAACTATAACATCTCCATGATCCCTCTAAAACCAAGTGTGCTCTATCTACATCCATAGCCTAAATAGTATATTTAGTATCCAACTCACATCTATCATCCTCCAAATGTGCCTTTGTCTATAAAAAATATCTAGTTATATTTTTTATCAAAAACTATAAAATCAAATCAAAATCTAACTTAATTTTTTCATTAAAAGTAAAAATGGTCTTTATTTCTACTATATAGCCAATTTCACTATTTTTATACTACATCATCTTGCAATAGTGTATATTGTATCAGCCATGTATTTTCTATTCAATTGTATCAACCATACTCATATTATATTAGCCATTTGATTCCATCTTATGGCATCAGTTGCATACCTAGTGTATTGGCCATGTTTTTCCATTTTTATACTACATTGACCATACATGTATAGTATCAACCATACAAATTATTAATATAATATTGGTTGTATACATATTATACTAGCCATACTTTTATATCATATACTATACAACCATACCTAATAGTACCAACCAAAAAACTTCCAATTATAATATCCATCATGATAGTAATGTATCAGTCAATTATTTTTTACTAATATGCTATATTGGCCTTATAGAATGGTATTGTCCTTTTTTAGTAGCTATACTACATAATTGTATCAGCCATCTAGGTTGATATTGACCAAGTTCATGATTTTTCCCACCCAATTTTATAGGTTTAACTAGTACATTTGTTCGGTAATGGTGAATTATTATTTTTATCCCTAATAAATAATTTATCCTAAAATTTTACATTCAATTTACTACTTGTCACCCACCATAATTTTATCTAAATTTTGACACTTGATGGAGCAAAATTTGCTCCATATATTTGTCACAACACCTAAATTTCCTAAATCTAGCCTCTCTTTTCAAATTTGACATATGAAGTAGTTAATGCCTTACATATGGCTCATGTGACCACTCTTAAGTCACCTCCTACACATCCACCTCATCATCCTCTATACATCATCTCTCATTATGCTAAAACTTGATAATTACAGTTTTGGTTTTATAAAAATATCAAATAGACAAATGAAATACTTTTTACCTATTTATAGTAAAATTTTAAAACTTGAAAAGTTCTGTTATTTACCTCCATATTTTATATTTTATTTAATGTCTTCATTTCCATAGATCCTTTACATGAACTAGAAGAATCATTTAAATCTTAACAAAGTAATAAATTTTTAGGTGCTAAAATAAAATTATAAAAAAAATATTTTTGTCTTCTTTTTTGGGTCTTCCTATCTATCATATAGATTAGCACATTCCTTCAATTGCATCACATGTATTTTTATCTCTTTATACAATAAGGTAAGTGAAGGTACAAATATTTATTTATTTACTTACATCTACTTTAAGATCTTTCAAATTTTCTTTTCAATTATGATCTTTTGTGTTACTATATATCTATCCTAAAGAATCATCTCATTTTACAATATTTGACATGTGATGAGCTTTAGGTGGGTCATGTGTATAAACTTAATATTTTCACTATATCACTCTATTGATAGTTTCTCTTGTAGGGGATTTTTGACACATCAATCTCCATGAGTACATGCCTTAAGGGGTGCACCAAAAATGAGGTGGAATCGACTGGTGGTACTTTATGATAGATGTTTGCATACTATTATGTCATACCTTCATATTATTATTCTAACATTATCGAGTCTCTTTTTGTATTAACTTTTCATCTACTTTTTGTTCAATATTTCTAACCACCCTATATTCCTATAGTATCAACCAAGCCAATACAGTGTATTTCATACTTGTCTCTCCTTGTATTGTTTTACCCTAAAAGATATAGTTATAATTTTGTCTTCTATCATTTATATTTTATTGGCCTGGATGATACATTATTATTTCATTTAACATCCCATTATATTGTATTAGCCTAGCTAATACCATCAGCTTAGAACTCAGTTTTAGTTCTTGATATTGGATCCATATATATAAGAGTCATATTTCATTTCTAATCCTTATAACATACTCATATTGTTTACTTTTCACTCATTTTTTGTTTTTAAGTAGTAAAAATAAGATTTATAGGATTAGAGTCTTATCTTCAAGGTCTAATCTTACTTATGGTATTTTAATCTTGATAGGAGGATTCATGTTGAGGAAGTGTCCCATTATTTGGAGTCCCCAACTAAGGATATATAGGTCTTCTTCTTACCATTTGAGGTCTTCACCCTGTAACATCTCTTGTAATTATCCACTGGAGCCAAAGGGGAGATTGAGGCACCGACAAGTCCACCCAAAGGTAAGTATCTCTATCTATACTCTTTTTATTTATTTAATTGGTAGATTAGATATTATTTTTCCTATTGTTATATTATTTGTGTTATTTATCCTTGCTTATGTTTCTATTTATATCAAATAAATTGGCATATTTGTAAGGTTTCTTAGTCTTTCCATTTATCACCTTATGTTGTATATACCACCCATTAGTTTACCATTACACCACTTATCTTCTTTTTAGTTTAGTACTTTTATCTACCTTGGTTATAGGTTACCTTTGTTCATTATTTCCTTGCATGTGGTATCCTTATTATACTTGTGATATACCCCTTTAAAACCATTACTACAACTATCTATATTGAGCCCTAGTGAGAGATATATCATGTTGGAATAATGCATATTTAAGCTTACCTAGGGTTAATAGGGTAAGTTATTTATTACCGAGGGAAAAATTTATTTACCTTGGTTTATTTATTTTATTGTTGAGAATTTCTCAACAATATATTTTTTCATAGTATGAGAAAACAAATAGTTTGTTTTCTCTATTTTGTAATCATTACAAATAGTTTGTTAACATGAAACAAACTATTTGTATTATAAATACTTTGCATTATATGGTAAATAAATGAGAGATTAATGAGAATATATAGAGAAATTTATGGATTATCACCTATTTTTGTGACAAATTTATTTATTCTCTAGAAATATTTGCAGGTTATTTGTTGTGGGTTCTTTCTCCTGGATTGATCCTGTGGATCCTGTGTATCTCCTGCTCATTCTTTCATGGTATCAGAGCTTGGATTTCTAGTTAAAGATCCTCTTCCCTGAAATTTTTCATCTTTTAACACATTCAAAAATATTATTTTATTGATGTGTTACAAATATTTTTAATTCTCTCAAATTCTGGTTCTTATTTACTAGTTTTTTTTTGGAAAATTTTGTACTTTATGCTCATTAAATGACTGTACAGATTTTCAAAATCAGATTTTTTTTCATGGGGGCGTAGGAAATCAAGTCAGGAATCCATTACAATTTGAATTTTTGCATTTAATATAGGACGTACAGCTCTTCCTTCCAAATTCTACTGACTGGTTCCTGTTGGCAGACTGCAGTACCTGTTCGTTTTTCTGATGTGGCAGATCGTACGGTTGACTTTTTTCAAATATGAGACCTGTTAATGAAATATGAATATTATATATTTATATCCATATATTTTTTTATGAATTTGGATCAGGATGTACAACGTTCTGGAAGCCAACAATAGGAAATTAAAAACTATTTTTTTGTCTGCTGCATAGCTGTACGGATTTCTTATTTTTGAATGCCTTATGCTGCATAAAATCCAAATATGAAAATTTCATGTGATATCAGACTTTAAAATATTTAATTTCATGCTGAGAAGGATGGATTTGGAGTAGGCCATACAGTCCTTTTGGCAGATCCAGTGGAGCCATTCTGCATTGCTGAAAGGTGTTTTTTCCTTGGCTGTGTTTATAAATTTTCTCAAATATTTTCCTGACCACCACGCCTTGCTAGAAAAAGAATTTATTTTTGATAAATAAAAAGATTATTCAGCTGATATCTCACATGTGTGAGTCATTTTTGGCCTTTTTTTAATTTTTAGTGGTTTAAATGCAAGTCTCTAGCTTTGGAAGTTCAAATTTGACTTTGCTAAAGCGATTAGAGATATTTTGTTAAAAATTTGTAGGGAGGAGGTCTTGGGGTCAAATCCCCCTACATTTTTTTTGCATAAAAGCCATTTTTTAATTTTTTATAAGCCAAGGCTAAATTTTTTTTTCGTCGAGAGATGTTAAATTGTAATGGGAGGGGTGTTTTTTTTGAGGAAAAATAAATGTCTAGATTGTTCTTGTCAACTTCATCATCTTCCTCGGGAATGGAATCTCAATTGTTTGAACCTATAAATTCTACAAATTACCATGCTTGGAAGCTAAAAATGCAACAACTCCTTCAATCAAAGGGCTTAAGGAGAATTTTTTTTGAAATGACACCTGCAACATTCACCACTGAAAAAGACAAATATGCATATGGTTGTAAGCAGGATGAGGCTCTTGGATTGATTTGCCTCAACGTCTCAGATAATATTCAATTTCACATTGCAGATGCTACCATGCCAAAAGAGGGATGGGAAAAATTTAAAAACTTATTTGGCAAAGTTAATGAGTTTAAAATTTTGTAATTAGATGCAGAATTGAGTACTCTCTCTCCATCAGATTTCCCTTCAATAGATGAATTCTTAGCAAAATTCAAATTTATAAGGTCACAATTGAAAGCTGGTGACAAGGATAAAAGTGATCAAGAGTGCATTTTCATGATTTTGTCAAAGTTGAAAGGACCATATAGTGTTTTTTCCTCTATTTTTTATACTATGATGGATACATTAGGTGATGAATTCAAATGGCCTTCCTTTGAATTTTTTTGTGAAAGATTGACTAGGGAGCAAACAAAATCAATGGCCTTAGATGCTCTACCTGGTCCTAGTCATGCTCTAGTTGCTAATTCTTCTAAAGGACAACCTTCACCTAAGTCTAAAAAGCAAGCACCTTCACATAACCCTCCAAAGTCCACCACCCAATCACCTCATCATTCTAAATCTACTAAGACCAAAAAGTCCTTTAAGCAAAAGAAGAAAACATTTGGTCCATGTAATTTTTGTGGTGGTCCTAATCATGATGAAAGTAGATGTTTTAAGAATATGGAAGCATTAGAGGTAGCGGTCAGACAACACAAAATTTCCATTTCGTCTCCATCTCCTTCTACTTCTGCAGGAAAAGGGAAAGCACTTTCAGCCAGGGCTTTATCTTCATGTCAGGATCAGTGGATTTTTGACTCAGGTGCTTCTCACCATCTCACACATTCTAAGGATCTATTATCTTCTCTTATAGATTGCAGTACATCACATATTTTTATGGGTAACTCCTCACAGATTAAAGTTTTGGGATCTGGTACTGTTGATAAATAGGATGGATGTTTTAACAATGTATTGCTTGTACCCCAAATCTCTTCTAATCTTCTCTCTGTTTATCAAATATGTAATTTTGGTACTGGTAAAACTATGGAGTTTACTTCACATGATGTTGTAATAAGAGAATGTAATGATCCTAGTGAGATAGTTGCTACAAGTACAGTAGACCATATTGTAAGACTCTATACTTTTGATAAGTTTGAGTCTTTTATGTCTTCTGGTTCTTCACTTATAGCACATGGTAATAATCTCAGCAAATTGTGGCATGAGAAATTAGGATATTTGAGTTATGGATATATGCAACAAATGAGTATAAAACATCTTGTAAAAGGCCTTCTTAAGGTCTCATGTATTGATGGGGTGTGTCTTGGTTGTCTAGTTGGTAAACAGCATCAGGATCCATTTCCAGTTGGTAAGGCCACATGTGCAAATGCACCCTTAGAGTTGGTTCATAGTGATTTGATGACTTTTCCAACTCATTCTTTTTTAGGGGCTAAATATGCACTCGCATTCATTGATGATTTCACTCGTAAAACTTGGGTATATTTTCTCAAGTTGAAAAGTGAAGTTTTTGAGTCTTTTAAGGCCTTCAAAGCCTTTGTTGAAAAACAATCATCTCTTCCTCTTAAGAAGATATGCACTGACAATGGGGGGGAATATGACAGTAATGCTTTCTATGATTTTTGTATTGAGCATGGGATATAACATCAGTTCATTGTACCACACACTCCTTAACAAAATGGTGTAGCAGAGAGGAAGAATCGAACATTGAAAGAGATGGCTAATTATATGATTCACTCAAAAAATTTGGGTCCACAATATTGGACTGAAGCTATAAATTGTGCAAATTACATTCAAAACCGTATGCCTCACAAAGCTGTATAAAATATGACACTAGAAGAAGCTTGGTCTGGGATCAAGCCTGATATTTTAGATTTTTGCATCTTTGGGAGTCAAGCATGGGCATTCGTTCCTGATGACAAATGTAAAGCATTGGAGAAGAAAAGCCAACTACTCATTTTTGTTGGTTGTTGTGCAGATGTAAAAGCCTACTGTCTTTTTGATCCTATCACACATGATGTGTTGTTTCGATGGGATGTTCAGGTTGATGAGCTGCCCACTCCACAGGAGTGTACATCTAGTTCTTCTTCTCCCCCTCCTTCTTCTACTGAGGATAGTGAGGATTTGCTTTCTATTGTTGATGATGATGATGTTGCACTTATTCAGCCACCACAACCATCTTCTTCACCACCTTTGCCTAAATGGGCAAAGAGCACTCTACAGGCAGCTGATTCTTTTGTTGGTGATCCATCTGATTCTCATCGCACTCACTCACAGACTCTGGTGTTGCTCTTTTGGGACAAGCTTGCACAAATGATCCAATGTTGTTTTCTGAGGCTAATGGTATACCCGAGTGGGATGTTGTTATGTATGATGAGTATTCTTCATTGATGAAGAATGATACTTGGGATCTTGTCCCTCTTCCTAAGGGAAGAAAACTTGTAAAATGTAAATGGGTCTATAGGACCAAATATGCTATAGATGGATCAGTAGATAAGTACAAAGCTAGATTAGTAGCTAAGGATTTTTCATAGGTTGAAGGGGTTGATTACTCTGAGACCTTTGCCCCTGTAGCTAAGATGTATTCTATTCAGCTTGTACTCTCTCTTGCTGCTTCACATTCTTGGTCTATTTTTTAGATGGATGTGAAGAGTGCTTTCTTGCATGGTGATCTCCATGAGGAGATCCATATGGAGCAGCCTCCAAGATTTGTGCAAGACTCATCATTGGTTTTTAGACTCCATCATTCTCTTTATGGCCTCAAACAAGCTCCTCGAGCTTGGTACGAGAAGATGGATAGTTTTCTTTTGAGTTCTGGTTTTATTCATTGTGAATTAGATCATAATGTATACATCCTAAAGCAAGGTGAGGAGCTTGTCATTTTGGTCTTGTATGTTGATGATCTCATCCTCACTGGCAGTTCAGATTCCTTAATACATGACATCAAGGACAAGTTGGCAGATAGGTTTGATATGAGAGATCTAGGACTTCTACATTATTTTATTGGTCTTCAAGTTTTTCAGTCTTCTGAGGGCATTTCTATTGGACAAAAAAAGTATGCGATAGATCTTCTTCATCGATTTGGCATGGTTGATTGTAAGCCTGCACCCACTCCATATCAGTCAGGTATTGTGTTGTTTGCCACTTGTATGACTCCTCTTATTGATTCCACTTTGTATCGGCAACTTGTAGGTAGTCTTTTATACCTGACTCATACTCGTCTCGACATCACATTTGCTATGAACCTTGTCTCTCAGTTCTCACATGAGCCTCATGAGAGTCATTGGCAAGCAGCCAAGCATATTTTGTGCTACATTCGGGGCACCACTCACTTTGGTATACATTACACACCATAAAGTTCTACACAGCTTGTTAGTTACACTAACTCTGATTGGGTTGGTGATGTTGACACTCGCAAGTCCACTTGTGGATTTGCTTTCACACTTGGTTTAGGTCCAGTTGATTGGGCATGTAAAAACTAGACTGCTATTGCATTATCCTCTACTAAGGCTGAGTATCTAGGTGTTGTCAAATCTAGTCAGAAGATACTTTGGCTTTGATAGTTGCTTGGAGAGTTTGGCTTTACACAGCAGGGTCCTACTACTCTTTGGTGTGATAACTAAAGTGCGATTGCTATTTCACACAATCTTGTTGAGCATCAGTGGATAAAACACATTGAGATTCACATGCAATTCATTCGACATCTTATTCAGGATGGAGTTCTTTCTTTGGAGTTTGTGCCTACAACTGAGCAGATTGCAGACATCTTCACTAAACCTTTGGCTTCTCCTCGTTATCTTCAGTTGCGAGCGATGCTTGGGGTGAAGAAATTTTTCCTTGGTGGATTTCCCATGAAGTCCTTCCTTCCTTTAGTTTTCATATATTTTGATTGGTTTGTACATGGGTACCTTATCAGGCTTAGTAGTCGGGACCCATCTTTGTTTATCATTCTCCCTATGTTTCGCTTAAGGGAGGGTGTTGGAATAGTGCATATTTAAGCTTACCTAGGGTTAATAGGGTAAGTTATTTATTACCAAGGGTAAAATTTATTTACCTCAGTTAATTTATTTTATTGTTGAGAATTTCTCAACAATATATTTGTTCATAGTATGAGAAAATAAATAGTTTGTTTTCTCTATTTTTTAATCATTACAAATAGTTTGTTAACATGAAACAAACTATTTGTATTAAAAATACTTTGCATTATATGGGAAATAAATGAGAGATTAATGAGAATATACAGAGAAATTTGTGGATTATCACCTATTTTTTAGGTGTGACAAATTTATTTATTCTCTAGAAATATTTGCAGGTTATTTGTTGTGGGTTCTTTCTCCTGGATTGATCCTGTGTATCCCCTGCTCATTCTTTCATATCACATATCATACGCTTAGGATTTGGAACCCTTTCCTCTTCAAATTTGTATGCTTATTACCTGTTGACCAAATTTTGCCTACAGACAAAAATTTTGGTCCCCTTCCTCCTTTGCTATTCATGCCAGTCATTTTTAGGTTGTGAAAGTTTAACATGTTTGGTTCATGGCCTGGTTCAAGTGTTTCAGTGACCATTGGTTCAAGGGTCCATCTTCAAGTTCAACATCTCGATTCAACAAGAGTTGAACCATTGAAATGTTGAACCAAATTCTAGTTCAATGGGCTTAGTTTGAAGGGAGAGGTTCAACGGGCTTGGTTCAAAGCAAGGGGTTCACCGGCCTTGGTTCATTAGTCCATCGGCACACAAGGGTTGAACCTTTGAACTGTTGAACCATTTTGGTTTAATGGCTTGGTTCAAGGGTATGCCCTTAGCTAAAGGGGAGACTTCAAGTTCAAAATTGCCCTAGTGGAGGGCTGGTGCTTCAAAAGAAAGGGACTCGAGTAAGTTCGTTTCAAAGTTCAAAGCTCAAAATTTAATTTTGTTTGAAATTGACTAAGTCCCAAATTCCTTTGGACTTTTTGCCCAAAGGAATTCCTTCAGACAAAAAGTCTGAAGGAATTCAGGCCACATACACAAAGCAAAGCAAAGGGCCAAGAAGAATTTCCATGGACTTTTTGTCCACGGGAAAATGTCCATAGACAAAAGTCCACAGAAAATACACAGAGTCAAAGCGACCAGAGAACATTGTCCACGGGGACCCCTAGAAAAGTCCAAGGCAAATAGGGACCCGCTAAAGGACCCCAAAGGGTAGGTTCCCTTACAGGGGACTCTCGGCCAAGTGCAAAGGGTCACCTTCCCTTCGGGAAGGTGATAGAGATAGAGAAAGATGCCTACAAAGAAATTAAGAAGGCCTGAAGCCAGTAAAGGAACTGATGACGTCCTGAAGGATGTCAAGTTTAACAGAACAAGTTAGCCATTAGTTTTCAAACCAATGATAGCCATGTGAATGTCAACTTTCATGAAATGAAATGACCATGTATTTTCAACTGAGAAAGAGCTAATCATGGAAAAGAAAGCCCAGAATGTAGTGACCCACTAGAATGTTCACCCCAGGGGCCGAATGAGCCAGATGAGACAAAATTGAGAAAAGACAAGGAGATATGGAATGAGCAAGCAGTTAGTCCAAGTGATGCCAATTTGAGAAGTGACTCTGACAGGTGAAATAATTCCTATGAATTGATCATTTGAGGATGCAAATAGCTAGTAATGCAACCGGTTTCTCCATTTTACATTTAATGGGTGGACAAAACGTGTATTGACCTTGAAAAAGTAGATTTTGAATAGACAAAGGGTGCAGTACATTAATGTTTTGAACAACTTGCTCTTCCCAATGAGAGGACGTGATAAGCCACTTGTAAAACAAGGAGTGTCAAATGGGCCTCTTGGCTTCTCATATATATTACGAACTTGTCATTTGTAAAAGGCATCTTCCACATTTTACAAGGCGTAACCATGCTGGAATTTCCACCTAAATCAAATAAACGTAGTTTTATCTCTTCTTGGATAGATATTATATGTATGCCCTGAGTGTTAATTTGTGTTTAGTCATTGTCTTTTGATGCTCTCACAGTTTTGACACCAACACACCAGTTATCTACAAGGTGCCATTTTACAACTGACATGAGAAGAGCTCTATTTAGAAATATAAAATAGAGGAAGTTACTTATAGTGTGCATTTCACAACACCTTAGTGAGTCTCAATTTTTGTGTTTTCATAAGAACCTCCCTACCATTTTCTTGCATCCTAGTCCTTCTACCAAGTTTGAAGTGTATGTATGTTGTTTTTGTCTAATTCTGAGTATGGATGTGAGAAGGTTGACTTATTTTGGTGCATAACCTCTCTAGAGTAGTTTGTTTGCCTGTATCTTTCTCCCTTTTCATCCCCCCCATTTTATATAGTTGTATATATATACCTGTATTAGCACTTGCTAGAAAAAAATGATGCATCAAAGGGAGCTAGCCCTTATCTAGAGACTCTCCCCTCCAGCTTCACTAGTCCCATAGGCTAGAGGGGAGTTTCCATAGTTGCGAGGAGAAGGCAAGAGCTTGGCCTCCTACCAAGGGTACAATCTTTGATGTCAATAGTTCTGACATGCCCAGTGGGACATAGTTTGATAACTCAGTAAGGTTTTAGGATTGATGTTGGTCCTGTCATAGCACTTTTAAGTTTTCTAACATCTGGTGACTCCACTTGAAGAGCTTCAGTTTTCAAATTAAGACTAGTTTCTTAACTTTCTATGCCTAAAGTCACCACAAGGTCTGCTTCAAGAGGGGTTCCTTTTGATTTCATTGAGTTGCCTTTGAACTCTATTAAAAGACTATGATTTGATAGAACCTATCCTTATCCAAGAAACAATCCTCATAGACCTGTTGTAAGGGGTGCATACACAACAAAACCCTAGTTACAGCCCATCCCAGTGATGGCATTGTCTTTTGCAGATTTTCATGGTCAGAGCCCCTTAAATCTCCCACACTATGACCCAATTCTAGGAATAGCCTTAAAAAATGTGCCTTGTTTTAATGGAGAAGGGCCCATTAGAGTCATCGAGCATATTAGGAATATTACTAACCTCTATAATATTCACAATGTAATAAAGGAAAATATCACCATCAGACTGCTAGCATTGTCTCTCAAGGGCAAGGCTCTTAACTGGTACAACACTTCACCTATAAATTCAATACATTCTTAGAATGAATTGGGGACTCAGTTGATAGATCATTTTGGGGAAAAGAGTGATGGCCTCTCACTTTCTGAGTAGTTGACGACCATAAAGAGAGCTCTGCATGAGTATATGCAGGATTTTAACATGCAATTTCAAAAGACTTGGGATAGAATTGCCATCTTAGTAAGACCAACTCCTAGTTATGCTTTCTTATATTATTCAAGAGCTTTAAATAGTGATATTACTATGATGATCCAATCCATGGGAGGGCATATACTACTAGCTACTTATGACATAGCCATAGCACCTAAAAACTACTTAGTACATGTTGAGAAAATAGCCCTTAGGCCTCACATGCCACTTTTCCCAAATATGCTACCTCTAATTCAAACTATTGCTCCTACATTGGCTCCTCTGCCTACCATTGAGAAACCAGCTATTGTACCATCTAATGAACTCCATGAGGTTAAAAGTCTATTGCAGATCATGTCAAATGAACTTGTGGGTCTTAAAAGGCAGTAAGCTCAAAACAATAAATCAAATTAGGGATACTAGCATTATGGTCAGGCCCCTATACCCCCTTTTCAAAACTATAATCAAGGATAGGGTCAGCTCACTTAGACCAGGCCTTTTCAAAATTATAACTCAGGCCCCCCTTCATCATCTAAAGTCATGGTGTCGGTTCAAAACAATCTAGTATAGGAGTAGCCAAGTTGTTCGACTGTGGGATATGGTCAAGAACAGGCTATATACACAAATGAGATGATGAATTATTTCTATAATATAGACAGTCAAGCAGCTACTCATTCCCAATTTTTTGAGGCTCCAGCTCAGCCCAGCGTGGGTAGCAATCAGGCCCATCCTGATTCTACCCTCATGAATCATCTAGAGGGGGAATTTTATTTAGTGAATTATGTAGGTGCTACAGATAATCAAGCTAACTGTGTTGCAGCCAACATAAGATTTAAGAGAAGGGCAATGAAAGAAGCCCAGGCTACCACTCAAGTAGCAGTAGTACCTTCTCCACCACACTCAAATTTTAAGGCCCCAAATTTTAGGTAGCCATTTGTACCTTCAGCCCCTCAGCCTGCAACTCAGGTTGGAATCAGCGTCAAAGAAAACTTAAAGGGAGGCAGTCCTCAGGTCAATATAGTGGACCAAATGAAGAAGCTACATATGAACATCTCTTTATGGGATTCATTGTCTCTTCTAGGATAAAAGGATGCACTACAGAAGGAATTGCATGAGCTAGATCGACAAGCTATCCCAGCAAGCACTGATGATGTCTTGATGACAAATGGACAGCCTTCCACTTCAGGATAGGAAAAGAAGGAAGAGAAAATTCCCCCTCTCTATGTATATTTAGTCATTGGGGATTTCGTGGTACACAATTGCATAATTGACAATGGGGCTAGCACCTCAGTGATGCCTAAGTGAATAGCTGACAAGATGGGACTGAAGTATGAAGAGATGAAGAAAGGAGTCCTACAGCTAGATGGGACACCCGCAAAAATAGTTAGAATTGTGAAGGGCTTAGGCTTGACATTGCATGCTTGCTCAACCTTCTCAATTCCCCACAATATAGTGGTAGTAGATGTTCCTCCTTATTTTGCACTTTGCTTGTCCAAGGACTTCACATCAAAGATAGGTGGCTATCTAGCAGCGAATTGGTCATACCTAGTTTATAGAACCAAGTATGGGACCAAGGTGAAAATTGAATCTGAGCCACTCTACAAGGACCATCTAGAACCATACTCACAGAAGGCAGTGAATGTTAGTTACACCATTATCGACACAGAAGAGTCCCAGACGGACCAATCTCCATCCTCTGCTCTTAAAGGAGTCACATACCTACTCTTGGATGAGTGGGGAAATGATAACTTTGAACATGATCCTTACAAGTTCATTGAGGAGGTAGACCTTGGAGTCTACTATATGCATGAATAGGGCACCTTCATACCAAATATAATGAAGGCAAGCCAAGATGACTTTGGTCTATGGTAGCTATGCTTTGACGGTTCCAAAAGTAGGCTGGGAGCTGGTGGTGGGGTGATGTTGGTCTCCCCTTCAAAGGATAGGTATTTTTCAGCTTTTTGTTTCCAATTATCTTGCACAAGTAATGTTGCATAATATGAGTCCCTTATCCATGGCCTTAAATGGGCAAGAAAAAGAGGGATTAAGGAGTTGCAAGTTTTGGGAGATAGTGAGCTGATTGTAAATCAGGTGAAAGGCCAAAATTTAACCAAGAATTCCTTACTGAAGTCTTACAAGCATAAGGTCTGGGACTTGGTAGAAGATTTCCTCACTTTCAATATCTCCTCCATTCCTAGAGAGCAAAACAAACAAGCAAATAGGCTGGCAGTAATTGGTGTTCAATTTGATGTTTTAAGAGAAATAAGTTGAGACTATGGTTCACACCACTCAAAAGTGGTGGTCTGGCCCTCTGTCCTAGACAACATTGCAAATTGGCAAGTTTTCAAAAGTGACCAAAAAATAGCTTTCTTCCTATAGGAGGAAGTTGAGTTCACAACATAGAACCAAGCAAAATTGTAGCAGCAATATGGCAATCAGATTATTCACTTGAAAAACAATAAGCTCCCTAAAGGTTTGGTCATGCTTAAGAGCATCTTCAATGGAGATGACCAATTGAGAAATGACAAGGCATACATCACAACCAAAGAGGAGAATTATGAAAGGGTTGAGATCTTCAACGAAAAGCTGCTTGCACTTGGAAAAGTCTGCACACTTCAAGAAAGGTGAGCTTTCATCTTGTTGTGTTAGAAGTTCTTTGATGTCTTTGCTTGGGATTACAATGACTTGAAGGGTTTTGACCCAAGACTCACCCATCACACCATCGAATTAGAAGAAAGCACTAGGCTAGTCACACAAAAGCAGAGGCCTGTCAATCTGACAATTGAGCCCCTCATGTAGAGGGAACTAGCCAAATTGATTGAGTCTGGGATTATATTTCCAATCAAACATTCCTCTTGGCTAGCCAACCTTATTCCTATTAGAAAGAAGAATGGGGAGATCAGGCTATGTGTCAACTTTAGAGACCTTAATAAAGTCTCTTTAAAAGACCATTATCCCCTCCCAAGCATGGAATAGATCCTTCAGAAGGTAACAGGTAGTGAACATTTCTCCCTCTTGGATGGTTATTTAGGGTATAATCAGATTCTAGTGCAGGGTTGTGACCAACACAAAATGGCCTTCACCACTAAATGGGGAACATTTGCCTATAAGAAGATGCCATTCAGGCTATCTAATGTTGGTGCTACCTTTCAGTGAGCCATGGACATGGCTTTTGGAGGCTTGATAAACAATAATGTGATGGTCTACCTTGATGATGTGACAGTATTCTCTAGGGAAGTGAGCCAACACATAGGACACCTCAGGCAGATTTTTGAAAGGTGTAGGGAATTTGGCATCTCTCTTAATCCAAAGAAGTGCATGTTTGTTGTTCATGAGGGGAAACTCCTTGGCCACATCATGTCTAAGGAAGGCTTATCCATTAACCCTGAGAGAGTCCATTATATCCTGGAGATGTCCCTACCAAAGCACAAGAAAGGCCTACAGAGTTTCTTTGGCAGGATAAATTTCATTCAGAGATTCATTCCAAATTTTGCAGAGATAGTCAAGCCCCTGACCTCTATGCTGAGGAAGGGTGAGGAGTTCAAGTGGATAGCACAAAGAAAAGATAGCTTTAAATCCATCAAGTAGGCCATATCCTGGGCTCCCACTTTGATCAACCTTGACTTCAAGAAATACTTCAACCTCTACACTTTTAGCAATGAAGAGGTGATCTCTGCCATGCTTACCCAAGCAAATGGTGATGACCTCAAGCAACCACTAGCTTTTTTAGCCAAGGATTAGAGGATTTCAAAGTCAAGTACACATATGTAGAGAATCAAGTCCTGGCAGTAGTGCGGAGCCTAAATAAATTCAGGCATATGTTGTCTAACACTAGGATTCACCTCATGGTCCCACATCCTAACATCAAGGATTTCTTGACCAATCGAGACTTGAATGAGAAGAGGGTAGGGTGGATCACCAAGGTGATGGAGTATGATGTAGACATCAAGATCACTAAGATGGTAAGGGGAAGAGTCTTATGCAAACAGCTTGCTGTAAACTTCAAGCAAAAAGGGGAAGGTAGCTTGCTAATTCATGATGCAGCCATTGCAAAAGAACCAGCTGTCATAAAGGATTGGACGTTGGACTTGAGGCATTTCCTTCTCATTGGTGAGTGCCCACAGGGTCTTGATAAGACTAGAAGAAGGTATTTCAAACTCCAATCTCTCCCTTATGTCTTGGTTGATGAAGTATTGTTTAGGAAGGATCTCTCTGAGGTTCTTCTAAGATTCATTAATCCAAACTAGGTTGATAAGGTACTGGTTGAGTTCCATGATGGGCTAGTAGGCAGTCATTTCACTCCTAGAGCTACTGTAGTGAGGATAATAAGATCTAGCTATTTCTAGCCTACTCTTTTCAAAGACACCCATGCCTGGGTAAGAAAGTGCCAAAAGTGTACACTTTTTGATGGGAAACAATGGTTGGTTGCCATGCCTCTACAGCCTATTCAAGTGGAATAGCCATTCATGCAGTGGGGCCTAGATTTCATAGGGATGATTAATCCTCCCTCTAGTGCTAGGCACAAGTGGGTCCTGACAACTATGGACTATTTCATAAGGTGGGTGGAGGCTGTTGCTCTGAAAGAGGCAAATGAAAGTGTAGTCCTGGAGTTTTTTGGGGACCTGGTAACAAGATTTGGGGTTTCAGCCACCATAATCTCAGATAATGCCTTGGATTTTTTGGGGACCAAAATAAGTGAATGGGCACTAAGGTATGGCATATACCTTAGCACTTCATCCAATTATTACCCATAGGGGAATGGGCTGGCTGAGTCCACCAACAAAAATCTGATCAGAATCATAAAGAGGACCATGGAAGAAAATCAGAGGACTTGGCATGCTAAGCTAAAGATAGCTCTATGGGCCAATTGTATCACTATAAAGAGAGCAATCAAAAATTCTCCATATATGCTCGTATAGGGAAGGGAATCTAGGCTTCCCATCTCACTTGAGTTTCCAGCATTAGACCTCACTCATCAGCTATAATTAGAAGAAGGAAGTAGCATGGAGGTCAGGTTGTGTGAGCTGATGGAGCTCCAAGAGGTAAGGGACCCGGCTATGACTTCTTTGACCAGTCATCAATAGCAAGTAAAGAGACACTTCGACAAGAAATCTTCATCAAAGGATTTCTCTAAAGGAGACATTGTCCTGAAATGGGATGAAGACTGAGCTAAGCCTAGAAAGCATGCAAAATTTGATGCCCTATGGAGTGGCCCATACATAATCACTCAGTGCAAGCAGCATAATGCTTTCCAACTCTCCAGATTGGATGGTGAAGAACTGCGTATCCTAGTTAATGGGATACATCTGAAGCATTGCCACTGAGTCTCTCTCTTTAGCTATATATACTTTCCTTGTTTTCTTTCCCTATTTTCCCTAAGTGTTATTGCACAAGTAGTAGTTTTCTTAGTCTTGTGTGTGTTTTCATTTCCTTAGAGGTAGATTTGCATGATTGGTTCTAAGATTTATCATAGCTATTGCTAGTTTTCAAAGTTACCATCTGACTCTATGCCCAATGGACTGCAAGGCAACTAGTCTTTAAACATAGCAGGCATGCTTCTCCTGGGAGTCACCAAATTTGTTGACCAAATTTTGCCTACAGATAAAAATTTTGGTCCCCTTCCTCTTTTGCTATTCATGCCAGTCATTTTCAAGTTGTGCAAGTTCAACATGTTTAGTTCATGGCCTGGTTCAATTGTTTTAGTGACCTTTGGTTCAAGGGTCCATCTTTAAGTTCAACATCTCGATTTAACAAGCATTAAACCATTGAACCATTAAACCAAATTTTGGTTCAATGGGCTTGGTTTGAAGGGAGAGGTTCAATAGGCTTGGTTCAAAGTAAGGGGTTCATTAGCCTTGGTTCATTAGTCCATCGGTGCGCAATGGTTGAACCTTTGAACTATTAAACCATTTTGGTTCAATGGCTTGGTTCAAGGGTATGACCTTAGCTGAAGGGGAGACTTCAAGTTCAAAATTTCCCTAGTGGAGGCCCAACACGTCAAAAGAAAGGGACCCAGGTAAGTTCATTTCAAAGTTCAAAGTTTAAAATTCAATTTTATTCAAAATTGACTAAGTCCCAAATTCCTTCAGACTTTTTGCCTGAAGGAATTTGGGCTACATACACAAAGCAAAGCAAAGGGCCAAGAAGAATTTTCATGGACTTTTTGTTTGTGGGAAAATGTCCATGGACAAAAGTCTATGGAAAATACATAGAGTCAAAGCGACCCAGGAAAATTATCTATAGGGACCCCAGGAAAAGTCCAAGGCAAACAGGGACCCACTAAAGGACCCCAAAGGGTAGGTGCCCTTGCGGGCGACTCTCAGCCAAGTTCAAAGGGTCACCTTCCCTTTGGGAAGGTGATAGAGATAGAAAAAGATGCCTGCAAAGAAATTAAGAAGGCTCGAAGCCAATAAAGGACCTGATGACATCTCAGAGGACGTCAAGTTTAACAGAACAAGTTAGCCATTGGTTTTCAAACCAATGACGGCTGCATGAACATCAACTTTCATGAAATGAAATGGCCATTTGTTTTCAACTGAGAAAGAGCTAACCATGGAAAAGAAAGCCCAAAATGTAGTGACTCACCATAATGTTCACCTCGGGGGGTCTAATGAGCCAAATGAGACAAAATTGAGAAAAGACAAGGAGACAAGCATGGAATGAGCAAGTAGTTAGTCCAAGTGGCACCAATTTGAGAAGTGACTCTAGCAGGGGAAATAGTTCTTGTAAATTGATCATTTGAGGATGCAAACAACTAGTAATGCAACTGATTTCTCCATTTTACATTTAATGGGTGGACAAACCGTGTATTGACCTTGAAGAAGTAGATTTTAAACAGACAAAAGGTGCAATTCATTAATGTTTTGAATGACTTGCTCTTCCCAATGAGAAGATTTGATAAGCCACTTTTAAAACAAGGAGTGCCAAATGGGCCTCCTGGCTTCTCGTATATATTGTGAACTTGTCATTTGTAAAGGCATCTTCCACATTTTACAAGGCATAGCCCTACTAAAATTTCCACCTAAATCAAATAAATGGAGTTTTACCTCTTCTTGGATAGATATTCTGTGTATGCCCTAAGTGTTAATTTGTGTTTAGTCATTGTCTTTTGATGCTCTCACAGGTTCGACACCAACACACCAGTTATCTACAAGGCACCATTTTATAGCTGACAGGAGAAGAGCTCTATTTGGAAATATAAAATAGAGGAAGTTACTTACAGTGTGCATTTCATAGCACCTTGGTGAGTCTCAGTTTCTATGTTTTCATAAGAACCTCCCTACCATTTTCTTGCATCCTAGTGCTTCTGCCAAGTCTGAAGTGTATGTATGTTGTTTTTGTCTAATTCTGAGTGTGGATGTGAGAAGGTTGAATTATTTTGGTGCATCACCTCTCTAAAGTATTTTTTTACCTATATCTTTCTCCTTTTTCATCCCCCCCATTTTATATAGCTATATATATATATACTTGTATTAGCACTTGCTGGAAAAACATGATGCATCAAAGGAGGCTAGCCCTTATCTAAAGACTCTCCCCTCCAGCTTCACAAGTCCCACAGGCAAGAGGGGAGTTTCCATAGTTGTGAGGAGAAGGTAGGAGCTCAGCCTCCTGCCAAGGGTGCAATCTTCGATGTCAACATTACCCTTAGATAGGTCTACAATTATTCTAGGTCCTTACCCACTCTTCTAAGTATGTGCATGCTCTATTGATATGACATTGTTTGTATCCTAGTATATTGAGAGAAAGATGATTATTATAGGCCATCTTATCCCATTCATACACTATTTCTAATCACCATAAAGACATGTGAAGATATTAGTTTATAAGAAAAAAAGGATATAAGAAATTACTTTTATGTGCAAGGTAATTTAATGTAATTTTAGGCAAGTTGACTCTAGGATTATTGGAATGAATATTTACATCTAATATTCTTTGAGATGGACTCTAAGGACACATGTTTTTCAACCATTTTTTTGTGGGAGGTATACATGTGTTGGATTTTGAGAGATTTCATGGATCTTTATTGATATGTGGCACTTAGGAGAGCCTATATAAGAAAATGTAAGGCCCAACATTTATAACTATCTTGGCCTTAGATGATTTTATTCTATATTGAATAGAGATCTTGTGAGGAAGAAAGGACATTGAAGCATAAGGGTATACATGGAAATTTAACAAACTCCATAATTTTAGAGATAAAAGCTTATATTTTATAGCTTGAGATATAACCATACCCTGTAGCTCATTCCTTAGAATAACTTGATGTAATCTTGTTTACATATTGATAAAGATCATAACATTTGAAAAATTTATGTGTGTGTATTTTAATAGCTACTAGTTTAGGGATTTCATTCATCAGAAACCCTATCCCCAGGACTACATCAATCCACATTTTACCTTGGTCCAAAGAGAGATCCATAAATATTACCATCTTCTAATATTGTACACAATATCTGAGGAATTGGTTGTATGGTGAAAATTAATTTACCAACATTTTATTCTCAATCTCCCCAACATTATGTAGATTTGATTTGTTCAAAATATACGTAATAATGTCATGGTTGGTAGAGAATTTCCATTTATAGTATTCCCACCATCTCTAGTAACTTCATAAACTATCTTGTATACTTTATTAGAGATGTTTAATTTCATTAAAATATTATTTAAAATAAAACACACTTTTTTAAGAAGCTAAACGATATCTTTGGTTGTTTGTTTTGTAGTCCCTAGATTTGAAATGAAGTAATCATAAGTATTTGAGGTAATATGTATTTTAATATAATAAATTTAGAGTGTTTTTGTACACATGGTTTTAATTATGCTTACATAATCAATGTTATTTATGTTTGTCTTAGATTTTTGTATGAATGTGTAGTAATATAATTCATAAAATGAGGTTTTATAATATTATACCAAGTAGAGAAAAAACTTATTATAGTTGTTAGGCACTATATAATTAATTTATATAGTTATGATTTTATCTTTATAGGAATTAATATTTTAAATATTTATAATAATCCACTTCCTACTCATAGTGATATGATCCTTATTATAATTTAGTACATTTTTTGCATAACATATAAATAGTATATGTGACTTCCTCAATGTCATTTTGTACTTGTTTCAACTTCTGATAGAAGTCTAAATGTAAACTAAGTTAGAGAAATATGTGATGTCAATCGTAGATAAGGAAGTATCCTTCATCCCCCCTGACTAGCCTCTATCACTCTAGATTTAATAGGTTATTGGAGAAAGTAGGAGAGATAAATGAATAAAAAAAACCACCTAACAGTCCAAAATTATACCAACCTTTGCATGCCATAAGATAAATTCATGAGAAAAGTTTAATAGAGAGAAAAATTTTAAGCCACTTTTCCTGATAAATGTGTCAACAATACATGTCATTTCTCTGATATAGGGAACAAGGTGAATGTTTCATTCTCTTTCCTTGTAATCATTCCCAATTCCCATTTCTAGTTTATTCAATTAGTGTAGTGGTGTGCAATTTAGTCATATCTCTATTTTATAGAAGTTTTGACTTTTTATTTCATTATCTTACTCTAATAAAAACCCTTTATGATGTTCTTATCTATATTGGGTAGATCCAAGCCATTAAAAATGTAAATTTACTTTCTATGAAATTACCACATCTACTACATGTCAATTAGTTAAGTATACTTTGACTCTTGCTTAGAGACTACTTAGGAAATATAATATCTTTTAGTCCCCATCCACTTGAGTACACATATAAATTATTAATCAATATATCACTTTATGTATATGGTTGTACTTCAATAAACATATTTGATATTATTGTAGTACACACCATAAACTTAATGTTGACATGGTACTACTACTTAGACTAATGAAAATTACTAACTAGACATCCAATACATGTTAATTGGTTCATCATTCTTTTCCTCTTTCATAAAGACTAATTAGGAAAAATGAAATATTTTAAACTCAATCCACTTGAATGTACTTGAAAATTACTAATAAATACATGACTTCCCATATTTGGTTGTACTTTAATCAATGTGATTAATATCCTTGAAATACACACCATGAGCTTAGCACAAACATGATGTAACTAAATATATATATTGAAATGACTCAATAGACATTTGGTACATGGGATAATTATTATTTAACTATTATGTATATACTATTTGGGATAAACAATATCTTTTAATCTTAATCCACTTAAGTCCACCTATAAATTATTAACTAGTAAATATCTACCCATAGTTGGGTTTATTTTAATAAATATAAACTATATTATTTTATAATACACTATGAGCTTGGTTCACACATAATAATACTACTATTAAAACTAATGTAAATGACTAGCTATACATCTATTACACATTAATCAATTTATCATGTTTTAACTCTTATATAGAGACTAAATGGGATAGATAAGATCTTTCAGCCTCAATCTACTTGAGTACACTAAATTTTAAAATAGTACAATACTTGGACCCATATCATGTTGTAATTAAATAAATATAATTTATACTCTTTCACTATGAACCATGAACTTGGTGTAGACATGGTACTACTACCTAGAGTGATGTAAATGACTAGTTAGACTCTAATACATGTTAATTGGTGTTGGTGTAGGTTTTTATCCATTATATGGTTTTCTTAGACATATATATTAAGCTTAATTAGTTGTAATAATTATGTCACTTAGGTATAATTATGAGGTCATTAATTGTAAATGCACATGCTTATTTTTAGTCAACATGGTTACACTATTCATTTGGCAACCAATGTTGACATGTGGGGTTTGTCATGTTGCACATGTCATTCTTATTCACTTAAAAATTGATTCATGTTCTCATTTCCAAATGGATGTGGATTAGTACCTCTCCTTTACCTATATAAGGACCTATCCTCCAAGTCACTTAAGAGACATTATACATTATGTATTGAGGATTGTAAATTGTAGATTATAGGAGTGTGAGCTACCTGGCCTTCATGCCATCTATGTAGTGTAATAGAGTGTTGAGATACTTAGTTGTGAGATGAGACAACTTAGATAGTTATGATATATGTCAGATTTGAGCTAGTATAATGCTTTTTACTCCATATATAAATGAAATATATCTTTATTTTTCTCTTGTGTGATTTCATTCATTGTAAAAAAGTTATGTGTTTGATCTTTCAATATTTGATCTTGGAGGTCTCATTATAAAATGATTCTAACATGGAATTAGAGTGCTTAGACTGATAAATGATGTAAGAAATGGTGTTAAATACATGAAACACTAAATACCAAATAAATGGGTAGAGAGATGAACCCAAGAAATCATTATCTAAATACCCCCCTCAATGTGGAATTGGGAGAAGGTAGCAATGCATGTCTCTATTGATGTAGCTAGTGTAAGTGGTAACTAGTCAACACAAAGATGGTGTCATTGAACAAAGGTTAACAAGTTATGAAAAATGACATCAAAGTGCAATGTATCCATAACATGGTCATAGAAACTAACCCATAAACTAAATCAAAAACTAATGAATGCGAAGAAGTACTCAAACCAAGAGAGGTATGAGTGGATGCATCCACTACTCAAACATCACCCTATGAATACTAGTACAAGCCATAATAGCTCTAAAACTATCAGATATTTTCAATAGTTGATAGAGATGTTAAAGATACAACCAAGGAAAATACATCTAAAAAAATATGTTAATGAGACATGAAATGGTCCTTAGAGGGGTTCTAACATACAGGTGCATAATAAGATACCCATTTACAATGGAAGAGTAATTTATTTTTGTCATGAGAAAAATTATGAAAAAACTCAAGGCACTAAGAAATGGGCCTTGATATGTGTCCACTAAAGAATACAAGCATTAATAAATGAGCCTAAAGAAGAAATGAACTCTGTAGAAATGTGTTAAATTAAATATGGTTTGGCATAATGTGAGCATGTTGGATGAAGTAAACAATGCCAATGGGTAATGTAGACTAAGCAAGAATATTGATGTATAAAAATACAAGTTATTTTCTGTGAGGGGGTCTAACTACTTGTCAAACTAGGCTTCACCCACCATGATTCATTAATGAAATGATGTGGCATATAGGGTAGCAAGACTTTCCACCATGAGTTATAAAATGAGGTGCCCACTTGTGAAATTTTATTTTTGACATGAGAAAAAATTATCAAAAAAACTCAATGTGTAATTTTATTTTTGTCAGAGAAAAAATTTCAAAAAAAACTCATGGAGGGACACGTCTCTATTATTATGGGAGGAATATATATATATATATATATATATATATATATATATATATATATATATATATATTGATGGAGGATTTAAATGTACTTGGGTACCTAAAAATGCCTTATTACTAGGACCCAAATCTTCTACCCACCTAAACTATGCTTAAGAGGGGGTGTTGGTGTAGGTTTTTTATCTATTATATACTTTTACTACACATATATTAAGCTTGATTAGTTGAATAATTAGGTCACTTAGGTATAATTATGAGGTCATTAATTGCACATGCACATTCTTATTTGTAGTCAACATGGTTGCACTATTCATTTAGAAACCAATGTTAACATGTGGGGCTTGGCATGTTGCACTTGGGGTTCCCACTCACTTAGAAACTAAGTCGTGTTCTCATTTCCAAATGGATGTGAATTAATTCCTCTCCTATACCTATATAAGGACCTATCCTCCTAGATACTTATGAGCCATTATGCATTATGGATTGAGGATTGTAGATTATATATTATAGGAGTGTGAGCTACTTGGCATTCATGTCATCTATATAGTGTAATGGAGTGCTAAGCTACTTAGTTATGAGATAAGAAAACATGGATAGTTTTGAGTTTCAAGCCAGTATAACACTATGTATGCCTCTATATCTAAATGTAATCTATCTCTATTCTGCTCTTGTGTGATTTCATTCATAAAAAAAAGGTTTTGTATTCAATCTTCTATTATTTAATCTTAGACATCTCATTAGCAAATGATTATAGCAATTGGTTCATCACTTGAATCTTGCATAGAGATTTATTGGAATGAAAAATATAATTCAATATCAATTGACTTGAATAAAATAATAATAATATGGAGTACACCATTTCCCATATCTAGGTGTACATCACACATTAGGCATATTATGGTATAAGTCATTTTTAGGGATTTGAGTGATGAAATGTAATTATAATGTTCATTTACTCTATTTTAATATACAAGTGTAAAATTTGTTTTAGCTAGGTTTTTATTATAAACTTTAATTCTATCTTTGAATTCTTCCATTAATATTAGTGGAGGAACTAGTTGAAGACAATCATGACAATAGTTATGATCATGATCAAAATGTAAATGAATTTGATCATGTGGTGTAACCTATAAGGAAAGGGAACATCCTTATACACAAATAAAGTATAATACCACCATATATTCAAGATAAAGTGATGAGGAAATAAAAATGTACTCAATGTCAATAATATTTACATTGAGATAGAGAATAAATATATTGTGAGGTAGGATGATGTAGTTATTCCTCTAGATAGTCTATGGGGCACGTTTATTTGTGCCAACCATTTATAATTCCATCATTAAATCAAAACTAAATGGACAAATTATATTTAATTAATAAAAACCCTATAATTGGATTAACTATAGAAGTGGAGGTTTAGGGTAACCATCATGAATTTTTAATGTATCAGGAACTCAATATAATCTGTGTGTGTGTGTGTGTGTGTGTGTGTGTGTGTGTGTGTGTGTGTGTGTGTGTGTGTGTGTGTGTGTGTGTGTGTGTGTGTGTGTGTGTGTGTGTGTGTGTGTGTATTTTTATGTATATCATGTGATTTAAAATTTATAGATTTTATATGTTAAGAAAATTTATAATAGTTTTATATTTTATGACCTTGTGGCTTATAAACATGAACTCTTTCTTTAGGATAAACATGTTAATAATTGATATGTAACTTAGAGTGATAAGCATTGATATTTTTTTATTGAGGTTAAAGGGGGGATTTTTTTGAGCTAAGGTCCCCAAAACCTATGATTACATCAAAAAAAATAATAACCAAACTAAATAAATAGCCGTAAAAAGGATTCAAAGGACACAACACAAAGACAATAAGAGAACTTTAAAATCGCTCCCGCATAGCCAAACAACTTAGATTATTCCATAATTATTGAAATGTTTTCCCAATATGCCTTCATGTTGCTAAGATTTATGTCAAGTTTATTGATAATGATTTCATAGTCAATTTTATGTGTTCTACTACTACTTTGGCCCTTTATCTCTTTTCCCTTACCTATATAGTTAGGGTCAAAGAGATCTTTAAGGTTCTTTTATAGGTTTTCCATAGTTTGTAATCCTTCATTCATAGCAGTTTTACTACAGTTTATAATGAAATTGATTTTGTTCTATAGATCCTCATTGGCATGCTCAAGGATATCTACCCTAAAGCTAAATCTTTAAATCTGAAGATCCTCTTCTTTATCAATCCTAGATTTGGATAACTTTCCCTTTTCCTATTGTATTATTTTCATATTATTTTTAAGGCTCAACATTTCCCTCATGAACCATCTCATGAGAAAATTTTGTAGCTCTAGTTCTTTAGTCAACACATCAGTGTTCTCCCTACTTTAGAGTGAGTTCATAATTTGGTTAAACTCTTTGTTTTTATCTTTTTGGAACTATTACTTCTCTTCTTTCTCATTATTATTAGTTTGGGTCTTTTCCTTTTGATTCTCAATTCATGTCTCAATAATCTTCTGAGTATTAGCGATGTCCTTTTTAATGATGCACTCTTCCCTCTCTTCATTATCACTATCCATAATTACAAATTTCTTTGCCCCTTTTTTGTAGAGGGGGGTCTACTACTTTTTGAGATCTTTAGATTCAATATTGTCTTTGACCTCAATGGTACCTTTGGAAGCACCTCTTCAACATTTTTTTATCCCCTCTTGTTTTTTGTTATTTTCCTTTCTTATCTTCATTTTTTATTTTCCAATTTCAATTACCCTATTGCTATCACCCTACTTGGTCTACCTGGGTTGTTAATCCAAATTTTCTTAATCTTTCTCATGTCCATCATTCCTTCACTCATTTTTTCTTCCTTTCTTTGAGTAAGATGAGGCATTAGTTAATTCATGGCCTTAAAGTATTTGTAAATGAGGAATATAACACCCTCATGTCTAGGGGTTGTGTAACTATCATTTTTAAATTTCTATATGGATTTTTCCATATATTTGAGAATGAAAAAAGGAAGACTAAAACCTACTCCATGTTTAAAATAATTTAACATCTTAAACATGGACCACTTGACAATATTGTACCGACCTTCTAATGTACATATTAAATAAGATGAAAAGCTACGTCAACATATGGTTTTGGAAGAGATTCCCTATTGAATCCATTATGTAACTATTCTAGATGTTCACCCTCCTATATAAATGATTTTTTATCCAATTTTTAGTCTCTGGGGTTGTAGTAGATTTTGGTTTATTCTATGCTCAGACTCGTCACATGGGCAATCTTCTCAATGATTTTAAGTGTGACCCCATTAATGTTGATAAACCTTTCCTCCTAAGATCTATCAAATTGAATAAATAAATGTCTGTCTAAACCCTTAATGTTTTTCATGAATCTAGCAAGACCCCCCCACTTGTAGGGAATTATAGACTCTTCTATTATATTTGACCTCTAGTTGTAGCTTGGGCTCTATTATGTTGGGTAAACCCATATTGATTATGTTATTTTCATAGGGATATAAGAATCCTTTCTTGTATCCTCTAAAACACCACTTAGAAGCATCACTAAAACTATTTTGATGTGAATTATGAGACTCATCATGTTTTTTTTCTTTTTCTAGATGCTTCTCCCAATCAAAATTGGGGTCCATGGGTCTAATTTCTCACATATTTGATGAAATCATAAAGTATCCCCTAGGCATGAGGTAGAGAAATATATAAATATATATTAATAGAAGAATTTTTCCCTTCATTAGTTATTCTTGTTAATACCTCTCTAGGTAATTTCTCATGATCTAGCCATGTTTTGAAGCCCACCTTGCTAGTTCCCTCATTGTCAAACCAATCTATAATTATATTACCTTCCTTATACATGTGGATAATGTGCACCTATTGGAGAGAGTTTATAATTATATTAGCTTCATCAATTATATTTTTTATATTTTAGCTTGTGGGGTGTTTATCAATTAGATAATTGACCATGTTCATGGAGACTCCTTCTACCTCTAGCTTTTGGATATTAAGTTGTTTAGCTAGTCTAAGGCCCTAAAGGGTAGGTAGAACCTCCACCTAGTGATTAGTTTTGGTGCCCATGTCTCTTTCATAAGCCCTAATTATCTTCCCTTCAACATCTCTAATTATTCTTCCTCCTCTTAAAATTCTCAAATTTCTTTTTGATGCACCATCAAAATTTAGTTTCATCCATCCTTTAGCTGGGACTTTCAATTTAGTTCTCTTTCAAATTTGCTCTTTAGGGTCTAGTTTTCCTATGATTAATAGATAAATCTACCATTTTTGTGTAGGTAACCATTTAAAAGAGAGGAGTTATTTGTTTTTTTTAGTTTTGATGGAGTTGTAATTCTCCTTAATAGCTAAGAAGATTCTTTTTGAGGTCATTTTACTAGTACACTTCTTCTCACTAAAGATGATGTTGTTTCTAGTTCCCCATATTCTCCACCAAATGTGTGGAAGGGTAAGGTTCCATAGCTTATTAAGATGAGGATTTTTAAAGGGGAAGCTCTAGGCCAGCCAAAATTCAATTGGTGTTCCTAGGCAAACCCATGAGGTGTTAAATTTCCTCAAGAAGATATTCCACACTTTTTGTGTGAAATTGTAGTTAATAAGAAGGTGGGAGATGGTTTCATTTTCTTCTTTTCATAGGACACATCTATTTGTTATGATACATCCTTTTCCTCTTAAATTGTCAACCATCAAAATCTTCTCTTAAATGGAAACCTAGGCAAAGAAACCTATTTTCAAGGTGATGAATTTTTCCAAACTCCTTTCCATCTCACCTTGGCACCTTGATTTTGGGAGATGCTTTTGTACCCTGATTTGACATTATAGTTCCTATCAAAAGAATCATTTCACATCAACTTATCTTCCCTATCAATTTTATTAATATGTATGGTTTTAAGGGCCCTATTAAAGTCGTCAATTTTGGTTTATTCATTATGATTTAATCCATCTAAGATAATTTCTATCCAATGTTTAAATCCATTTCTTATTTGTCAATAATTAGTGACAAACACTCCATATTTATATGTTATATTCTCTTATATGTGTTGTTAAATATTCCTTTAAAAGTGAGACAAATATATGTTCTATTTTTCACCCCAAAAGTTGGTATTCCTACCATTACCCATGTGCCACATGGATATTTCAAGAATGATTTCCCTGTTCTCAATTACGAAGTTCCAAATGAGTGATCCTATAATGAAATACTCATCTTTAAAAATGAAAATATGGTTCCTCCCTTGAAGGTATTTTTGAGATATTATCTTTCCCCGTGTCAAATTAGTATTTATGAATCTTCACACAAACTTGGAGATCATATCTTTATTGATCCTTTGAATATTTCTTATGCCTACACCTCAAAATCTTTTGATGTTACATATTTTGTTCCAAGCGACCACGTGGAATTTGATCCTACCTTCATAGTAATTCCATAAGAAGTTTCTTTGAATTTTTTTGATAATTTATTTCACTCATTTTATCAATTTTAAGAGAGAAAGAATGTAAATTGGAAGACTTTAAAGAACCAATTTAATCAAGATAATTTTCCCTACTTCAAAAAGGAGTTTTCCTTTCCACCCTGTAAGTCTTTTTTATAATATTTAAATTAATGGATTCTAAGAACTTAATTATAATTGATTACTAATAAGATTCATGCTAAGATAGGTGGATGATTTATTTTTAATTTGACAACCCAAGATCCCTATAATTCTATTTTGTCTAGCTTCTATAGTGTTAAAAAAGTAAATTGAGCTCTTGTTAAAATTGATTTTTTGATTGGTAGCTTTCTCATGCATGAAAAAAATTCTATTTAATGTCCTTTTTTCTTTTATATAATCTTCATCCATAAATATGGTGTCATCCACAAATTAGTGATGAGTAACGGGCTCTGCCTACCTGGTTGGCTTGAAGCCTTTAAGTTGTTTATCCACTAAATCCTTAGAAATATACCTACTTAGAGACTCTACCATGATAATAAATAAAAATTATGATAGAAGATCCCCTTTCCTAACTCATTTATCACTTATAAAATATCCCTCAGCCACTCCATTAACAATAATAGAGAACATGCATGTGGATATGCAAGTTATGATGGTTTTCCTAAATTTTTCATTAAAACAAAATTGGTTTAAGACCCTATCCCAAAAATTACAATCCAATATATCATAATATTTGGCCATATATAACTTGAGGATCATGGCTACCTTTTTTCTAATCTCCATGGAATGAATAGCTCCATGGATAACAATTAATCCATATTGGATTTGTCTTCTTGAAACAAACCCTCTTTATTGAACCTGTATGATTTTCTCCATGATAAGTTACATTCTCATGGTGATAAGTCTAGGGATGATTTTGTAGAATTAATTTCATAAACTTATAGGTTTAAAATATGAAAAATTCACTACCCCTTATTTCTTGGGAATGAGTATGAGAAAGTGTGATTAAATTCCTTAAGCAGTTATCCTAACTCAAGGAATTCATTAACAGCAATAATGACATCCTCACCTATAATGCCCCTAAAGGTCTTGAATAAATCAATAGGTATTCCATCCAATCCTAGTTATTTTCTCACGTTCATTCTATAAATGACAAACTCAAGATCATCCTTAGAAGTGGGTTCCAATGACATAGAATTATCCTCTTGATTTATTAGCTCTAGATGACACTAAATTTTTTTTACTCAAATCCAATGTTTTTTTGAAATCATTTTTATACATATTCTTATATAAATACACACATGCCTTGTTAATCTCTTCTTGATATTCAATAATATCCCTTCTTTGTTGGTAATATCCTTGATGGTATTGTGTTTCTTGTGCTTGAGGGTTGATAGATGGAAATTTTTTGTGTTTCTATCTCCTTCTTTGAGCCATATATTTATTGATTTTTTATGCCATAGTGATTCTTATCTAGATGCATAGAATTATCCTATAGTGTGATAATAATTAATATTACATCCATTTATAAAAAAAATAAAATGTTTACTTAAATTTCCAAAAATAAGAGGAATGCACTGTAAAAATAACTCTTTTTTATTTATATCATAATTAGGGTTAAGTGTTATGAAAGTGAATAATTTTTATTCTAATTAATAAGGGATAAATATGAGTGGTAATTACCAATAAAGGAAAATTGGTTTACAATATCTTATAAAAGACCATAATATTGCATGTTTTATTAATTAAGAGTAATGGAGAATGTCACTAGGTTAATTATGCAAAGGTGTGATTAGGAATGATAACTTATTGTGCTAATGTGAACATGAAAAGTGAACTTCAAATGTATGTCTATATATGGATTCATTTTTAATATTATAATTCCACTCAACTTTCTAACACAATTGTATCATTGGAATTAACTACATAGACATCTCATGCATAGCAAAGGATCATCATTCTAGTCTTAATTCTACATAGATATTTTTGAATGATATATATATATATATATATATATATATATATATATATATATATTCACACGCACACACACTTATGAATTTATATTTTTTAATACCTCAAAAGCTAAAAACTTTATCACTTGTAAATTCTACCAAGTATGAGATATAGTAGAGATGAGTTGAGAGAGGATGAGGTAGAATTTTAAAAACTATAAGTTATGTAAGACAAGATCAAATTTCAATACAATTTTCAAATCCAAGAAGAATAGTGGTCACATTAATATTGGTTTAACTAAAATGTTCACAATGGGAAATAACACTATTTACAATGAATTACAACTCAAGGCACAAGTTATATCTATTATAAAATAATAAACTACAATAATTAGATTTGAACTATGCCTAAAAATGGTAACCAAAAATATTTAAAAAGACTGAGTAAAAAATATAAATGCAAAGGAATCAAAGAGAAATAGGAATAGACACACCTAAGTATAATAATGGAATTCTAGAATTTGAAATAAGTTGTGTAGAATACTTATTCTCAAACCTACAAATATGAAATTACACTATGGTAAGGGATATACTCAGCTTATTTTTAATTCTATATAGGATATAATGGAAAAGTCCTAAATTGTATACCTATGTTGTTGTTAATTCTATACTAAAGCATTGATTATGTACCCTACCCCTTTTCTAGTCATGAAAATTTCTAGATAAGTGTACACTATGATGCCAAATAGGGTTGTATATTTACTTCCCTAAATTGGTTTCCAAAATGTCTAATTTTTTACCTTTGATCTTGACCTAATTTGCCACAAAACAATTCAACAGTAAATGATAAAAATGCAAGGTTAGTTGACTTGGGAAATGTCTTGAGGAGTTATAGCTACATATTAAGTATGCATGTAATTAACACCAATGCATTTCTCATATGTGTGAGTATAATACCAACTCAAATAAGAGATAGGGATTCACCTTCTCTCCTAAGAAACCAAGTGTAACTACATGAACATTGGATTATACTTATTTTGGTCCAAGTATGCAGCTAATTAACCTTGTAAAGTCTTAAATATTTGAAATATAAATTTTTTAAGGTACCTAAGACTCAAATCCTCTTGATTTCATTTTATTGAAACACATCTAGGAGGATTTATACAAATAATATTCTTGAATTTTAATTAGTATCTTATTAATGAATAATAAAACCAACAAAAATAGAAAGAACCAACTATCATAGGTCTAAATTTTAAAAATTAGAGTAGGGAAAAAGATCCTAGAAAATAAAAGGGGATGTAATTGGAAGGTCATTTATTATGTTCAAGAAACAAGTAGTAGACAGTCAATTGCATATTGGGAGAAGAAAAGGTAGGGGATGAAAAAAATAATAAAACAAAACCTCCAAGCACAAACAAAATAGAGAGGAGAGAAATTAGAGTAAATATAATAGAATATTATGACACATATAATAAGGAAGAAGATAAAGACATGATAAAACACCAATAAGACCCTATTTCAAACCAATGATCCATATACATAAAACAACACTAAAATCATTTTTATAATAATCCATGTACCAAAATTACGTGTCTACATACTACCCCACTTTTATTTGTGTGTGTGTGTCTATGAGGTATGTTTGCATCAAATTAAAAGAATAATTTAATAACATACCTACACTTATCTAGGGAAGGAAGAATGAAACATCTAAATTTTTGATTGAGGGTACACCCACACATTGATTTTTGCAACTCTAATATACCTATAAGTAAATAAAAATGTCAATAAGTTGTCAGTATTTTGGTAAATGAGAAAGAATATATTAATGAAAATATAATTTGAAATACGAGCATAGGAATAATACCCCTGATGTTATGCAAACCATGCCACCACTAATTGTAATTAAAAATAAAATTTTCTTGGATACTATAACTTTTAGAGTAATCTCTTACAAATCAAGTTTACTTCTTGATCAGAAAAGAAAATATTTGATGGCTCTTAATCCATATTTTGTCTTTTTCTCCATCTTTTACTTTGCATGTTGGTTCACTTTGTACATGTATTTCATCTTGAAAAAAATGGATGTAGAACATATATAGATATATTCCCCCTTTTTAAGCTGAGTAATTGGTACTTGTTATTAAAAATCACTCATCTTAAAATAAATAATCATGTGCATCACATTTTATTATTTTTTAAATATTTGAAAGAACTTAGTAAGCATGTGTATGTAACTATATAAAATATAATAATATAACACCCAGTATTTTGATATGACAAAGGGAGAATGAATTACTCAAGAGTAAAGGAAAATAATATGCCCCATTATAGGTAGTATATGTAATATGTCCACTCAAAACCATATATAATATATATCCTCATGTAAAGATATAAAGGTATATGCAACCTCATGTGAGGATGAAATAGTAAGGGATAAGCAATATTCCATGATATATACTGGTAATGAAGAATGAAGAAACACCCCAATTTGATATTCCCATATGACTAGGTGTAAGTAGTAAATGTAGTTTCCTAATATATAAGTAGTGTAAGATAAATATACACATGGTTTTGATAGGCTTTGTATGTGCAAGATATGTATAATAATCTCAAAGACATATGAAATTGGACCCAAAGGCATGTTAAAATATAGATAATATCAATGACAATATTGAGATAATTAATTGTATGAATCCCCTAATGAAAATAAATAATGTCAATAAATTAGGGTGATGTGGGTACAATGCCCCTAAATGTAATGTATAAATATAGATATAATCATTGAATCTCAAGATTAGTTATGGGTAAAATGCCCCCAATATAAGTGCTTAGGCCATGGGCTTGATAAGGATAGGGATAAAATATATGCCCAAATATGGAAAGTGTTAGGATATATATTTATCAAGTATGATAACCAAAATATGATAAGAATGTGGTAAGGGTATGGGCATGTGGAACAATCTTGATATAGTCAATGTAGGATCACAAGGAACATAGGTAATGAAGTTACATATAAGTAAGTTAGGATCAATTAGGTTTATTAATAATATATTGGTATAATTTTCCTATTGAAAATAAGTAAGATACATAGTAAATAGAGTATCATAATAGTAATATGTCCTCTATAGTGTAATACATAGCAATTGAATAACTTATGATGAATGTGCAAGTATGATTCCCATGATGGCAATATATAGATAATATAGTTTGGGAATGACAAATATTTATAACATATAATGATATATGAAGGACAATGAGTTACCCAAATTGGAAAAAATATATATAATGAGCTCAATAAGGAGAGAGACCAATGGTGCATGCCCCAATATAACCATGTGCCACTTGGTGGGATAGATATAACAATGAAGCATGCACACAATAATATTAGCATGTATGGTATGACATCAAGCATAGTATCACACATATTATAGGAAATGTAATTAGAAAGATGTAAACATATTACACACACCCCCACACACACACACACACACACACACACACACACACATCCAAAAAACAAATCATGTAAGGACATATGACCCATAATTAATTAATGACACAACATGACATGATGATGACATGAACCTCTATGGATAACACTAAGTAAAACATCGATAGGAAACTCATAAAATTACACATAAGCACTAAAACACACTTTTGAGGAATTAATAAAACATATACACATAAAATAATATAAAATAACTCCATGTAATATTCATATGTAACAACATAATGTATATATATCCATGTAACATGCAAGATGTAGGCATTACCATGATATTTCAAACTAATGAAATTAGATCTACATGATAGTGGAAATTAGGAAGGATATAACTTAAGACCCATTGCATAAATTATCCCTAAAATAAGTCATAACACTAATGTGACAATTCCCCTAGGATGTGTACATAAATTTAGTCACATATCATCTATAATTCCACCATCATATATAACTTGTATAGCTTGCAACTAACCCACTCAAATAATACCATGAGAATCATGTGTGTAACATTTATATTGAATATTTTAACATATGTATATAAACATAATATGTGTCCATCGATATGATAAATATAAATATAAATGTAGTTTTAAATTTTTTATTATTTTTTTATTTTTAATGATTTTTTAGAAGAAATATAATATTACATAAAGAGGAAGCCAAGGGGCACATGTAATAAAAAGCAATGATAGATCAATCTAGAAAATAAATCACTAAAATAAAGGGTGAAATTAGGAGAAGCTAAGGAAGGAAATCAATCAATCCAAGGGGGAAAAATATAGAATGAAAAAATAAAAGAGCATAGGGGCACAATCATGATAAAAAGGAAAACATGCAATCCAAGGGGAAGGTTCTAAAAGAGAGAAGAAAGAGGATAATTCAAAACGTACTACCACTTCCCTCAGAAATCAATGCATGATAGGATGAAAGGTCTTGATATGTATGATTTCATCATTGGTAAGGTTTTTTAGGTGTCTATAATGGTATGAACAATGAACTGGAAAGGGCCATGACAACATAGAAAAACATAAACCAAGGGGATAAAAGAATGTCAATGCAAAATAAGGGTAAAATGTAAATGTCAAATCTAGAAGAAGATGAGGCATGTAATTAACTCAAGGGGGGAGGCACATGAAAGGTAGGACATAAATAATACATATTAAAAACTAAAAAATGGGGTATAATAAGATATATCAATGAAGTGAAAGAGCTAGGATAACATGGTTAACTAATAATCATATGAATTTGAGGATTTGTGGAGTCAAATTCACTACTAAAAGTATCATTGTATAATTGATCATGAAATCATGAGTTTTATGGAATATTAAATTATCATCACAATATATCCACTATGGAGATAGTTGTGGACATAAAAAATTGGTATAAGGCTTATTATTTTAATGTTTTTATTATAATTTTGTGCATATTGATTAATGGTTCATTTTAGGCTCTTATTTATTTTCTTCCTCTTTCTCTTCTTATCCTTTTGTTCTCATTTCTTCTTTTTCCTCTATCTTCATGTTTTTTGTTGTTTAGGTTCATATTGAGAGTCCTCTTATCTTTATTTATTCTTCAACCTCTAATGTTTTCTCTATTGGGATGGATTCATCAACCATAAATTGACCACCAAATATACCCTATGCAAATTGAAAATTGTTGAATCTATTCCCTTATATTCTATGGAACCTTATACCCTATTTATATATGCTTTTATGTTATGACTTGTGATTGTCACTTGTTACAAGATTTTTTATCAACTTGAGCACCAGTAAGTATGTAATTAAAACTAAGGATGCCAATTTATACAAATCATTTAAAATAATTTACTAACATGAATCAAGGAGAAATACATTGCCATTCAAGTCTATAAATAATTCATATTTTCACATTTATACTCATTAACTTATTCTAAATATTAATAGCTACATCTTGCACCATAAGAATACTAAGTAAATATCATGTAGTTACATTACACTTAAAGAGAGGACAAATATTTTATTTCACACTGCATAATAACTACATGGGGTCTAATTATAGCATGTGGGATATGTATTTCAACTCCTCTTGAGATTTCCCAACCCAACTAATTATTCCCTTTCTTTTGAAATGTTTTAATTGAGAATTAGGTTAATGACACTAAGGAGATCAAATTAGACATATTATTCTGGGAAAGTAGTGAATCAAAGGTAAAAATTATAGATGATATTTTTTAATTATATAGAACCTTAGTATTGTACACTTGGCAAACTTAGACCTTAGTTTTTATTGTTAGTTCTCTACCTTTCCCACTTCTACAAGTCTCACATCTACTCTATCTTTGTGCCTCGTGGCCTATATCTCTTAGTCTAGCCAGTCTTATATTGATGACCCAAGTCTTACATCTTGACCAAAATGCTTAAAATCTACATATCTTCCATTTCTACAAGTTTTGAGCCTATACCTATTCTCCTGCTCCCTAGACATTAACATCTAGGTCAAACAATAGTGTTGCTACTACTATCTTATCTCGATGTAAGTGTATAGTGCCCTAAATTCATCTAATTTACAAATGAAATGTGTCTTAATGGTTGGCTTAAGTGATATAATGTGATTTATTACTAAAAAGGTATTGATATAAATACAATATCAACCCTCATTCATTCCTCACCTATAAAATACCAAATATACCAAGGAAACTTATCAAAATCACTCTATCAAGCATTCAATTGATTAAAGCTTTATTATTTCCATACTAGTCATAGGTATAACATATCTATCAGTATGAATTACTAAAGGAGAAGCTCAAGATACCAATTTTCCAAGTTACAAGCTAGGCCACTATTATACTTACTTTGTACACATTGTATGATTCACACACAAGCCAACACATAAGAGAGAACTACATTAATCTAAGGTTATCTTTGAATTATTATTTATGTAGAAGTTTCCTTTGATAATGGGGTCATTAGGGTCCTCTCAACATTATGTACCCACTAAACCATTTTTCCCCAAGGTCACAATAAAGATGGAAAGCTAGGGTTTCACCATTTCACAAGAAATGACTATCCATAAACCAAACCTAATTGCACCAGAGTGAAGGTGAAGTAGAACCCAAAAGCATCTAGGTGGTCACATTCCTATTTCAGTAGATATTTTATATAGGACACTAGCATCAAACCTAGACAATATCATCAACATAACCATCCCAAGCTAACATTATTATCCATAGAGCTAGAGACATCGAATCTATAATATACTCCACACCTAATTTCACCTTGTTCTAGATCCATAATTACATTAACATAAAAATAATATAAGTACATCACTTTTTTGTCATTTCATATCTAGCATAGTTATACTTTCCATATTTAGACTATCTAAGCATAAAAAATTTACTGTATGCTTATATCTGAGTTTAGCATATAATTGGCCTACTATAGATCTGATTATCACCCTTATGTCATTTCATTTATATATACTGATTTAATGCAATATAGATAACACCAACATAGATTTCCCATTTTAATGTTAAGCATTTGGTGAACCCAAACTTTGAACATCAAACCCTAGGTCACTTAAAGTTGTCTAGTTTTTTCTATTGTTGATCCCTAAATTACTATATCTTTTCCAATCATGCTTGTCATGGATAGTTTTATTATTTATTTCATGGTCCAATACCTTATAGTGGTTATTAATTATTACATTTCATGCATAATTAACTCATTCAGATCTATAACAGATGCAAAACATGTATTCTTGTAAGCTCCTCCCTATTCTAATATTTACAATAAGAGGGATTTAAGAATCAAACAACAATTATTCTCTTTTCAAAATTCATTTTGAAATGTTATATAGCCAATATCTAGATGCCATCATGCATACTTTTGATCATTTTATCTACCTGTATCTTACTCAAATGACATCTAACATCTCACACCTCTTATTTTTCTAACTTATATTGTATTATATGGTCCATGTTCTTTCTATTTGAAGAGGTAAGGTTGATCAACCCATCTTGCCACCTATTAATATACAACATGTGCCATAAAAACCTAGGCTTGTAATAAAATCTATGGTATATGACATTGTTGACCAACTAAGAAATACACGTGCTAAGATTTCAATACTTGAGCTCTTAAAGCAATATATTATTTATAAGGATATTCTATATGAGGCATTATATGAGACACAAGTTCCAAGTGATATTGAGCTTGCTTATTTTTTGGATACTATGAAATATCTTAAAAATAATAAAAATATCATCATCACCTTTGATCCCACATATTTACCATCAAAATATACTATTGCCCAAAATTCATCTTTGGTCATACAACTAACAATACAACATAAAGGTATCGAAAGAGTGCTTGTTTATAATGGATCAAGCATAAATATTTGTAGTATACAATTCCTAAAAACTATGGGTATCAACTCTAGATTTATTTAAAATATTTTTATGCACATCAAATTATTTGATAACTCACATAACCCTCTAGTTAGATAAATTACACTGGATGTGACTGTATGACCAAAAACAAATTCAACTAATTTTCAGGTTGTGTCTCAATCCTTACATTATAATTTTCTTTTGGGTAGACCTTGGATATACTTAATAGAATCTATCCCATTTACAATTCATTGATGTGAAAAATTCATACATGAGGGAACCTTATTATCCATGCTTGTCAATGATCAACCTTTCAAATTTTACAAAATGATACAATCTAAAGTTGAAGGCATCCTTATAGTAGTACTAGGTAAACAGTCCATACCTTTTAAACTTATACATAGATATGAAATAGGTGAGTCAAGTACAATATATCCTTCCCCTCTAGTAAAAATAAGGCACTAAAATCTAAGGTGCACATAGATATGCATAAAGAGAAAGAGACATTATCAAAAGAGTCATAAAAACCACAATAATCTCCAATATTTGAGCTTCCTTTATTAGTCAATACCAAGCAAAAATAGGGCCATGTTTTAGATTAATATGATAGTGATGATGACATAGCCTATGATATGATAGATGATAAAATGTTAAACTTAAAATTTGATCCACTTGATCACTTGTCACATAATCTATTTGAACTTACAAGTCTTAGAACATATATCTAAACCCACTTGTATAAAATACAACATTAAATCTAGATAAGGGTAAATTAAAACTAGTAGATAAGCATGTAAATTCTTGTTATTCCATACATCCCTCTTGGTTAAAATCATTGAGTCAACCTTATAAGGGGAAAATATAAGTACATCATGTGAATAACGTCTAATCTTCTCAAAAATATTTACCCCACATAATATAAATCACACCAGAATAAGATAACATTGATATCATATTATCTTTATTACTTGAACATAGAATGGTTTATTTACCTTCTAAAAGACATAGATCATATAGAAGACTACTTCCCACAAAGGGAGTACCATATTATAATTACCATCATATCATTGGACATACTACTAATCATTGTGTGACATTACAAAATCGAATCCAACAATATAAGAGTTGAGGATGAAAATTTAATGTGTCTATAATAATAAAAGGTAAGAATAGTTCTTATCTTTCAAAAGATAAGTATATCTCAAAGAAACACAAGCATGATGATTTAACTATTACAACTAATATTGATAGGGTATATTGCCAACATATCAAGTTTGATCCAAAAAAGTGAGATACAACTTGTGGGAATACTTTTATTTCATTATTTGGAAATACTATAAATTAAATAATATATTATCACTTAGATCCCAAATATCATGGATACATTCACTTACCTATTTCTTGTAGCCCACATGTCAAATATTCAACTATTTGGATATCAACAAATGAACTACATAAAAAACTAAAGTTCGTACAAACTTGGATAATTGAATGAAACATTAAGGTAGACACTACAAACATGTGTGTAAACTTTCCCCATATGGGTAAAAAAATTTGCATACATCATGATGGACATGATTATTTTCCTGCACCATTGGCTTCAGGTAAACCATTACACAAACATTGAAAATGTTGGTAATAAATTGATATAAACAAAGATTAAAATATTTTGGATGTGCCCCTTCACCTTTTGAGGATGAGTACTTACTTGATTAAACCTATTCAAAAAAATTCATAAATACCAAAAAAAATCAAAAACATTCAAAACTCAAAAAACACTTTTGGCACTTACATGTTCTATTAGCTCCTTGGCATCCATGTGTTACTTCCATATTGATGGATGACATACTCAGTTAATCCTACATACACATATGTGTCATACTTCTACTTGAGTGTAATATAGGCATGCATAGATAGATGGTACATTCATATTTCATATGTTTGACCTTCCTTATACTCATGTCATATGGACATTGGGGGCATCTTCTTCTTTGATCTTGATACACACAAGTTATATGATTCGATGATCACTATATAGTATCATGTTTGAGCTTCCATATGTGCTTACACATGCCTATTATCCATTATTATATCTTACATAGGGTAATTGATACATTATACACTTAACATACATTTCCTAACACATTGGTTCTATGGGATATTATAGCATGCTTATGTTGGTTTCTTATGATTTACTTTATGTACTTCCTGAGTGTCTTGTATTCCTTTTTTGAGAATTTAAATATACTCCTTTTCTTATGGATCTTGTGCATATGTATGCTTTAATTTAAATTTGTATGTGTCATTGTTTATTGTATGGACATTTGAATATGTCATTCTTTCTTTTATGGACATTTGACTAAGTCGTGTCCTTTTAATTGTGCAGCATTTTAACATGACCCTTGTTTGCAGTCGCTTTAGACCATTGCCTTTTGACTTGATTTAGAGTGCTCTTATGTGTGTGTTTATTTTCTTATTGATCTTATATTATTAATATCTAGGCATTTCCATGATATGTATCATGTATCTTATGCCTACATGTGATCACATTAGTTCTATACACTTCAATGATACATTTACCTAGACATGTTTCCTTTTATATGCTACATGGTTACATTCATAGATTCTACAATTGTCTTATCCTTTTGAGGTGAGGTAACTACCAATTCCTATATATATCTCACCTCAAAGTGGAAGTATATTAGTGGGTATTTTTCATAGAGGCATGTTATCCACACTTGGCATAGTTTTTAGATTTAGTGGGGGCATGCTTTGGAAGCATGTTCTCCACACTCATTCAGTATATGGTACTTATATTAGTTTTTAGATTCATTGGGGGCATGTCATATGGGCATTGCTTCCACACATTCATACTTTTTAGATTCAGTGGGTTCATGTCATATGGGCATGGCTTCCACACATTCATTGTTCTCAAATTCAATGGGGGCATGCATTGGAAGCATGTTCTCCACACCTAATTAGTATTTAGCATCTCCAAATTACTGTGGGGGCATGTTTTGGAAACATTTCCTCCACAATGGTACTTATATCAATTTTCATATTTATCCATATATAGTGGGGTAATGTTTTGGAAGCATGTTCTCCACACTTACATAGTTATCCAAATTGGACAAATCACACAATTAGATAATTTAGATTCAAGTTATGGCAGAATTTTATACATTGGTACTATTATTATACATAGTTTCAATATGAGACATATATAAGGTTCATATTCTATGCAACATGTGTCAAACATTACAAAATCTAAATTAGTTTCAAATTTTAAAAATCTTTTATGGACTATTTCCATATCATGAACTTTTTTCATACTAATACCCCACAAACTTTTATGGACTTTTATTGAGCCAATCTACTGCAATAGTTCGTTCACCTTTTGGTATGATTGAGGTGATCAAATAACTCAATATTTTCAAGTTTTTAGGTTGGACTTGATCATCCAACCTCACCAAGTTATAGGTATCATTAGGTTTCATATTTGAACTAATCTCAAATATCAGATGGTAACTCACTTTTTCTTAAAGTTGGGGGCATGTGCCCCTCTCTCTCTCTCTCTCTCTCTCTCTCTATATATATATATATATATATATATATATACATACATACATATATATATATATACATATATATATATATATATGTATGTATATGTATGTATGTATATATATATATATATATATATATTTATGTATGTATATGTGTATATGTATATATATATATATGTGTATATATATATACATATATATATATACATATACACGTATACATACATACATATATATATATATATATATATATATATATATCCTTGAATATATGCATTGTAAATATTTTATATATATTTATCTTAATCTTAGTTTTCAAAGCCTTACAATGATACATCTTTTATAAAACAACTTGGAAATAGGCAAGTGGTTACATTGACACACAGGTGTACTTCTAAACCTTGATCTTTAAATTTCAAGTAATTTCAACCCAAATTATATGTACTAATTTTATACTATAACATGATCTTCATTTTAGGTCACTCACCAGTAAAGCACTCAGGTTGGGCACATGTAAGGACAAGGTATGCATACACATCCAGGTATGCATTCATTTCCTTTAAAATATAAATTTTGTAATTATATTAAAGGGGGGTAAATGTAGACAATTTTATATTATTATATATCACCTTAGTATTATGCACTTGGCAAACTCAAACCTTGGATATTCCTCTCAATTCTCTACCTTTCTTGCTTTTTCAAGTCTCGTATCTACTCTATCCTTATGCCTCTTAGCCTATATTTCTTAGTTTAACCAATATTATATTGATGACCAAGTCTTCTATCTTGACCAAAAAATTTAAAATATACTTAACTTTCATATATATAAGTTCTAAATCCATACTTATTCTCCTACTCCCTAATGTCTACATCAGACAGTAGCATTGACAGTATTGTCTTGTCCTAATATAAGTGTCTAGTGCCCTAAAGTCATCCAATTTGTAAATGAAACATACCCTATTGGTTATCCTAAGTGATTTAATATGAGTTATACTCTAAAGGGATTGATATAAATACAATATCAACCCTCATTCATTCCACACCTAGAAAATACCAAAGATACTAAGGTAACTTATCAAAATCACTCTATCAAGCATTCATTTGATCAAAGATTCCCTATTTCCATACCAATGATAGGTATAACACATCTACAGGTCTAAAGTGATTATCCCAAGATCCTAATTTTTTAAATTATAAAATACATCATTATTGTACTTATTTTGCATATATTGTATGATTCACACACAAGCTAACACGTAAAGGAGAACTACATCAGTCTGAGACCCTCTTTAAATTATTATATATGTAATATACATCATTTTATAGTGGAATCATTGGGGTCATCTTGACACCATGTTCTCACTAACCCATTTTCCTCCAAGGTCACATTGAATATGCAAATCTAGGGTTTTGTGATTTCACAAGCAATAATTGTCCATGACCCAAACCTAAATGCACTAAAGTGAAGGCAAATTAGAACCCAAAAACATCTAAGTGGTTGCATCCTATTTTAATATATATTTTATACATGACACTAACATCAAACCTAAATAGTAGCATCGACACAACTATCTCAGGCTAACATTACTATCTAGAGAGCTAGGGGCATCAAATCTAGAATCTGATGACTATTTTAAAATCTACTCCCTACCTATTTTTATTATGTTCCAGATACATAATCACATTATCATCATAAAAATATAAATACATCACTTATTTTTCATTTATATATCTATCATAGTTTTACTTTCCATATTTAGACTATCTCAACATAAAAAAAATTAGTGTATGCTTATATCTGAGTTTAACATATAATTGGCTTGCAATTTATTTGATTATCACCCTTGTGCCATTTCATTTTTATATACCCATTTAATTTAATTTATATAAAACCAACCTCTATATCCCATATAGGTTTAAACACAAACATATTTAGAACTTGATGATGTAGAGGTTCATAAAAATTACAAAAATTGAAAGATATAGTAGTACAAATTCAAAGATTAAAACATATTCATTAGCATTAGTAGAGGATTAAATGACCTTTATAAATCCACCATATATGCATTCATTTTTTAAATTATAGGCACCAATTTTTTTTATATATAGTCAACCTTATATTTTTTACACAAAGCTTTGTCATCATTTTAAACCATTGTCATACTTCTAATTTTCAAAATTTTATCAAGGTGTGATTGTCCTATCTCTTTTGCATTTCACATTTCCTTTTGTTAGTCAAATAAATTTTAATTACATGTTTTACTATTTTTATCCACTATAGTATATATGATTTACTAATTTATATTTATATATATTATATATACCTTGTGCACTAGTTCTATTTGTTTGTGTGTGCCTGGATCCATCTCAAATCATAAACAAGTAAAACATTTTAGTGAATCCATCTATTTTTTGAAACCCTATATATCTTTTAATAATTTTCCTTAGGGTTTCATGATTACTTTATGATATTTTATTTTCTTTAAGGTTTCATGCAAACCTTTTCCTTGATTGTACCTTATCTTTAGGATTTCATTGGCTTGAATCATGATTCCATGGTTTGCTTTCCTTTAGTGGATCATGCTCAGGTTTAAGTCATTTCTAATACATCATGAGTATATTAGGCTTGAATTCCATATTAATTTTTCAAAGGCATGGGCTTTATTTTGGTTTTATTCATTCATACACTTACGTGGTTATCATACAAATTATTATCATTATTTACATGTGTATTTCCTAGTTTTTATCAAAGAATATTTAGTTATGGATTGAGATGTGATATGGATGCTTATAATTATTTATGTGATGATACCCTAGACCATGATATTTTTTATTTTACTTATCTTAATGATGGTCATTATATTATTTATTATATGATAATTCTCTATGAGGTAGATATTGTCACAACTCGAAGAGGTAGGACACACAATGTCATTATCCCTCCTCCTAGTTCTCCAGATGTGATCAATTAAAATACCCCACCTTAAGCATTTAATATACCCCCTGCTTGTAATATTTATATTTGATTACCTAATACATATGATCTTATAAACAAATTACAACAAAATTCTATCCAAGATCTCCATCATAGAAATGCTTTAAAAACTACCACTTTCAAAGATATATGGTGTGATTATTTTCATGGTTTTACTTACCAAGTAATAATTTTGAGAGGACCACTAGGGTTATTATGAATAATATTGAAAATATATTAATGCTTATGATGATTTTAGAAAAAAACCTTTGCATGCTTACTTTTCCAAGTCCAGTACATCATTAAAAAAAAAGTTTATCATGCTACAAATTTAGAACTTATACATCAAACTAATTGATTAGCATGCCTCACCTAAGATACTTACACTTGAAAAAAAAATTAATGATGATACTCTTCAAGAATATGTAGGATCTTATGTGAATTTATCAACTTTTCATCATAAATCAAGATTCTTGCATATGTTTAGTCATCATGACCATTATGATGAATGTGAAACTTATCCTATATAATAATTTTTACTCAACATACCACCGTTATTTTTCAAATATGGACCCACTATATTCTAAACGATCTAGGCATATCTTTTAAGTCTTCTTTCATAAGAGATTTATATGTTGCACCTAACTTTACTATTTTGTAAACATATATGAACATTTTTTGCTTATTTAGAATAACCTATTGATACTCTTCAAATTTTTTACATGAACAGATGTTTTTGAAACATGGTAGTCTCTAAAATCTTAGGCTTAGAATAATATGGTCTTCAAAAGTTTTGTTTGGGAGTTGATCTTCAACATTTTTTGATCCTTTGTGCCTATATAAACCTATGTAAAAATGTTCTTTAAAACTTTTATTCATAGGTTTATTTTTTAAGTTTTGTTTGTAACTTCTGTTCATAGGTTAGGTCATCATAACTTATCTACCATGTATGAAAGTATTTGGCATTCATGTTCATCACAAGTTTTCTCTTTGGGATCCATGTCTTTGGAAATTTTACATTTCAGCATTTGATGCTCAGAGAAAGTGTTTCAAATAAATTTTTTGAAACTTTAGTATTCATCATTTATATCTTTGGCATTAAGTATTCAAAACTTTTATCTTTGGTAAAAATGTTTGGCATTTACTCTTTAGAGAAAATGTTCATAATCTGGTCTACAATTATTGCTTTTTAAAATTTGGTATTTGGTAAAAGTATTCAGTGAAAATGTTTGGCAAAGATAATTAGAGATATATTTTGGAATATGGTCTTTAAAACTTTTCTTTCAAAAGACCTTGGTCAAAATTTGGTCTTCAACAAAAGTTTTCAGAATTTAGTCTTCAAAAAAGGAAACCCTCATAGCCTTTGCAAAAGACCCCCACCATAGGTATTTGGAACTTTTATTTTATAAGATGTTCTCTTTACAAGAATTCCCCCTGACTCAATTTTAACACAACATCTGACTCCCAAATTCTAAAAGCCTCTATGGCATAGGTAAACTTAAGAGAAAAGAGTGATAGAATAACACTTGGCAAAAGAGAATGATATGGCACTCTTTCAAACATCTATAGTATTTATATGGCACACCCATCAAAATGAAGTGGAAAATTTAGAATTAAACAAGGAAGCAAGTTTAGATACATTGTACATTAATAACTAGAATTGAATGCCAAAAGATATATCAATCAATTGGAAATAAAAATCATTCTCACTGATCAAAAATAAACTCTAAGATCACTTGCCTCTTTGATAACAAGTCCTAGCTACCTATGTTTAAATTTTGAAGCATATATAGTAGAGCCAATCCAATAAATTGAATAACCAAAATTATCTTAGCTTAGTAAATTAACTATGTCATCTTCATCTAAGACATTCAGAGGAGACCTATCACTATGATCATGGTTTTTGGCCATAAGTTTACACCCTTACATCTCCCCAAGCATGTATCAAACAAATTAGCAAAGGAGATAGCCTACCAGCTATGGCGGGGAATTGATGAAGATATGAAGAAGAAAAAGAAGAGTTCCATAGATCCCATCTAATGATTGGTAGGATGTGTTATGTCAATTGTAAGCACTTTTGGGAGGCTATCAAATCTAGAGAATACTACACATTAGCCACCCTACCACATAGAGACTACGACCCTCATGGTAAAGTGAAAAACCATATTCAATGCCTTGGTATTCTATACCAACACAAGCCTTATGACCATGACTTCCTTTTTATTAATGCTAAGAGTGATGCCCATATCCTAGAGAGGGCACAAATAGCTAGATTAGGTGAATAACTCTTGAAAATCATCTAAGGGAAGGCTTTAATTTTGATCACAGATGCACATATCAAGATCCCACACTCAGGTGGATGGGATGCAATATATTTATTAGGCCCTACAAATATTTAATGGAATAGGGGAACCCTTCCCAAAAATTACCCATGGTAATGAAAACTATAAATTGAAAACCTAGGGTGGATGAAGATCTCAGTATTTTAACATCACTCAGGAGAGTGGAGGATGAGCCAATTTATATTAACTCTTTAGAATTAGAAGGCCATGCTCATTATGTTTATAATTCATCTCAAGAGTGTAAGTGTAGAATTTTCAACTTCCCCCACTTAGGAGGCTTCCCCCATATCTCAAAAGGTGAGTATTTATTATAAAAAGAATCCAAGAGCTTAGATCACTCTAGTGACTCTAAATATCGAAGCAACATCTATAGAAGGACCATCAAGATAGGAGAAATAATCAATTAGAGGTGATTCCATTCATGAAAAATAGGATCTACAAATAGCTAAATTTTTAAGCCTCTAAGACACCAAAATAAAGGAACCACTACAAGGAGACCAATTAGGTGAGGTTGTAATCCCAACTATCTCTAAAACTCCTTCATTTTCTACAAATCTAGTTATATCTTTTATCTCCCCTATGTTTGTTTATTCTTTTGATCCCATTTATCTCAGTCTTAGTTTTTCACCTTCCCTATTTATGCCTAAGGTATAATTTATTTCCTCTACTCTTGTTGTCTAACCATCTTTGGTTATTCTAAAAGTAAAAGATGTTTCCTCTACTCATGTAATCTCTACACCCTCAACAGTTTATAATATTTGAATTATGTCCTCAGTATTTATTTCCCCCACTTCTACTATGGTTACCTCCACCACTACCACATCATCCCCTAAGACTAAAAATTTATCATCTAATAAATCTAGGGGAACATTGGAAAGTCCACAAATACATGTGTCATCCACTCAATTAGTATTTCCAATGCCTTCTTCCAATTCTTCCCAAGCTACCACTATAGTATCATCAAATAAGGTTGGGATGAAGAAACAACTATATACAATCCACCCTTTACCCTAATATGGTGGTGTGGATCAGTCCAAGATAATTTGGCCTTCCCTTCCTAACCCATTGTAAGTAGAAGCCTTAAAATTATCTTCAGGAGACTTGTTGGTTGAGACTACAACTAAGGACACTCAACCAACTGACCCAACTCAACTAGTAATCCTATAGTGGGAAATAGATTTAGAATATTGGGATTATTAAATTCAAAACCTTACAATCATATAGATACCCATAGTAAGCTTAATTTTTGACAAATTCAAAAGGAATATTTAGAGGGTGAAGAAAATAAAGATTGAAGATGATGTTATAAGGGGGATGATCCTAGAAGAAATATAGTATGTTTTCTCCCTTTCAAAGAGTAAGAATAGGAGACTGGGGAAGTCTCCCTATAATGAGAATTTCGAATCCTATTATTGAGGCACACAAGGATTTTTTGCTTGAGCTCCATGAAGGAACAACACAAGCAAGGAGAGAGCTAGAACAAGAGTTGGATTAGGTTAGGGAATAACAAAAAACCATCCATATTCCCATGTAAATTGAAATAGATTTTCAAAGTGTAGCTTCAAGATTATACAACATTTTGGATGTCATTGCTTCTATGAGGGATAAATTATCCCCTCAAATCATTGAAGCATCTAAATTGTTTAATTCTTTAAAGTAAGATGAGAATAAACTAAAATTACTTGTTTCCTACACAATAAATAAGGCATATAGTCATCTTTATTTAATGACACCATTGGAAGCTTCAAATTCCCTTAACTTGGTTATCATGCAAACACAAAAATCAATGGAATGGGTGATAGCAATAGAAGTAATAATACCTAAGTATGCAGAGCATGAAAACCTCATTTTACAAATTCTAAAGGAGTTGAAGCTCTCATAAGCAAGGGACTCTATAGGAAAGCTAATAAGTAGATAAGGTTTTACCAGCTTATCCAATAAGCCTCTACCACCTTCAAACATAATCTTCAGGGATTAATGTTTGGAAATCTAGTATTTACATTGATTTATTATTTACCTTATGGTAAATAATTCTAGTTGTTATATTGCCTTAAGTAAATAGTTATTTTGTTATACCTGTGAGTCTATTAACAGGTGAATTGTTATTTGTCCTTCCCATTCTTTAGGAAGTTATTTTTCCTACTCCTTTGGCTATATAATAGCCATTGTATGGCTGAATATAATACATAGTGTGTTTTATTATTCTCTATGTTTATCAACTTCATGTGTTGACTTCATTTAATACTAGAGAAAATTGAATCCTACACCATGATCATCTTATGTTAGTATGGAATATTGAATTATATTTATATGAGTATTATTATTGGTATCTTTGACTCCATCAGACCATATCAATAACCCATACATGAAGATGTTGCATAATTGAATTATTAGTTTTAGTACTAAGGTATGTGTGATGGCAGTTTTTAGAGGAAGCATATACATGATCTCTGTGATGGTAGTTTTTAAAGGAAGCATATACATGATCTATGTTTGTTACGCTTGGAGTCCCTACATCAAAATTTGATAGATTCCATAGATCCAAATCCATATATTCCATCTTCTAACTCTATCAGATCTACATTTAATTTCTACCATCTACAAATATAATTTTTTTAAGGCAATAATATACAATGTGATACATTTTATAATGATCTATGTTGCTTAAAGTTTTCATACTAATATAAAATCTGGATGATTTGATTTGATCCTTCAAGTCCGATCCATTCATCGTACCTTTCATTTTATGAGTATAAAATTTAAAAAAAATGGTCTAGTTTTAATTTGCAGCATTGTAATTTCCATAGTCCATCACACCATTCATCCATCCATGTCACTTTTATGCTACCTATCAGATCTCAGTGAGCCATATGAAAAGAGATGTTTTGAAATTTTCTCTATGTCATTCATCCTCTATAATTTCACTACCCAGGTCAAGTCAACATCTGAGTAGCTTTTTGTATATTATGTAAATTTGGTCTTAGTCATGTATTTTGTTATTTAGTATAAATTTAATTTATAAATTATATGTCTTAAGCTTAAAGAATTTTTAGATCATGTTATAATTTAAAATATTAGATATAAAAGTCTCATAAAAAGTGGTGTTAGAATAAATATAAGTCAATTTTATGAGTCAACGTTTTTATTAAGTCAAGTTCCATTATAGTTTGGTTTCAGCAAGTTTAAATCCTCTTTAATGTGAGTCATTATTGTCAAAAATAAGAGTCTATGTGTCTTTTATTAGTGTCAGGAGTCAAGGTCAAACTCTTTCTTTGTAAATAATGCATTATCAGTTTAATCCAACAACCTATGAGAGTGTTATAATGGAAAAATTTGGTCATGTTGAAAAAATTGAGGGAAAATATTTTCACACCTGGCAAGTACAAACCTAATTGTTTCTAATAAACAAAACCCTGTGGGATATATTTGATGGAAAAGTAAAAAAACCCAAAGATGTAGATGAAGTAGTAAAATGGGAAAGCAAGATCAAAAATCTATAGCAATAATTGGATTAGGTCTATCTAATGCTTATTTTCATCATATTGATTTGTCTAAATCCTCAAATATAATTTAGCTAGCATTAAACAAATTATTTGGTTCACAAGCCAAAAGTGCATCAATTACATTGAAGCAAATATTGTTTGGTGTCAAAATGTAAGAAGATGATAGCATGGTGAAACACAATATTAGGTTTTGTTCCAATTCAAATAAATTAGCTATAATTAAAATTGAGGTACATGATGATGATGATGCAAAACTAATTTTATTGAATAGTATGCCACCCAGTTATTTTAATATTGTTTTTACATTGATTAAAATCAATCCTAGTTTAGAACATCTCATTTCTTATCTACTTGATGAAGAAAAGATAAATATGATTGTAGAACCAGAGGAAAATATAATGTTTTGTAAAAATAAGAAAGATAGGGAATTTGTTAAGAAAAACTTCAAACATGGAGAAACTTCCAAAGATACAAAGAAATAGCTCACTTGTTTCTATTGTAAACAAGTTGGTCACATGTATATGAATTATAGAAAAAGAGCACAAGATTACTTGATGGAAAAATCCAAGAAAATTTCATGGTCATAGATGAATAAGAAGAGAAAAATAAGCAAACAAATACTACTCACATAGAATATCTAAGTGAAGAAGACTATGTCTATTAATTGAATCTACTAAAGGTTGGAGGACAATTAGTGTCCTCTCATTAGTCACCAATGATGGGGCTATACCAATGATGTGGTGAATTTTTTTGTGGTGTGTTATTTTTAGTTGTATGGTAGTTACATTTATTTTTTAGCATGTGTGAAAAATAAGAATAATTGCACCTGTTCACTTGTGAATTCACATGTAACCCTTTTGTATATTTACATTGGATAATATTGACCTAAATAGAATTTTAGAAATCATGATGAAATACTAGTGGTAAACCTAAGAAAACCATTATGTAAGGTTAGTGGTGAACCTAATAAAACCATTCTATAAGGTTAGTGGTGAACTTGAGAAAACCATTTTATAAGGTTATTGGTAGACCTGTGAAAACTATTTTTTAAGGTTATTGGTAAACCTATGAAAACCAATTGCAAATGAGTGTGAAGGAATAGATGTGTGATGGCACATGTATGTAGAGAAGATCATGAGCACATAGAGGTGGTACGCTACAATAAAAAAATGAGATATATTGTACCATGTAAAAACTATGGGGGAGATGTTGGGAAATCTAGTATTTACATTGATTTATTGTTTACCATATGGCAAATAATTTTATTTATTATATTACCTTTAATTAAATAGTTAGTTTTTTATACTCATAATTTCATTAATGGGTGAATTTTTGTTTGTCCTTCGTATTCTTTAGGAAGTTGTTTTACCTATTCCTTTGGCTATATAATATCCATTGTATGGCCAAATATAATGCATAGTGTGTTTTATTATTCTTTGTGTTTATCAACTTCATGTGTTGACCTCAATTAGCATTAGAGTATATTGAATCTAAGTTTAATTTTTCATGAAATAAAGTCACAGAAGTGGAGATATTTTGGATCAACTTTAGGAGTGATAAAGTCGAACATGCATGCCTAATGGAATAGACAAGCAGGGTACATAGACTCTCACTTTTGAACATGGAAATCATAAGTTACCAACATGATTTTGACTTTAAGTATTTTTAATAATTGGAGGCCAAGAATAAAGATAAGACTCCACTGACTACTTTATTTCCAACTACCAATTAAGTGTTGCCAACCACTTCAGTTCCTTCCATGATGACAAACATAGTCATGCAATCACAAGTGTAAATAATCCTTAGTTATTGAATATAATTTTGTATGTAGTCTTGCATATAAGATTAATCAATGTAATTAGAATTTTATTACACTTAATGTATAAATGTAATATTTATTTTTGGCAATGTGTAAGTATACAAACATTACATGGCATTATACAAGCAAACTTATTTTTGATCCAGTTATAATTAACTATAATTATACATGCAATTTTTGCATTAAAATTAGAACTAGAATTCTAATTACTAGACATAAATTTGAGTTTTCATGAACTTTGAGTATGAGGTGACCCCTATCCAAGTGTGTGTGTGTGTGTGTGTGTGTGTGTGTGTGTGTGTGTGTGTGTGTGTGTGTGTGTGTGTGTGTGTGTGTGTGTGTGTGTGTGTGTGTGTGTGTGTGTGTGTGTGTGTGTGTGTGTGTGTGTGTGTGTGTGTGTGTGATCCCTCATTTCAAAAGGGTCAGAAATTTATCAATATAGGAAGAAATAATTTTGATTGGCATGAAACTATGTGGATGTATTTTCCTTATTTTTTTAATGTAATTAAGGTTTTATTTCTTTTGGTTATGTTCATTCAATAATTTGAAGTGTAAAAAAGCTACAAAGAATTCCTTTTGATGTCTATTGATTTTAGATGTGAAAATTTTATTGAATGGTTACTGAGTATTATTGATTTTAATAAATTAGTTCACTATATTAATTTTATAAGTGTGCAAGAGTGTTTCCCTTTGATGTAGTCTTCTAGGTGTGAGTGTGAGACATAGCTGCCCTAGATCCCTTTCTAGTATAATTTATTATCTCCTCCATGAGGGTGTGCAATAACTACTCTAAAAGGAGAAACTTTTAGTTGAGACCCTTAATGTTCCTATACCATTTCATCCTAGACTACCTAACTATGTTTGTCTAAAAAAATTTAATAGCTAAAAGTAGCAAGCATTAGTTATGGAAACACTTGTCCACAAGGAAACCAATCGAGGAGGTGATGCCTTAAAACCATAGAGCTCACTTTTTTAATCTACCCTTAGCTCATTTTCAAGTTTCCTTGACTAAGATATACCCACTTTGAAATAGTTTCCATCCATCCATTCAATTCAACTAGGTTTTAATTTATTTATTAAGATTCATTTCACAAGTACACCTAGTTAACAACCTACATGTTTAGCCTACTATTCCATCACCAGGTTGTTTAACCCATACTTGTAACTCATGCCCTAGAGCAGAGTTTATCTCCATTGAGATCCTAAAATTTTAGAGGCTACCTCATTAAATTTGGGGATGTGCACAGGACCCACATCAATAGGAAAAACTTGGCACTAGAAGGAGGGAACTTATGTGCCTTCCTTTGTGAGAGGTTATCCCCTACATTTGAGTTTCATTAGAGATACCTAAGAGAGTTACCATATCTAGTGCCCAAGCAAGTCTTTTGGTTTTACCTTTATTAGTACATTGAAGGCCTAGATCTATACTAGTCATTCCCAATATGCCTTAGGTTGAGACACCTTCTCTAATAAGAAATATCCATCCCATTAATCATCATATGGCCCAACCACCTTGGTTAGTTGGATATGATATTGCCATCCTAGGGGATGTGACTAATCTACCAAGGAATATAGAGAATTATCTACTTTCTTTCTATCCCTAAGTAGGAAGAACTATAGAGGAACATATCAAGTCTTTTAAGTCTATTTTGAGGTTTGTTGTAGAAAAGTTAGTATGTTTTACTCATGTGCTTAGTAATCAATCCAAGTTAGTTTTATACTTGTTACAACTAGGTACAAGCTTAGGAAAAGTATATAGTGCACAACATTTAAACACACTAATGCATTGACATGAATTTCACACAAGGCACAAGCCTTTTATGCTCACCTAAAGTGCAGCAATGAAGGGATCAAGGCTCGCATTGGGATAGTTAAAACATGGCATAACCTTATTCTCATTTAAACTTAGTAATTTATGAAATGTGATTAGGTATTATATCAGTGCATTCCCTTATGGTTAAGATCAAGAGGTGTTATCCTATTCATGGGAACTTATCCCAGTCATGGTGGCATAATTATATATTAGACTAGTTACACAACTTTCAAGGGCACAAGTTCATGTCTAGCTAGCCATAGCTATTAAAGGTGCAAGTTATAGGGATAGTGAGTTAAGATTAATTTAGGTGCTTAGTTGAATCAAAGGAATGGCTTATGCTCAGGTACTCATTCTTTAAATTAGCACTATAGGTGTGGTTACTAGCATTTTGGTGCATACTGGTTTCAACACTTAGGTGATTTTATAGGTATGTTAAAGTCACTACATGGAAAATCAATGCCATTAGTTACCTATAGTATACCTTTACATCAAAATACATTTTAAAACTAATATTATATCATTATTCATATAGACACAACTATAAAATAGAGCTAAACTATTTAGAATGAACCAACAACCAAGTAAATATACAACACCATTTCTATTAAGTCATAGTTCATCAATAGAGTATAATTTATATAAAATAGAGTATAATATCATTATATACTACTACATGCCTAATGGCTCATAGGTAAGCTTGGACATTACAATGCATGTTCTTCTTAGTATTCGTGCTAACTCAAACTATATCAATGGCATTCTCAATTTTTGTAGGGCTTCACTACATTAATGTTAGCTCTCTCTTTTTGAGGTTCAATCTCATTATTTATATGTGGAGTATATTTTTTCTAGGTTGAAAGGGCACACCCTAGGTGCTAATATATTGCTAGGGTCATTATTCCTCTGGCTCCACTACTTTGACACCCATGTTTTCCAACCACCATGTGTAAGTACTCAATGAGATTCTTCTTCAAACTTGGGCACTAAGCAACTACTTGCTAGTTGGTGTAGGATTTATAGGGATCCTTTTAGCTAGTGCCAAAATTTAAAAAAGAGAAACCATCACCAATGATTTCCTTGCATTAAGATCTACTGAGTTGGTCTAATCTACTGGGTAGCACAAAAAGAGGCCCATCATTACCCCATACAAAATTGTTAGTCTACTTTTGGACTAATCTTTCAATGCCTTTGATGCACAAAATTTTGGGGTACTTTATTTCAATTTCCTCTTAAGGTCTTCAAAGCCCTAAATGGTGAGCTTGATTTTTTTGATGGCACCTTCTACTTCTATTGATGTAACCTCAAGTGTGATCATATCTAAGTTCTCTAATTCCTTCCTAAAATATTCCATCCTTTCCTTATCTCTTCTTACCATACCATATAAAATAACCCCCTACTTAATTGAATTTGTCTAAAAGGCTTGTAAGAGTGCCATTAGATCTTGCTCCTAGGTTTTTAGCTGGGCACTTAAGGTGTTGACATGTGACATTACCTAGGCATGCTCATCCCTACTCATAATGAATGCATAATTCATCAGAGCATCCTTCTCCTCTTTATCCATTTGAAGGCATGAATCAATGACTAATGTTTGAGTGGTGAAGTTTCAAAATATAGCATCCACTTCTTCTACACCCTCTTCTAGTTTGGTGAAGAGGTCCTCTGCCGCATCAAGCTTTTTATTTATTTCTCTTCTAATGTCTATGCAGGGGTTTTCTTATTCTTCTAGCACCAGATTCATTTAGGGGAGAATTTTTCTACCAACATGCAAACCTTATCAACCTCTTTCATTTTTGAAGTATCAACACCATCTAAAAGGGATGGCTCTACTTCTTTCATGTGCTTGACTAACTGTTGGAGTTTGAGCTTCATTTATTTTATCTCTTCTTTTGCTTTGAGTATAATGTCTTTCCACTTAGCAGTGTAAACATTATTGACAATGTTCTTGTGTACCATTTTAGAGTCCATCTTGAGGAGGGAATTAACTGACCTCATAAGGTTCATATCCCTTAAATTCATGAGCTGGTAGTCATGTCCCTCTTCTAGGTTTTTAGTGATTTTAATTACTTTCATAGACACCTCAAACTGAGGCTCATCCATGTAGAAATTAATATCCCAAGAGATTTGATGGCACATCAAAGTCATGGAATATCTATGGGGCATGTACTCTAGCATATAGAAATTTTAATCCTAGGTGAACCCCCTCTATGCTTTCTCCCTATAGCTTGGTTCATACTCCTCAACCTTGACAGTTACCTCTATATACTCCTACTCTCATCCACTAGTTCTAGGGATCTCTCCACTACCTTATTTTTCTTTTTCCTCTTGCTTTATTATGGTTTCTTCCTCAAAATTCTCCCCTTGGTCTACCTCTTTTCTTTCCTCAATTCTAGTTTCATCATCTTGTTCCTAGAGGGGTTCTTCCTCAAAATTTCCCCCTTGTTCACTTCTTCTTCTTGAGGATCCTTGGTGTGAACCTATACAAGTCCATTTTCTATGCTATCATTCTCTTCCCCTTGTTTATCTATTTCTCCTTTTGAGGTGCCAACATTACTATTGATAATTTTGACCCTATAGGTCAAAATTTCCACCCTTATCATTTGAAACTTTGCATACCATGCCATTTCATCTTGTGAGTCAGTAATTAGTCCTTAAAAGTCCTTAAAGAATCCATGGTTAATAGGTTTTAAGGTTTTTTAGGTGATTCAAGGTATTTTCTTTCACTTTTCTTATTCTTTGTAGGAAACTATTGATGTTGATCAGAGTAGTGAAAGGAGCAAGTTTTTAAAGAAGCTCAAAGTAAGAAGAAGAGAAAAACCTGATGAAGTGAAAGTATAAATTTATTTTTATTTTGGGACTCATTTTTACCAAAATTTTAGAATTTATTTAGACATTTTATCTGAATGAAAAGCTCTGAAGGGTCATTTTCAAAAGCAACAGTCCATTTCAAGAATTTTGAAGGGTATTTTCAAAGGAAAAGGTACTTTTAAAGAATTTTGAAGGGTCCTTTTCAATTTTTCTGAAGGGTCCATTTCAATTTTTTAGAAGGGTCCAGTTCAATTTTTTTGATGATTCATTTCAAGAATTATAAAAGGTATTTTCAAAGGAAATGGTACTTTTGGATAACTCTAAAGGGTCCTTTTCAATTTTTCCTAAAGGGCATTTTCATAAAGTTCGAAGGGCAATTTTCATAAAGTCTGAAGGGAAATTTTCATAAAGTTTGAAGACATGAATTCTTTCAAACAAATTATCCATGGTAAATTGATAAAAAAAAGTTTGAAGACATGAATTCCTTTGGATAAATTGTCCATGGGAAAGTGATAAACACAAAGTTTGAAGACATGAATTCCTTCAGACAAATTATCTATGGGAAACTGATAAATAAAAATTCTAAAGACATGAATTCCTTTGGAAAAATTATCCATGGGAGAGTGATAAAAAAAAATTTAAAGACATGAATTTCTTTAGACAAATTGTCCAAAGTAAAAGTCCATAAGCAAAATCTTGAAGAAATAAGCCACAGATAAAAAGTTTGAATGAAGTGTTTGTGTGAGAAAATGTTGAAACAATTCTTTCAAGAGAGTGGCCTAAGAGAATTGTTTGATATAAAATTCCATAAGCAAAAGCCTAAAAAAATAAGCCATAGACAATATCTCAAAGGAATGCATGTAGAAATGAAGATCTCAAGAGCAAAAGATTGAGGAATTACAAGGAGCTAACATGGAGTTCCAATGCTCCATATTTGATCTTAACATGGAGTTTCATGCATGTTTCAATTTTTGAAGCCCCTTTTCATGCAAGTGGAGGCCATTTGGAGTTGATTGGTCTTGAGTTTGAGTTAAATTTTGTCAAAGTGTCACATCTATTTTGATTTATCTTGTTAATTAAAGGTTTTCAACACTTACAACTTGTTCAAATTGAAGTTATTCACTTAAATATTGGCATAGCATCTTCTCATGTAAGATGGAGATACTTGGAGTTGACTAGACAAGGATTATCATGCATTTTTCTTGATTTCTATGCAAAGAAGGACTTTCTTTTATTTCAACCCAACTTTCAAATGTATCAAGTGGAGTTTCTCTTTGAAGATTTGGCATAACTTTCATGCATGGAGTAGATTAGTCAAATATGAGCCCACCATCCTTTTCCATTCCCAAAGAGATTTTTCATGCAAGACATAAGACAAAAGTATATTATTTGAAAGCTTGGTTATCTTTTGATAGCTGAAAGTGGGACTTGTGTGATGTGAGAGTTGATCTCCTCATTTATTTTCAATGCCAATTTCTTGGCTTTGGTATGTTTTTTACTATATAAGTTGGATTTTCAACCTCAAAATGATCCCTCTCTTGATAAGACTAGACTCTATCAAGATTGAATTTTGTAACCTTTTTAGATAAATAGAAGGACTATTTTTAGATTCTAGGGGTTGTTATAGTGTATTTATGTCAGTGATTTACATAAGTGATAGAATTTTCTTCCTTGTCAAGTCTTGATTCTTATCTAGTTACTAGGTGATCAAATTATGTAGGTCATGTTCTATGTTTGATATCTTTTGGCTAAAGTTATAACAAATATAAGTGGCTAGTTAGTTCTTTGAATCAAGCATATTACATCATTTCCATCAAGCTTTGATCACTAGATAAAACCTTTTCATGAAATATTGATGCATAGGAGTCAATTGGAGTTGAAGATTCAATCTTTTCTTATCTAATCAGTGTTTTAAAAGCTCAAATTGAGTGGATGAACCAAAATATAAGTATATCACCATCATTAGATAGGATTTCCTTTCAATTTTATTTCTTACCTTTTTCCACTTCCATTTTCTAGTAGTTTGTAGCATAGAGTAAAGATCCTAATTTATATACCAAAGGAAGATAGCCCTTAGAATCTAGAGATTCAATCCACCAATTAGGCCACCCACAACCTAGGATTATTTCCATGTTTCATTAGACTATGAAGGCCTAAAACTACCTTTACAAGGGTGTGAGTCTAATTAACAATAGTTTTTGGCATGCTCAATGGGACCCTTACTCCTTGCAATAGCTAAAGTTTGGAATTGATGAGATCCATTAATAGTAGAGGAGAATATCTATCTTCATCACAAGATAAAGATTCTTTAGGTTGTAGAGTTCATAGTAGCATCTAGGCAATTCTTCCATGCCAAAAGTTACTACAAGGTCAACTAGCAAAGGTATTCCTTTTTAATTTATTGAGTTGTCTTCTACATCATATAAAAGATCAAGGTTTAGTAGGACAAACCCATATCCTCAAAAATAATATTTTGTCTCCTAGTTATCCTATTATTCTAATCACTACAACCCCTGTTATCCAAATGACTATCAAAAACTAGGTGTTTATTATATTCAATAGAGGTATCCCACTAAATTTAGCCTAGTTTGATGACATTCTAGTGTCTACCCTCAAGAGCATCCCATTCTTCTCAAGATAAAATCCAACAACCCCTATTGAGCATATCCAAGATGTAGTTAATCTCTATTTAGTCCATAATGTTGTTGAGGATAATGTTGTTATTGGATTTCTTATTGCTTTCTTCAAAGGAAAAGCATTAGAGTGGTATAAAAAAACTACCACTAAACTCCATTTCTACCTAGGATGAATTGGGTATAGCCTTAGTCAAGCAATTTGAAGACAAATGTAATCACTTCTCTTTGGTTGAATAGTTAACTACCATAAAGAGAGCTCCTCATAAGTTCATGTTTGATTTTAATCTTAGATTCTAAAAGACATGGACTATGATACCTATGTTGATTAAGCCATCCCCTAAATATGCATTCTTATACTATTTGAAATCCCTTAACTCCAACATTAGTGTGATGATACATTAAATGGGTGGTACTACCTTACCAAATTATTATGAGGTTGTAATAAGGGTAGAGAATAGTTTGATACAAGCTAGTAAGCTTTTTCCAAGGCCTCTAATGCCTATATCTGTAGAGTTCAAATTACAGCCCCTACTAGTCAAGCTAGTGAGATAGGAGAGTTAAAAGGCTTTTTAAAATAATTTAGTAATGAAATAGTGAAACTCAAGAGGCAAAAATATCAAGATAATAGGCCTTATTAACAATAAATAAAACCACCTATCATCCCTTTAAAGATCAAAGGCCTCCTTATCAAGGTTTTAAAGAGAATAGACTACCTTATCAAACACAAGGACCCATAACTCTAGCTAATATATATGCTTCCCTTGATCCTAATGTTCCCTCCACTTTAAAGGAAATGTTTCCCACCCCACCTCAAAACAACTTGATGCAGGATTTAGGTTGGCAGTCCTCAAATCTCAATGATGCTCAAAACCAAGCCTTGGTATCACAAAACATCACTATGCCACAAATGACACAAGAAGAGTTTTATTTTCAAGGAGATGAGTACCAAGATACAAGTTTGGAATCACAAGGAGAGACTCAACAAGTTCAAGGGAATCATAATGTCATTAATGTAAATTGGCAAGTGGATGATCATATTGCTTTTACTCAAGGTGTTAAAACTAACAATACAAGTGGTCAAGTCACAGTTGTAACTAGAGATAATAGAAGAACCATTGATGAGGTACAAGAGGTGTCAAATGTTTCAAGTACTCATAATGTTTTTTATAAGAGTATAAAATAGAAATTTTTTGTGCCTACAATGTAGAAAAATTAGAATATAGAGGTTAGTAAAGTTCATCGAATACCTCTAGTTCATGAGTAGCTAGTGCTTCAAAAAGTATAGCCAAAGGTTGGTGGATCTCAATTTAGTATAGTGGATCAGATGAAGAATTATAATATAATTATTATCATGTGGGATTCTCTTTCCATCCTAGGACAAAAATATATGCTCATCCAAGAGCTTTCATCTCTAAAATTATCTTCAAAACTAGTTGAGAGAGAAGGTGTTGTCTTAACTAATTTGGATCACCCAACTAAGAAAATAGTACATCAAGTAAATAATATGGTAAAGGTGGAAAAATAATAGGTAAAATCAAATAAAACTCCTCCTTTCTACCTTTCTTTGATATTGGGTGATACTTTGGTTCATAACTATATGGTGGATAGTGGAGCTAGTAATATAGTCATGCCTAAATAGATTGCAGACAAGCTCAGCCTTGTTTATGAGCCAAACACTAAGGGTGTATTTAAATTATATGGTTAACCAAAAAATATGGTATGCATCATCAAATATCTAAAATTGACATTACATTCTTGTTCTAATGTTATTATTCAACAGGATGTTGTTATGGTAAACTTGCCTCCTTACTTTGTTATGTGCCTTTCAAGGGGCTTCACCTCAAAGATTAAGGGATATTTAATAGTTGATGAGACTTATTTGATGTTAAAAACCAGGTATGGTACCAAGGTAATAATTCATTCTAAACCTATTTCATGTTTCCATATGGAGATATATATGCCAAGTATTGTGAATGTTAATTGTATCATCTCGGATGATGCATTAGAAACTAGTGGAGTAGAAAATGGATCACCTTTTGATGGAGTTCCAGATTTGTTTCTTGATGAGTGGGATTCTAATTTTAATGATAATTATCCTTGTAATCTAATTAAATGAGAAGGACTCAGTGTATATTACCTTCATGAGAATGATGTACCAATTTTAGCCTTCGTTAAGGATGATGAATCTAGTGAAGGTTTATGGCAATTGTATTTTTATGGATTAAGTAATAAACATGGTACCAAGTCTGGAATGATGTTGGTTTCTCTAAAAATCAAATGTATTTCTCTTCTATTAAGTTTGATTTTGGTTGTTCAAATAATGTTGCAGAGTATGAGGCACTAGTTCATAGTTTGCAGTGGGTTAAGAAGATGAAATTCAATACCTTACAAGTTTTTGGTGATAGTGAACTTATAATTCACCAAGTAAGAGGTTCAAATTCATGTAAAAATTTGTATCTTAAATCTTACAGACATATAATATGGGACTTACTTGAATATTTCCAAGCTTTTAACATTCAGGCAATACCATGGGGTGAGAATAAACATGCAGATAGGTTAGCTACCATTGGAGCACAATTTAGTATCCTAGCTTATATAAAAAGTGAAAAAAATTAGTCACATATAAATGCGGTTGTAAGGCCTTATGATCTAGATAATCATGAGATTTGGCAAGTGTTCAAAGATGACAATCAAATTATGAGATTCTTGCAAGAGGATGTTGAGATTTCTTCAAGAAACCAATCAAAGTATTTGTATCAGTATGGTGATCAAGTTGTGCAACTAAAAAAATAATTTACCCAAGGGATTGGCACACTTGAAAATATTTTTAGTTTTGATGATGAGCTAAGGAAGGATAATTCATCCTTGTCAACAAAAGAAGAGCACTATGTTAATGTAGATATTGTAACTAGTAATAATTTGAAGCTGGATAAGGTATGCACTCCTTCATAAAAGGAAGCTTTCATTGAGTTTTACACAAGTTTTGTTGATGTATTTGTTTGGAAATATACTGATCTCAAGGTATTCGACCCAAGTTTAGCTCAATACACCATTAAATTAGAGGTTGAAACTAAACCAATGAGATAAAGACAAAAGCCCATTAATCCTAAGCTTGAGCCTTTAATGAGAGATGAGATTCACAAGCTCATAGCATCAGCTATTATATTTCTAATCAAGCAATCAACTTGGGTGGCAAATCTTGTTTTGGTATGGAAGAAGAATAGTGAGATTAGATTATGTGTCAACTTATGTGATTTAAATAGGGTTTCACTTAAAGATCACTATCCATTACCATCAATAGAATAAATTTTACAATTGGTTGTAGGTTCAAAGAGGTTTTCTTTATTGGATGGATATAGTGGCTACAATCAAATTTGGTCAAGGAAGAGGACCAATTTAAGATAGCCTTCACAATCAATTGGGGGACATTTGCATACAAAAAAATGCCATTCAATTTATCTAATGTTGGAAAAACCTTTAGAGAGCCATAGATATGTCATTTTAGGGCCTTCTTAATAATTTTTTACTTATTTATTTGGATGATATAATAGTGTTTTCAAAGAGTGAAAGTGATCACATGGTTCATCTCAACCAAGTGTTTGAAAGGTGTAGGCAATTTAGGGTATCTCTAAATCTCAAAAAGTGTCTTCTCGATATATGAAGGTAAGCTCCATGGACATGTGGTTTCAATGTATGGTTTAAGCATAAATTATAAAAGGGTATACTACATTATTTTTCTCTCTTTTCCTAATCATAAAAAGGCTTTTCAAAGCTTCTTAGGTAAAATCAATTTCATAAGGAAATATATCTCATATTTTGTCATTTTAGCTAAGCCATTTACAGCCATGTTAAAGAAGAATCATGATTCAGCTGGTCCAAAGAAGGAATAAAGAGTTCTGAGGATATTAAAAAGGCCATAACTAGTGGTCCTACACTTATAAATCCATATTTCACAAAATATTTCATTTTGTGTATATATGCTAACTTGGACACCATTTCAAGCATTCTTATGCAACAAAATCACGAGGCTTTAGAAATTCCAATAGCATTCTTTAGTCAAGGCTTCAAAGATTATGAAACAAGGTATTTTTTAGAAAAACATGAACTTTTAGTTATAATTTCTCTTTAAAAGTTTAGATACTTGTTGTCTAATAATAAAATACACCTAATGGTTTCTCATCTGAGCATCAAGGAGTTCCTTTTAAACAAAGATATAAATGAGAAGAGAGCTGGTTGGATAACCAAGATAATTGAGTATGATGTGGAAATTAAGGTCACAAATCTCATTAGAGGCAAAGGATTTTTTAGCATCTAGCTCAAGGCTTGCAAGAGACTAATGAGGTTATTTTGGTGTCAAATGATGAAGAGGTTGTAGCTAGTTATACCTCACCTTCCAACTGGTTTTATGACTTGGTAAGCTATCTCCAAGATGGTATTTACCCCTCTCATCTAAGTGCTTCAAAAATAAGATATTTTAGGTTGCAATTAATTTCATTTTGCTTATTGATGGTGTTTTATTCAAGAAAGATATCAATGGCATGTTGCTAATATGTATAGAGCTAGTCCAAACTTAGAGATTGCTTAAAGAATTCCATGATGGACATGGTGGAGGATATTTTTCCATAAGAACTACATCCCTTAATATCATGAGAGGTGGGTACTATTGGCTTAGTATATTTGGTGATTTTCATGCATGGATTAGGAAGTGAAAACAGTGTGTTATGTTTGTAGGAAAAGTGAAACTTGCAACCTTACCTCTTCAACTAATTGCGGTGAATCAGCCCTTTGTCTAATTGGGATTAGAATTCATTGGCCTCATAAATCCTCCTCCAAGTTTAGGACATAAATATATTATAACTACTATAGATTAATTCACATGTTGGATGGAAGTAGTGGCATTGAAAAAAGTAAATGAAACCAATGTTCTATATTTATATGAAGGTTAGCTTACTAGATTTGGAGTTCCTTCAACTATTATTTTTGATAATGCAATGGCTTTTCTGGGAACTAGGATCAGCCAATGGTTTATCTAACATGGAATTTATCTTAGCACTTCATCAAACTATTATCCACAAGGCAATGGCCTTGTTGAATCTACAAATAAGAACCTATTGAATATTATAAGAAGGACTATTGAAGACAATCAGAGGTTATGGCATCTCAAGTTAAAGTTATCTCTATGGGCTAATAGGATCACCTACAAAAGATCAAAAACCAACTCTCTATACAAGTTGGTATATGGTAAAGAAGCAAGGTCACCCATTTCTCTTGAGTTTCCTAATTTAGAACTAATGCATCAACTTGATTTATTAGAGAATGAGCCCATGGATATTAGGTATGCTAAGATCATGGATTTGGAAGAGATAGGAAATTAATCCATGCTAGCCATGGAGATTCATCAAGTATAAGTGAAGAGAGATTTTGACAAGTGATCTTCTTCATGAAGTTTCAAAGAAGGAGATTTGGTCCTCAAGTGGGATGAAGATAGATCTAAACCAAGAAGGTACACAAATTTTTATTCCTTTTGGAGTGGCTCATATGAAATCTCTAGCTACAAATCCCACAATGCCTTCCAACTTACAAAGTTGGATGGTGAAGAGTTTCAAATCCCAATCAATGGGATGCATCTAAAACATTACTATTAAAGAGCTAGGTTCTTTGTTTATTTGTTTTCCTTGAAGTGTTGTTAAAACAAATTAGTTTAGTTGTGTTTTGTCCCAAATAAGTTCTTCGTTTACATATTTTTTTTATTTAGTTAGTTTTCCCTGATTTATGTGTTTCCCTTCTTATTTTGGTGGATGGAGTTGTCTTATATCAAGTCAAAGGTTGTACTTACAGTCATGGATCAGATTTTTCATTATGTTATAATTTTAAGTTTCATGTAAATGGTTTGGTTCTCAAGAATAGTAGGCATGCTTCCTAGTTGAGTCACCAAAATGTTAACAATTTTGACCCCATAAGTCAAAATTACCACCCTTATCATTCAAAACTTTGCATACCATGACATTTCATCTTATGAGTCAGTAATTAGTCCTTAATATTCCTTGAAGAATCCATGGTTAACAATTCTTAAGGTTGTTTAGGTGATTCAAGGTCTTTTCTTTCACTTGTCTTGTTCTGTGCAAGAAAGTATTGATATTTATTAAAGCAGTGAAAGGAGCAAAATTTTAAAGAATCCTAAAGTAAGAAGAAGAGGAAAACTTGATGAAGTGAAATTACAAGTACATTTTTCTTTTGGAACTCTTTTTCACCAAAATGTTAGAATTTCTTCAAACATTTTATCTGAAAGACAAGCTCTGAAGGGTCATTTTGAAAATCAATGATCCATTTCAAGAATTTTGAAGGGTATTTTCAAAGGAAAAGGTAATTTTAGAGAATTCCAAAGGGTCCTTTTCAATTTTTGTGAAGGGTGCATTTCAATTTTTATGAAGGGTGTATTTCAATTTTTTTGACAGTCCATTTCAAGAATTATGAAGGGTATTTTCAAAGGAAAAGGTACTTTTCAAGAATTTTGAAGGGTCCTTTACAATTTTTTTTGAAGGGCATTTTCATAGAGTCTGAAGGGAAATTTTCATAAAGTTTGAAGGGAAATTTTCAAAAAAATTGAAGAGATGAATTCTTTTAGAAAAAATGTCTGCAAGAAAGTGATAAACAAAAAGTCTGAAGACATGAATTCCTTCAAACAAATTCTCTACGAGAAAGTAATAAACAAAAATTTTGAAGACATGAATTCCTTTAGACAAATTGTCCATGAGAGAGTGATAAATAAAAAGTCTAAAGACATGAATTCCTTTAGACAAATTGTTTAAAGAAAAATTCCATAAGCAAAATCCCAAAGAAATAAGTTGTGGACAAAAAGTCTAAATGAAGCGTCTCCAGGAGAAAATTCCAAAATAATTCTTTTAGGAAAGTGGCCAAAGAGAATTGTCTAAAGGAAAAGTCCATAATAAAAAGCTTAAAACAAATAATCCATAGATAATAGCCCAAATGAATGCATGAAAAAATGAAGATCTTGAGAGCAAAAGTCCAAGGAATTACAAGGAGCTACCATAGAGTTTCAACACTATATATCTAATGTTAACATGGAATTTCATTCATGTTTTAGTTTTTGAATCCCCTTTTCATGCAAGTGGAGGCCATTTAGAGTTGATTGATCTTGAGTTTGAGTTGAATTTTGTCAAATTTTCACATTTATTCTGATTTACCTTGTTAATTAAAGGTTTTCGACACTTCCAACTTGTTCAAACTAAAGTTCTTCACCTAAGGATTGGCATAGCATCTTCTCATGTAGGATGAAGTTACTTGGAGTTGACTAGACAAGGTTTATCATTCATCTTCCTTGATTTCCATGAAAATAAGGACTTTCTTTTGTTTCAACCCAATTTCCAAACATATCAAGTAGAGTTTCTCTTTGAAGATTTGGTGTATCTTTCATGCATGGAGCAAATTAGTCCAAGATGGGCCCACCATCCTTTTTCAACACCAAAGAGATTTTTTATGCAAGACATAAGACAAACGGATATTATTTGAAGGCTTGGTTATATTTTAATAGTTGAAAGTGGGATTTGTGTGATGTGTGAGTTGATCTCCTCATTTATTTTTAATGCTAATTTCTTGGCTTTGGTATGCTTTTTACTATATAAGCTGGCTTTTTAGCTTTGAAATGATCTATTTCTTAATAAGACCAAACTCTATCAAGATTGAGTTTTGTAACCTTTTCATATTCCAAAGGGTTGGTATAGTGTATTTATGTCAGTGATTTGCATATGTAATAGAATTTTCTTCCTTGTCAAGTCTTGATTCTTACCTAGTTACTAGTTGATCAGATTATACAGGTCATGTTCTATGTTTGATGTCTTTTGGATAAAGTTATAACATATGTAATTGGCTGGTTAGTGACTTTAATTAGGCCTATTCCATAATTTCCCTCAATATTTGATCACCAGATAAAATCTTTTCATGAAATATTGATGCATAAGAGTCAATTGGAGTTGAAGATTTAGTCTTTTCTTGTCTAATCAGTGTTTTGGAAGCTCAAATTGAGTGGATGAACCAAAATATAGGTGTATCACCATCATTAGATAGGATTTACTTTCAATTTTCTTTCTTACCTTTTTCTTCTTCCCTTTTCCTGATAGTTTATAGTATAGAGTAAAGATCATAATTCATACACCAAAGGGAGCTAGCCCTTAGAATCTATAGATTCAATCCACTTATTAGGACACCCACAGTCTAGGATTATTTCCATGATTTAGTAAACTATGAAGGCATAAACCTGCCTTCACAAGGGTATGATTCTAATTAACAACAATTACCTTCTTTGTCTTCTAGTGACCCTTTAGAACTAGGGTGCACTTATTGTGCAACTTCCTCTGCTATGTTAGAGTGGATGCTAGGCACCTATTCAGTTGATTTTTCCTTTCTAGGTCCCATGCTAGTGACAACCTTTTCCTCTCTCTCTTTCTTCATTTTGGCCCTTTCTACCTAGGCCACCTTCTCTTTTACTTACTTTCTTTTGGTCTTTTCCTCATCAACCTTTTTCTTCTTTATTTTCCTTCTCTTGATGGTTGTGGTGATCTTTTCTTCTTTGGCTTTTATTTCCTTGACCTCCACTCGATCAATTTCAGCTTGGGACATGCCCTTAACCCTCATAGCCTCTTGATTTTGGTGAAACTCTAGTACCACATCGATGTGATCTTGGTTTAGGCCCATGTCCTTCCACTTTTACTTTAACTCTTCTTCATTTGGTGTGCTTGAGGGTCTTGCTACTCCAAGCACTTTCACCACATTGAGCCTTTCACATATTCCTCTTTCCTTCCTCCTTTCTTATTTCTTCCCTTTCTTCTCTCACACCTTGCATTTCTACCATTCCTTCCTACACTTATTAGCTTCAACCATCTCAATGGCTTCTTTGTATATCCTAGCCTTCATCATTTCTTCTCTTCTTTACTCCATCTATAGTGCCTTCTAGATAGTAGCATCACTAAGGCTAAGTTTATTTCACCTTCTCGTCTTCTTTTCAAATTTAGTTTGAGGTGGCAAGGAGGGGTCCTTTCACTAGAAGAGGAGTCACCTTCTTTAGGCACAATATATACTCCCTTCCCAAATGTTTCTTCCCCCATCACTTACTCTATGTCTGACAAGGTTACTATCAGCACTATAGTGGGTACCTTCCCCTTTTTCTTCTCCTTTGAGTTAGAGGAAGCCTTTGGCATGAAACTTATGTACTTATTTGAGGGGAAAGAAGGAGAATATTCCTCTTCTATGGTGATATTGAGCCTTATTCTCTCCTCTATTTCTTCCAAAGTCTCCCCCTTATTATTCTTTGGAGACTTATTCTTCTCTATTGGCACTGGTGTTCTTTCATCACTAATTCAAATTGAGGGGTATTCACTTTGCTTAGCATTGAGGCCCTTCTTTTATGGCTTCATCTCATGGTATACTATATGGATTTGGCTGAGTATGGTTGCTTCTTGAAGGGTTTATATATTTAGGAATTATGATTCATCCTCTTCATCCTTGGTGACCTTCCCATCTACTTGAGTGAATTGGCACCACATTCTACATCTCTCCACATCTATTTCATTATTGGAATGTCTAACTATTATGCATTGGGGATCCAACATAGTTCATCCTTGAAGTATCTCATCAAAAAGGTATAAGGGAGCTTTAGCCACCTTGATATGTTGCCATCAACTAGAAATAAGCACACTACACAATAGTGTTGTATCATGGCAAAGGTTTCTGCTATAAACATGATTTAAGGGATCTCTTAAGGGATGTGTCATTTTATCTTAAAGGCCTCTATGTATGTCTCACACCACCCCATGATGTAAGACTTATATTTGGATCTAAAATAAAAGGGGATCATGAAGTCTTTATAATTATACACCAAGGAGTCATTGTGCTCTAGATGGACCTAGAGGTTATCCTCATCCACATCTAGGATTTCAATCTCTTCCATGACAATGAGAATGAGAATGGATCCACACTTGAATGTTCCTTTTACCTTATAGCACTCCTACACATTCTTCACAAATTTATCAGTGATGAATTTGGAAATAGTGAACTGCATTACCTATGTCATGTGATAGGCAATGCAAAGGTATTTCTTCATCACATCTTCTATCAACCACCTGGGCATAGCTTGGAGATTATGAGGAATGCCACCACACTTGTGCAAATGTCCTTACACTCCTTGATGGGGAACTTAAAACCCCTATAAACTAATTTAAGAGCTAGCCTACACACTCCACCTCTTCATCATCATCCATCATCTGATGGATGTCCTTACTAGTATTTGGAATCTTGGTTATTCTCTTTATTAATTACATCAAAATATTCATGTGCCTCCCTATGAAGTAAATTCAATCCTCATGGACATGAAAGAGTAGGAATTGTACCATATCCTTTAGATTTTTGAAGCATGGAAACTCATAAAGTTGAGTTGCACTAAAATATATCAATTTGTCTTGGATCAATATGTCAAATAAGGCATCACCTTATACCATCTTCTGCCCTATGTCCACCCTCTAATCTTGCAAGAGGTCTTATAAATGGTTGGATGTACATTGGTTATATTATTTTAACTATTAGAAATGCATGAAATAAAGCCAATTCAAACATATCATGAAATTTAGAGGTAATTGCGTTACTTGATAAGACATTGTGGTGAGTGTTTTGATCTCCACCTATGCCACACTCACTACTTCCATAACCAGTGCCACTATTTTTGTAATAGCCACTTTAGGTGTTATATATCCTCATTTTAGGTCCAATTGTACCTAATTAGATCTTTATCCCTTCTATTTATTCACCATCCTAAAATTATTTGTGTTGAAGTATGGTATGTGAGGTTTATCGAAGCCCTAAATGGTGATGGTACTTCTACAGTCATGAGATCATCAATAGTTCTCTCAGTTCTCGAGCTTCATTGACCTTTAATGGTGGCCTGAGTGTTAATTAACCTAAATATATAATTTTTGTATAATATATTCTCCATAATTATTTAAATTAAGTTTTCTATGAATGCAATCCTTCTTAGTACATAGTCATCCATTCTTAGTGCCTGAAAGTGCTCAAATTCTTACTGGTATAGGGTTTTCACACTTTAGATTTTTGGTTTTCACTTAGGTTTGCTCTAAGTCTTAAGTTAGTTTGAAAATTTTATCCTAATTAATTCTTCCACTTGTTAATTTATACCCTTTCCTTATCTACCATCATTAATGTAGGTCCTTTATGGCATCATAGTGCCTAGATTTCTTGGAAAATGCAAAATTTTGTGAAATCCATAAAAATCCTTTGTCATCAATGTAGTAAATGTGTATCTTTGTACCTCCATCACTAATTCATTAAATTATCTCTAATGGTAATTTATAAGAGTGATGTAGAAACCTTTAACTAGTCATCGATAACCTCTAATCAAGATTTTCACCAATTTCCACCTAAAATGCACAATTTGGCCTTAAAACACTAAAACATGCTAAATGATGTGAAACTAACATATTCAAGTACCAATTTTGGCTAGGGTATCCCTAAATGGGTCAATACAATTTATGGTCCAACTAACTTTGATCAGATCATTTTGAGTCAAAATGCCAAATTTGTACCTGGGTGCTCTGGATTGATCTTTCTTATTAAATATTTTGCACAAGGTTTGTGCCTTTATTATTTGTTGTTGGTAACATCCTAAATGTTAATATGTATCTAACGCATCTAATGTGGACTTACAATTCCAATCTATTCAAATTTAGGATAAATAAAAAGGTATTCTGATCAAATTGAGTAATTTGTGCACAAAGTGCTTAATCATGCTTAAGAGCTAATTAACACAAATGAAGGCATAAGTAATAATTCCATGGAAACTTGTTGAATACTTGTTTTTAGAAATTAATATTGAATATCTACATCACTAAGTGACCTCATTTCCTGGGAAGACATCCCTAGGCCATAAATGCCATAAATATCAAGATTCATGCCTCACATGCCTCATCAATGCCTTCCATGATGCCCTCCATGCCTCTTAATTGCCCCTTCTTCCAATGTCATGATTAAGATAATTACAAACTTAATTCCAAAAATTGAATTAAACCTCAACCACACATCTCAATCTTGAGATGGATGGTTGAGGTTGATTCTGATCAAATCCAAAAATCTATAAATAGGAGGCCTCACAACATCATTTCTAAGTTATTTTTGGTGTAAAGTTATTATGCTCAAATACCTTCAAAGGCTTAATTAGTACAAAGTTATAATGTAAGATTGGTTCTAAAAGCTTCAAGTAACTAGTCTTATCATGCCAAATTGATTTCAAGCCAATCCAAGCCATAAGCTAAAGGTGCTAAGGAGAGATGGAGGTAGACAAGCTTCCATTTCCAAGGACTTCATGAGCACAATCTAAGTAAGCCACAACTACAAAGGCATTTGGAGCATCCAAAGAAGGTGAAGGAACTCTTGTATTTGATTCCTTGCTTTTTAGTTGTGTCTATCATTTGCTTTTGTTAACTAAGCTCTCCCTAGTGGCTAGGCCTAGAGATGTTATGCTATTAGTGTGTTTATTTCACTTTGTTTTCATTTTGGAACTAACACCATACTAACCATCCTCTCTTGAGAAAAATTCCTAGATAACAAGTGAGATTTAGTTTAAATGGTCACTTCCCCCTCAAACCTAGGTGGATGCTAGCTATTTTAGATGATTCTTCTCCTGTAATTGTTCACTTGATGTGACCTTCACCTTTTTTATGGCAATCGAGGTGCATCACCTCACATGTATGTGATTCAGCCTCCTTGGTTCCAATTTCTATTCTATTTGAGCTTCTATTTCAAGTACAATTTTTTTTTTTGGTCAGTTTCTTATGCTTCATCTTTCCTTAGCCTATCCTACCCCATAAAAATCCCTTATGCTAGCCTTCTAGTGCTTTATCTTCTCTTTTGGTTCTCTTGTGCATGGTTAGATTGTGCATCTTCACTTGCTTTCTTGTACCCAACCATGTTGAGCATATTCACCTTCTTATTTGGTATCTAACATAAAGGTTATCCTTAAACTTATGTACTTTTTCATTTTATTATCAAATCTTCAAATTTTAATGAATTCCTTCTACCTAAAAACTTAAGTGTCTAGCCCTAGGTGCTTAGAAATCAAATGGGCTCAACTCACCTGACTAGTATTATGCACAAAAGCACTAGAGTAGTTCATTATTGGGCCTTAAAGATCCCTAAAATGTTCATCCATGTGTACATGGATTTTATACATCTTTTACTTACATCTAGTGGGTTTCACGAGCCCACCACTTAGATGTCTAGTCTCATGTGCTTAGAGGGCACAAGTGCTCAACTCGCTTGATTAGAATTATGTGTGAAAGGCTAGAGTTATTAACATATGGGCTTGGGAAAACCCTTAATTTATAACCTTTCACATGGGGATATTTTCACCTCTTCTATAAATTTGATTAGTCTCGCATGCCCACTATTTAGATGTTTGGCCTCATGCACTCAGACAATGCAAGTGCTTGTATCACCAAGCTGAAATTATGCATGAGAGGTTAGATGAATTCACTGGAGATAGATTAGATTCATGTACCCATAACTTAGGTGGCATGGTTTCATGTGCTTATAAATTGCAAGTGTTCAATTCACCTAGCTATAATTATGTGTGAAGTTCTAGAAAATAAGTCCTTATGGCCGTCAGGTACTACTTATTTCCTCTTCACACTTATATAAAGAAAAAAAAATCAAAAAGAATGATTTGGCTTATGCCAAACTATATTTTGGTTATCTCAACTCAAACTAACTAGTGACTAAGAAGTTGGTGTTCTTATGGTACAATCACCATCCTGCTATTGATACAAGCACCATCCTACAACTTGCATGTGCCTATCTCTAAGATGTGGTGGATGATGTAGGGTCCCGTCCACCATATTTTCAATTTTCTTGGGTGATTAAGGTACTTAGAATCATAGAAAATGACCAATGATCCTTCAATTAGCTCCTTACACTTGATACACTTGTCATGCTATAGATTTTGGCATGCCTTTTTGATTTGTTGACTCCATCTTTATTGGACACGCATTTCATCCAAACTCTCCAAGTCTTCCAACCTTGTGCTTAAAGATTCTTGGTTGTCTAAGTAACCAATCCATGTAATGCATAAGGATGGCACCAAGAATTCCATGGGGAGAACTACTTTAGTGCCAAACACTAGTTGAAATGGTGTATCCTTATTCAAGTGCTTATATGTCATGCAATATACCCATAGTATTGATGAAACATGATCATTATAATCTTTACAATCAATGTTGCATTTCTTCATCAGGCATGTACCTAGAATATTGTTGAATGCTTCAATTGTGTCATTTACATATGGATGATATGGGTTGGTCTTATAGTGCATCACTGTGTATTCAGTTAGGAGGATGTGCACCATGTCATTGATGAAATGAGTACCCTTGTCACTAGTCAAAATTAATGTGTACCCATACTAAATTATTATGTTTTACCAGATGAATCACATGGCTATCATGGTTATGTAGTCTTTTATCAGTGCAGCCTCAACCCACTTAGTGAGATAGTTACTGGCTACCAAAATATACCATGCACCTATGTGTCATGTTGTGAGATTTATTGGTCCATTAAAATCAATGGCCCATTTATTGAATGGTGCTTAGGAAATAATGGGGATGAGAGGCATCTCATCCTAGTAGTTGGGCTTCCCAATGCACTGACATTTGTTTCATGCCTTGGTATAGTCATTTTCTTCCTAGAATAGTCTTGGCCACGATAAGCTTGACTACAATATCTTGCATACCATTACATCTCTAGTGCAATGTCCTCTTACAATATCTCATGCACTTCTCGTAATATGGATTCCCTTTCATGTTTTAGAACATGCCAGTGTAGGACTTCATTTCTACTTAGTTTGTATAATTCCCCCTCAATGAGCTTGAAGGTGGTAGCACAAAAAACAAGTTTCTTCTCCTTATTTAACATGGTCTAGGGTGCAAACCCAAACATTAGGAAAGTGGATATATCTACCAAGTCTTTAGGGATACATTGGAATATGTATAGTTGTGCATATAACATGTCATCCTCAATTGGCACTACTGCATTGCTATAATTTATGTGGGATAAATGGTCTAGCCCCAAGTTTTACTTTCTAGATTTAACAACAATGAAGAACTAGAACTCCTAGAATAGAAATATCCATCTCTATATGCACCCATGTAAAATAGGCTTATTCATGAGGTACTTGAGTGCCTCATGATTAGTGAAAAATATGAATAGGGTTACCAATAGATATTACCTAAATTTTTCAAGGCATAGACCATTGTTAGTGCCTCACACTCTATGGTGGTGTAATTATGTTCTACTTTCCTCAATTTCATACTTGTGAAGGAGATGGGGTGATCCATCTTGCCCTCACCTAGTGGTTTTAATATGGCACCAATTGTGGAGTGTGAAGTATTGACATGAATTTGGAAAGGAGTAGTTTAGTTTGGGAATTGCAAAATTGGTACACTAGCCAATTTTAGCTTTAATGTTTTAAAATCCTCCTCTTGCACCCTGCCCTAATAGAATGGGCCATTTTTTTGTAATATTTCCTCTAGAGGAGCTGAAATCTTTACATATCTCCATATAAACTTATTGTAGTAGCCATAATGACCTATAAAGGTGAAAACATCATTTTGCATTGAAGGAGTCTATAGTTGAATCATGATGGCTATCTTTATAGGGTCAACAAGAAAACCATCCTTGTAGATTATGTGCTCGAGAAATGTTCTAAAAGCGGTTGAAAAGATGCACTTATTCAAGTATAAATATATTTGGAGCTATCTATACCTCTTAAACATGAGGCATAGATTATCATAGTGATCATGTATAAGGTAATATACAGTCTAGTCATTGAGATAGACTTGGAAGAACCTATAGATGAAGTCCTTGAATGTAATGATTATTACTCTAGAGAATATGACTAGCACATTCTTGAGTCCAAATGGCATCACATTATAAGCAAAACAACCCCATTCAATCACAAAGGTCTTTTTGGGATTATCCTCCTCCTTAATCTATACCTGATGATATCCTAAGAAACCATCAGTGAAAGTATAGATTTCACAACTTGCAATGCCATCTAGGACCTCATCAGTGAATGGGGTTGGGAATAGGTTGGTGATGTAGGTGATGTTCAAAAGTCTATACTCAATGCAAATTTGTATCCACCCATCCTTTTTTATGATTATGACCATAAAATTCACCTATTCATACTCTTATACATTGTAGATGATGCATATGGCCAGCATTATATCAATCTCTATTTTCACCTTGGCTCATAGGTTGGGGTTCATTTTATACGGGTGCTTCTTAACAAATCTTGCACCATCCACTAACTTGATGCTCATTTTTCAAAGAGAAGGGTGGGTACCCTTCATGTCCTAGTAGCTACATGGGAACAAATCTTAAAACTCCTTTAGGAGTTCTGTGATTCACATCATGTCTACCTCATACTAGTAAGCACCTATAGAGGTAATCTTTGGCTCACCTTTTGTAATAATGTCTATTTTAGTGGTCTTGAGTGGCATGTAGTAGGGTTCATTCCTCTCGTAATGAGATTCTTCAACTTACCTTCTCCCCTCAATAGTTTCAATTTGAAAATGAGTTAGCTCTTCTTCATCTAGAGCACTATCATCCATAAGGTGCACAAGTTTTTATCTTCCTATTAGGGCCTTCTAATTGTTATTCTTTTAGCTCTCATCATCCTCCTCATTGAAGTCATTATTGAGCACCTAATATTCAAATAATTTTGGGATAACTATTCCTTTCTCCCCAAACATGTCTCTAAGGCACTCTTCTAAGATGGTAGTGTCCTCAAACACTACCCTGTGAATGACTTATAGTGGCTCGAATAACTCTAAGCTCTGTGAAAAGAAGGAGAAGGTGTGTATGAACCTATCCTTGAGTACCTCTTAGTCTCATTTTTCTTGGTGAATTTAATTGATAATGTAACACACTTACACCCATGTTTTTAAATTCTTATAGAATGCATGCACCCATAGGCATCTGGGTGCATTCTCACTATAGATAGTCCAAGTTTCTTGACACAAGTGCACATGCATGATTGGGTTAGAATCACCTAAGTAAGTAGGTATGTCTAATTATTAATTACTCTTTCTAAACCTAGTACATATTAATGCCTTCACATCTTACCATGTTGGAAAGCTAGGCCTTTCTACTATAATATAAAAAATGGCAATGCTCTTTATGGTATACACTAGTACACCCATTCTATCAATTTCCTTAAGAATGCATGCTTCAATGTCATGAACATAATTCTCTACAGGATATCTCCTTCCATATTTTGGGAGTGCTACAAGCTTCCCTTTACTTGGGTGAAACACCCTTTTCCCTACCTTTTTGGCATGTGAAACCCATTTATTTTGTGTGATCAATTCTAAATAGTCACATTCAAACTAGCCTTGGCTCATTTTCCCACACTAGGTGGCACCTTTAGCTAGTCAAATCATAAGCCTCTTCGACCCATTAATCATAGGCTACATCAGTCATATTCAAAGTTAATTATCCATCCTCCCATTTGAGCACTCCTTGGTTGCTTGGGTTAAGCTTTTTGATGCTCTATGCTATGATGTTATAAATATATTTGATCTCATCTTTGAGATCAACACTTTCTATATATATAGGCCCTTGATCACTTGATATGGGATCACCATCCTCTCTATACCATTCTCAAAAGTTATGTAGAACTTTTTGAAGTGCATGTCCACATTATTGGCATAGCATTATGGCCTACCTAATAGTGCTAGATATTTATCATGCTCTACCAACTTGATTACCTCAAAGTCAGCTCAAAATCTTATACCCATAATATCTATGATGTCTCCCTTTAGGATCATGATATGTTGTTCTCAAGTTTTTTTAGCCATAAATAGCACATAAGGGGAGGGATTCAAGGGTGGTTGTCCCATCTTCTTCTAGGTAGTTTTGGTTTGGTTAGAATGTTAACCTTAATGTCTGTGTCCACAAGGACCTCACAAACAAACCATCCATTAATGGTGGCATTTATTTATAGTTCTTATTCATACTCTATGTTATTATTATGCTTTATTTCATGTGCCCACTCCATATGCAGTGTAATAACTTCAATCATCTAAGGCATGGCCTCTTCCTCTAGTCTCTTCCCTACATGCTCTAAAATTAAGTTTTTTAGTAGGGGTAACATCCCTTCAATCTATAGTAGGTGTAGGATCTCGATCAACTCCTACACTTTAGCCTCCTATCTATCTTGCTTCCTATATGAGGTGCTTACCTATGCTTCTAGATCTCTATCAGATGGATCTCTCCCTATAAATTTTGTATTATGCTCATGGCTTGTTATAATATATCCTTATATCACACAAGGTCAAGGTAAGGTGCATCCCTTAGATCAAATTGTGTTTTGTACTCAGTGAAACTTGGCTTACCATAGTCCAAGCATAGTTCTTTTTTTAACGTAATAAGTAGTTGATTGGTGAACCCACTTTAAGTTATGGCTTGCACCTTAGGAGGATCTCTATGAGTCTATTATGGCTTGGGAGTCTATCTTTCCTCATTTTTCTCCTACCTAATCATTATGGTACCTTTATCTATGCCAAGTTGACCTTAAGTTAGCTTTTTATACAAGTTTGGATAATCCTCAACTGCATGTAGACCCAACAATACATGTATGTTATGTGTGTGGTGCAGTCACACTAGTAATGCTCAATCAACCCATACTTATAATATGATCATGATGGGAATCTTCCTCCACTATGTCCTTCACCTCTCTCATGCATTCTTAACTAATTCCCATAGCCAATATTATTTTGTTGGCCATATCCTTTGTTTCCTTGGCCCACCTACCCATCGGATATGGTCATTGCCTATCACATGCCTCTCTCCATATTTTGGTGCATCTCATCAATGACTCAATAATATACTATTGAATGAGTATAGGCATGTCACATCTTGCAATAGATAGTAGTGTTCACTTGACTAGTGTACTATAATAGGTGATAGTTTTAAGAGTCATGCAGCCAATGACAAAATTCACAATTGAGAAGTAAGGTTCAAACATTTCTTTGTGGGAGATTATTCTTGTTATGCCCTTCCATCTCATAGTTACTACATCATAATTCACTGTGAGTGTCATACACTAAACTAGTAGTCAGTTTTTGTAGTTAGGAGGTCATATACATAATCTTTACCTCCATAAATGGGTTGATCCTAAGGTTAGCATTGCCTACTACCTCGACTCAAAGTTTGGTTTCAAGTGCTTTGTGGGGATTTGTGAAGGTTTTCATGGATAATGCTCTCCTAAAAGGTAATAATAGGCCCCCAACAAACCATTGCATGTGTTGGGAGGGGTAGATATCATATAGAAGCTTATAAAGGAGAGTCTTAAACCACACATCATATAGGCACATACTTTGGGATATCCCTTATCTAATTTCCTTGAGCACCATGATGCTTTGTTGTTCAAACTCAGGAATATCATTTTTTTTCAAAAAATCCTCCTTCGGTATATCATAATCAGCCATAGCCTAATTCAAATCAAATTTTAGATACCAAGTTTGGGTGTGATCTAATAAGGTGGTTGTAAATTGAGTCACCTTGTGCTCTGATTGGGTGATACCTTGAGCATGCCATTAAAGTTCAAACTTGAGCACATGCTCTATGGAATTCTCTAAGCCATGAAAGAAAGTGCATTGCCAATTCATAATAAATCTATTGAGGGGTTGGTGTTGGAGTCTAAAGCACTTACCCCCTAGCATCTATGTCAAAGGTGGTCCTCTAATGACTCTAGTTGTAGGGTTAAATTCTAACCCTATTGTTGTAGGTTGTGTCATTGAGCTCGATGGTGTAATATTACTCACTTATGGCATTGAGCCACTTCTTATGGGTTTATGCCCAATTAGCATAATTAATATCCTCTAAATGGGAATGTTTGCACTTATGTTCTATATTCCTAGGTTAGTGCTCTCTGGGTTCATGGTATTATTGTTTAATTCTTTGTAGGGAATCACTTGTTTGATCACAATCTTGGTTCAAATTTTTGAAGTCTATTAAATTCAATGTCAATAATACGGTCAGTTATCATTCTTCTATATTCTAGTGGATAATCTAATGCATGAGCATGCATTTTAAGTTCAAATGGGGTAGATGCTTCTAGTACATCCTCATTGGCCACATCTTGTAGTAACCTAAGGCATTCTACACCCAACTACTAAGCTCAACTTCTTACATCTACCTCTTTTTCCTCATGTTGATGTAGTTCAATGGATACTTCCCCATGCCCTTCCCACTTACTATTGGTCCTCATGACACTTCTAGGTTCTAGATCCTCTATCATCCTATGCCTTTACTTGTTATAGTTATACCTTTAGATCTCTCAAGTGTTGGGTTTTTCATCACTTTCCATCACACCTCACCTACACTTCCCCTTCTCACCTTCTATGCGTGATCATATGTGTAAGGAGTTTAGCCTTCCATTTTTACAATTTCAATACCATAATCCACCAATGATTTCTTTTGATTGGTGTCAAGCCCTCTTATAAATTCACCCCTTGGTTCATGAAATAATTCATACTCCAATTCTTTAAGACAAGATAAGGTTGACACTATAAATTCCAACACATAGTTGTTCAGTGTGTTATTATACCACTTGTCTATAGTGTATGTCCAAACATAATCTAGGCTCTCAAACCTCTCTATGCACTCATTTATCCACTCAAGGTACTAGTCATAGCTTTGTATTCTATAGGTTATATAGGCAACCAACCATTAGTACACATGCTTAGGTAGTTCACAAAATATCACCTCATACAAAGCATCATATAGGTTGGTTTACACCCATTCTCTTGGCTTTTGTCCTTGGCATGTTATATGCTTCTATGAAAAACTATCTTCCACTTTATCTATCTATCATTAAATGTTCTTGAGTGAAATATGGATAATCATTATATTACACCATTGAAGCAACAATATTCAACACAGGTCCTGGTAATGAAACCAAAATGTTGTAGAAAAGTTAGTATGTTTAACTCATGTGCTTAGTAATCAATCCAAGTTAGTTTTATACTTGATATAGCTAGGTGTAAGATTATTAAAATTTTGTAGTGCATAACATTTAAAAACACTACCATGTTTGCATCAATTTCACACAAGGTACAAACCTTGTACTCTCACTTGAAGCATAATAGTAAAGGGACCAAGGCCTGTATTGGGATAGTTAAAACATGGCACAACCTTAGTCTCAATGGAACTTAGTCGTTTGCAAAATAGTATTAGGTATTATATCAATGCATGTAATTCTAGATAAAATCAAGAGGTACAAGCTTATTCAGGGGAACTTATCCTAGTCATGGTGGCATAAGTCTAATTTTGGACTAGTTACACAAATTTCAAAGGCACAAGTCTTTTCGCATAAGTTCATATCCAGCTAGTCATAGCTATTAAAGGTGTAAGAGCCATAAGGATAGAAAGTTAAGAGTCATTTAGGCACTTAGTCAAATCAAGGGAATGGATTATGCTCAGCTACTCATTCTTCAAGTTTTTGTTCTAGGCATGGTTATTAGGGTTTTATTGCATGTTAATTTTAACACTTAGGTGACTTTACAAGTATGCCATAGTCACTATATGGCACATCAATGCCATTAGTGACCTAGAAAAGACCTTTAAATTTTAATACATTAAAAAAATAATATTATATCATTATTCATATAAAAATCAAGTCTTAACCATACAATAGAGCTAAATTATTTGTAATTGACCAACAACCAAGTAAATATGCAACACCATTTCTATTAAGTCACAATTCATCATAGTATAGTTTATATAGAATAGAGTATAGTATCATTTCTATACTACTACATGCCCAATGGCTCACAAGTGATGTTGAGCATTACAATACATGTTCTTCTTAGTATTTGTGTTAACTCAAACTATATCAATAGCATTCTCAATTTTTGTAGGGCTTCACTACATTAATGTCACCTCTCTATTCTTCAAGTTTAATCTCATTTTTTTATAGGCAGAGGAGCATATTTTTTCCAAGTCAAAAGGGAGCACACCAAGTATTAAGCTATCACTGGGGGTCATTATGCCATTGGTTCCACTATTTGGAGACCTATGCTCTCTAACCTCCATATGAAAGCACTTAATGATATTATCCTTTAAACCTAGGTGCTAAGTAATTACTTACTAGCTGGTATAGGATCTATAGGGATCCTCCAAGCTGGTGCCAAAAGTAAAAAATATATAAATTATCACCAATAATTACCTCGTGCCAAGATTTATTGAGTTGGCATGATCCACTAGATAGCAAAAAAAAGGGCCCAACAAGGTTAATTAATATTATTGATGTAGATGTTACATGCAGCCTTATCCCATTTACATTACAAGATGTTGCCTATGATTGATACCTCAGTCTTTAAGAGAACTCAATTACCTATTGGAATGCATGTCAAAGCACTTTTCTTACCCAAGTTGGATAAGTTACTAGCCCTAGTCTGGAGTATCAACATTTCACCAATATGAAAAGGGAGCCTAATAAGCCAATTTGGGATTTTAACGTAATATTTTAGAAGATGTACACCTAGCTGAGCCCAACATACTAATCAAATGAAATTTTAGTATTGGATATATACAAGAATGCCTTAGATATAATCACTACAGTGTTCTTGAGAAGAGCTATTACTACCAACACTCTAGCATTAGTATATTAAAAAGATATCAATATTGATAGATAAATCCTCAAATACCAAGCACCCCCAATATTAATGTTGGTTTTATAACTCTTAATCAAGTGCCTCATGTTAATCATATTATCCCTACATTTAAATAGAATCAATTATATGCACTGACTCCTCTGATGCAGTAGACACCAAATTAGAATTATGGTTATATTAAAAATCAAGTACATATGAATAGTCATTAGAAAAACTAACATTCAATTTCATCCAATACTATAGTTACATAGGGTGTTGATTCCACCAAATTAGTACTATATTCTATATAAAGAATGGTCTAGAAGTTGAGTAATGACTTTTTGAACATGTAGATGAAGATGGCCAATGTTACTATCTAGAATAATAACCAAAACTCTAGGTTTCAAATATATAACATACCTTTCAATTGGTCTATAAATAATGTAGAATAGTATCATCCCAATAAGTTACTATAAATCAATATAGTGGAAACAACTATGCCTAATTGGCGTAGAGTCCATAATACATCAAAACACGGTGAACTTGAATGTCTAGAATTCTATGTAACATTTGAGATATTTTATATGGAAATGGTAATGCAATATTTGATGAACAACCCACCAAATTTCCACCCTAAATCTGGCTCCTCAAACACCATAATGGTATTTTAAATGCATGAGTCTTCTTTCCCAAGTGAGGATGACAATGAACTAGAGGATAATTCTAATGAAATACATGCCTTCCAACAATATGAAAATGATAATTACAATTTGATGAATAAGTATCCCTTCACAACATCTACTTCCCCAAATAATGCCACTATTCTACCAAATCTAAGGGCTAGCAATAATCCACCTCCCCCATAAATGAATGAATAGTCCTAGAATAAGGAAGAATAAAGAAAATGAGGATACAACATTATTGAATATATAATAGGATTAAATATAACATCGCTCTTCATGAATTGGCTCAGATCATTGAACAAAAAGAGCTTTTATGGAGGTCCATTATAGTAAAGTCAATTACATAAAAGACAAAGGCTACTCATACAAATGTTATATACAAGAGTAAGCTAGAAGTCCCTCCTTTTTTATTGACTATTAGAGAATTTGTAAAGAACATTCATAATTATTTAGTTAATTCTAGAGCTTCAGCCACTATGATGCCAACTTTTATTTTCCAAAATCTCAATTTGCCACCAAGCCCATCAAAGAGGATGGTTTCATAGCTAGATAAGATAATTATGCCTATAATAGGAGAATTGAATGATGTATTTATCTAAGTCACATGTATAGATGATTATTTAAATACTTTTGGTGTATATCCTAGAAGGATATAGACTCCTCCTCAGTAGAGACTGGTCTAAAATGTTGAATGGTTATGCAGCAATAGACTTATCTCATATTTGGTTGCCATGGAGAGGTATTAAAAAACTAGATTTGAACTGACTAGGAACCAATAATGAAGCACCTAATTATAAAATACAACACTAAGAATGAATAGGTAAGCTAAAAATCTCTTAACCTTGAGATTTATTCTTTTATCACAAAGTATGAGGTGCAGGAACCAGAAGTCTAAGGACTTTCTTAATTATGGAATCTTCATTTCGACAGTGGAGGATCCAAGAGAGGATCAAGAATTTGTTTTTAATTGGTGGATCCACAAGGTAATAAATACTTGGAATTATATAAATTATATTTCCTTACACCAAATTTAGTGAAGTATAAGGCACTAATTTTGGGATTGCATTTTGTTCTTAAAAATAATGTCAAGCAATTACTAATATATGGATATTTAGAAATGGTAATCAATTAGGTCAAGAATAAATACCAATGCAAGATATCATACCTAAAGAGTATAAACATAGAGTTTATTATTTAATTTAATCCTTTGAAGCCTTAAATATAGTGGTTGTTCTTAGAGAATAGAATCAAGCAACTGACTCACTAGTTACTTCTATTGCCAACTTGGCACCACTACAAGAGTCCAAGGCATAGAGATTTTCAATTAAACTAGTACCTTATCCATATATTCTAGATAACATGGAAAAATTCTAGGTCTTTTATGATGACCAATAGATCCTCCACTTCTTGACTAATTAAATAAAATTTTGAGTCCTAAATCATTGATGACAATGAGATTAGTTACCTATGCCAAGAGGAATTAGGAGAAGGAGACATTTAGTTGAAAGAAAACCACCTTCCCTTAGGAATGGTTTTTTTTGGAAATAACATTTGATTTGGATCCTCAAGAATAGTAGTATAAATAGCCAAAATTAAATGAATCTAAGTTCATGAAGGATAATTTAAGATATGAGTATGATTTGTGCTACATTAACATTGGTCTCTATTGCACTCTATAAGAAATATAAAGGTTGAATGATTTACTCACCTAATATAAATATGTGATTACATAAACGTATGAAGACTTGAAGGTTTTTAACCCAAGGGTCATCACCCATACAATCCCTCTAAAGTCAAAACACAAACCATTTAGGTAAAATCATAGGTTGGTAAATCCTATCCTAGAGCCTCTTATTCAAAAAGAAGAGGAAAAGTTGTTGAACGCAAAAATAGTTTTCCCTATCAAACATTCTAATTCGGTAACTAACTTAGTTCTCATTAGGGAGAAGAAGGGGAAATTAGACTTTGTGTTGATTTTAGAAACTTTAATAAGGCTTCTAAGAAAGATAATTATCCGTTACCTTCATTAGATGAAGTGATCTAGATAGTAAGTGATTTAGGAATGATATCCTTCTTGGATATATTTTCATGATATAACTAGGTGCTAGTTGAATCCAAGGATAGAATGAAGACTAAATTCACCATAAAGTGGGGTATTTATACATACAAGAGGATGAATTTGGCCTAATTAATCTAAGATCTACCTTTAAATGAGACATGGATCATGCATTCCAAGGGCTAATAGGTAAATGTATAATAATCTACATGGATGAATTCACTATTTTATCAAAGACTAGAACTGATCATGTAGGCCACCTACAATCAATTTTTGAAAGATGTAGAAGGTTTTTCATCTTTCTAAACCCTAATAAGAACATATTTCACATCATTATAAGAAATCTCTTGGGTCACATCATCACTAAAGAAGGAATTATAATTGACCCAGATAGAATTTAGGGCATATCAAAGATTGCATTACCAAATAGCAAGAAGGAACTCAAATATTTCTTTGGAAGATAAATTACGTGAGAAATTTTATCTCAAGATTTGTAGAAATAATCATAAATCTAAATGCAATACTCAATCAAGATGCTAAAGTGGAGTGGATAGTATAAGCCTAAAAGTCTTTTCAAGACATCAAAGATTCAATTTTTTTAGGCCCCTATGATGATAAGTCCGAACTTCACTAAATATTTATTCTTGTATTCATTCACTTCAAAAACATACCATTTTTGTCATGCTTACCCATAACAAAGATGAAAGTGAACATCATATTGCATTCATGAGCATAAACTTAAAGGAAGTAGATCTTACGTTTTACATGATAGATAAGCAAATATTTGCCCTTGAAAAAATGGTAAATAAATTTTGACACTACATCTTGATGAATAATATCATTTCCATTATTTCATATCCTATTTTCAAACTCACTTTAGGGGGAAATTAATTGGGAGAACATAAAGGAAAATGGATGGGAAACTTATAGGAGTTTGACATAAAAATCAAGCCTACCAATATTTTAGAGGTTAGGGAATCATTCAACTCATGACTAAGCCTAACCTAAACATCACCATTGAAGAGGTTTGTGAAACTTAGGTATCTAGAGGAGAATGGTAAACTAATATTATTAAATATTTACTCATATGTACTTGTTCCCCAAAACTCAATAAAGAATAGAGGAGAGCTTTGAGACTAAAATCTAGTCATTATATGATTAGAAAGGGGATTCTTTATAAAATAAATTATGAAAACATCCACTTGAGATGCATATAATGAGAAGAAGCTCAAGAAATTATAGAAAACTTACACTAGAAGATAGGCGGTGATCATCACACTAGAAACCCAACAACCCATAAAATCTTTAGCATGGGTTATTACTGACCAACACTATTTAGGGATGCACATGTTCACCTAATAACATGTCATGAATTCCAAGTCTTGGAAAAAAGAGAGGTATACATAACAATGCCTTTGTATTCTATTATTAAAGGAAGACCATTTTCTCAATAGGGTTTGGAGTTCATTGGTGTCAATAACCACAATTCTTTAATTGGCCACAAGTTTTTACTCATTGCCATAGATTATTGCACATGATGGATCAAATTAGTAGCTAAAATGAATTCTAGAGAACATGATGTAATCATCTTCCTATAAGAGACATACAACTAGATTTGGTACCCCCATTTCTTTAGTTTATAACAGTGGGCTAGCATTCTAAGCAGTTGAATTCACTGAATGGGCTCATGATAATCAAATCACCATCAGGTCATTTTCTAACCATTACTCATAAGGAAATAAATTGGTTGAATCAAAAAACAAAAACTTGATTTATTTCATTAAAAGGTCAACAATAGATAAACCTAGAGATTAGGATAATCTACTCAAGTATGCACTATGGTCTGATTAAACAAGATACAAGTAGGCCCTCAAAGCTTTGACTTACTTGATGGTATATAGATGATAGTTGGTTTTCCCAATCATGCTTAAATTTCCAACATATCAATTTATATAGGATTATATGGAACCAAGTGAAAAATTAGAGTCTCGATTATTATGCATAATAGAGATGGAAGATTTAAGGATTGAAGCCTTATAGAATTTTAGTAAACATCAAGATATAATCAAAAGGTGGTTTGACAGAAGAGAAAAATTCAAAGCACTCAAAAAATATAACTTGGTGACTCTAGGGGATAAAGCCCATGAAAATAAATAATAGTATGACAAGTTTACCCCACTATGGATTGGAGCTTATCATATTTTAGAGATCTTGGGAAACAATTTTTTCCATTTGAGGGACCTTTAAGGGATCAAGTTAACATATATAATCGATGGATAGTTTTTTAAGAACTAATTTAGGGATGCACCATTTGGATATGTTCTTGAGTAACAAAAAGTGTTGTGGTAAGATTAAGAGTATTTAGATTTATTGCTTTCATATTTAGTTCCCTTGCTTGTTAGGTTAACATTTCTTATTTTCAGCATTTTTCTTTCATTACTTTAGTTCCCTGCTTTCTAAATTAGATGTTTTATTTCATGTAAATTTGGTTAACTTCTACTTGTATGATCATGTAAGTATATAATCCATTAGACTTATTATACAATTTCAAAATTTAAAAGTCAAGTAAATCACATAAATTGGTTTACTTACAGGTTTTACACCCTTGTGTCTAAGATTTTTAGAATCCAAGTATGCAATAATAAAATTAATCATGGACATACTACCATTGAATGATCCTATCAGGCATATAAATGCTACTCTCATTACTACATACAAATTTATAAAGTTTTTTTTTTATTTTCACTGGATCAAATGCACCTCTCATGTTAATATTTATTTGGGGAAATAACTATTGATATGGATGTAGCTGGTATGGACAATCTGGTAAGAAATATGCTTTCATATATACTAGCTCATTGTGGTTTATGCTCTTCGTTTTCCAACCATATTCTATAAAATAAAGGGTAGAAAAATAAGAACCAATGCATCCTAAAAGAGCAATCAATAAAACCTAAAGCTCAAATGATGAAATAAAATCAATGTATCATGTATCATACAAGAACACAAGAAGTTGAAAGAAAAATAATAAAAGGTACCTCTATCAGGGTTATCAATACCTAGTTGGAAGTAGAGAAATGCTAGATCTTCTCCAATTTTAAATATGTTTTTTAAAAAACCAATATGAAACCTATAGTTATCCCAAGTCTTTGCTAAAATCCTCATAATAACAGTCAAAGGAAATCACATCCTCACACAAAGATATAGGGTATGAGTAAGGCAAGTATGTTGTACGTTGTTTTTAGGAGTCTCTTTTATATCTTTGATTCAATTATTCTTTTGTGAAATGGTTTTCATTTTATTCAAAATTTCTAACCAAAGATTTTGAGTTCTCAAATACTTGGGAGTATTCTTCTTGTAATTCTCCATTTGTTGTACTCAACATACTCTCATTATTTTTTAAATAGGGACCCACTATATTTTGAAAGGTCTAGGCCTATCTTGGAAGTGTTATTTCATAATATATTTATATGTTGCACCTAATTTTACTATTTGGTAAATCTAAATGAACATGTTTTACTAATTCAAACTAACCTATTAAGACTCTTCAAAAGTTTTGCATGAACACAAGTTTTTAAAAAATGCATAGTTTCTAAACTCTTGGGCTTAGTGTAAATTGGTCTTCTCAAGTTTTGTTTGGGAGTTTATCTTTGACATTTCTTTATCCTTTGCACCTATATAAACCTGTACAAAAAATGTTCTTCGTAACTTTTATTCACAGGTTGTATCTTTAAGTTTTTTTCAAAATTTTTATTCGCAAGTTGGGTCCTCATAAATTCATCTGCCATGTATGAAAGTCTTCATCATTCACATCCTCACAAGTTAGTTCTTTAGGATATATGTCTTAGTAAATTTTGCATTTCAACATTTGATGCTCAGACAAAGTGTTTAGAATAAATTTTTTGGAACTTGTCTTCTAAATTTACATCCTTAGCATTCAATCTTTGGAACTTTTATCTTTAGAAAAAATATTTGGAATCTAATATTTGGAAAAAAAATGTTTGGAATTTGGTCTATGATGATTGTTATTCATAATTTGGTCGTCATCAAAAGTGTTCATAGAAAGTGATCGATTAAAATGGTTGGTAAAGCTAAGCAAAAAAATATTTTAGAATATGGTCTTTGAAACTTTTGTTTCAAAAGGCCTTGGTCAAAATTTAGTCTTCAGTAAAAGTGTTTGGAAAAAGTATTCATAACTTAGTCTTCAAAAAAGGTGACCCTTGCCTCCTTTATAAAGGACCCCTACCATATATCTTCAAAACTTTTATTTTAGAAGATGTTCACTTCGTAAGAATTTAAGATGACTTAGTTTTAATACAAAATATGACTCCTTGTTGCTAAAAGCCTCTGTGGCATATGTAAACTTAAGTGAAAAGAGTGAAAAAATGATACTTAGCAAAAGAGAATGACATGGAACTCTTTCTAACATGTACAGTGTCTATGTGGAATACCCATTAAATGAAGTGGCAAAGTTTGAATTAAACAAGTGAATCAAGTTTAGAGATGTTGGACATTAATGGTGAATGAATTAAAATTTAATGACAAAGGATATATTAATGAATTGGAAACAAACATTGTGATCATTAATCACAAACAAACTCTGAGCTCATTTTCTTCATTAAGAACAATCCCTAGTTACCTGCATTTGAATTGTAAAGTGTGTATAGTAGAGTCAAGCCACTAAATTGAAGAACCAAAACTCTAATAGTTTAGTAAATTAGCTATGGAATCTTCATCTAAGACATTTATAGGATCCATACCACCATATAAATTATTCATCAAGGAATCAACTAAACATAAAGATACCATATTTGATCCAGTAGTATTCAATAATGAGTATCACAATTACCTGATGTTATAGGACATAATCCATCAGGTGAATACCCAAATTTTCAAGGAAAAATTGGCACCAACACAAATACAATTGGCTACAAACCTTATCCCTCTCAAGTGATAGGGATTACATTTCATAGTGGCTAAGCCCAATGTTCTTCCATGCATAGACTTCTTATGAGACTTGTTCTTCACTGGCAAAGTAACTAAGTGCACATTTTTACATCACCTAGAGTACAAAATCATCATCACCTACATCTCAAAAGATGCATTCTAAATTTATTTATCCCTACCTATTACAAATGTTATGTATGATTTACACATAGTGGTTACATGGAAAAAGAACAACTTAATTGATAAAACATTGAGCAAATAGATCACTCCTAGGGAGACCATTGTCCTTAAAGATAAGCAGCTAGTACCTATAAATAAGATCTAAATGGGATTTTGTATTGGGATGGCCCTCTTGAATTGGTTAAATGGTTACCCCAGTATTGAATTCTTTCACCTTGAATGGTTTCCAATGTTATATTTACTAATGACCTTAGAGCTAAGATTTGCTTTGGGAGAGGTAATCACTGCTAATCTACAAGAACAAGTTTTACACAAGGATAAGAGGTCATTATGGGGACATTTTTATATGATTTAATACCTCATAGATGTTATGCTAGGAATAATATATATGTATAATGGGTCACTCTAGATCCCAGCTCCAAATTTCATTAAGAACCATATATGTGACTCATAGTCTTTCATGCATATATACACTTATACTAGAAACATAACCTACATTGTAGAGGATGTATACCCTCAGGTGTGGCTATTTATTCATGATTCACCATTACCCAAGGTATATAAGAGCATAGTTGACATGTTGATCACTAGAGGGGATTATTAGTTATATCCTAACTACACTATGATCATAGTTGTTGGCCACAAGGTTACACCCTTGTGTCTCCCTAAGTATGTACCAAAAACATTATCAAAGTAGGAGATAGCCTACCATCAATGGTAGGTAATTGATGAATATTTTAAGAATAAAAATAAGAGTTCATTCCATATCTCCCATATAATGATCGGAAAGATGTGTTATGTCAATCATAAGCACTTTTAGGAGGCTAGTAGATTTAGATAATACTACTCACTAGCCACCCTACCACATAAAGACTGGGATCCTCATGGTAAAGTTAAAAAACATATTTAAGGCCTTGGAATTCCATACCAATACAATCCTTCTAACCATGACTTATTTTTTCTTAATTCTAAGAGTGATGCCCACATCTTGGAGAGGGAATAGATAGCTAGATTTGGTGAAGAACTCTTAAAAATCATCCAAGAAGAGCCCTTAATTTCAATCACAGATGTACATATTAGGATTCCACCCTTAATTGAATGGGATGCCATAGATTTTTGGATCAATAGGCATTCCCAATCATCGCTATAATAGGGGTAACCTTCCCAAACATTACCCATGTCAATAAAAAATATAAAGAAAGAGCTTGGGGTGGTTGAAGCTCTCAATGTTTTAACCTCACTTGGGAGAGCTGAGGATGAGCCAATTTATATTAACTATTATGAATTATAAGGCCATGCTCATAATTTTGTTACTTCAGCTCAATAAATTTCAAGTGTGTAATTTTTAACTTCCCCCACTTAGGATGCCTCCCCCATAACTAAAAAGGTGACTATTTGTTATAACAAGAAGCCAAGAGCTCAGATCCCTCTATTGAGTCCAACTATTGAAGTAACATTTATAGAAGGACCATCAAGATAGGAGTTGTAATCTAATGGAGTTGATTCTACTGATGAAGATGAGGAACTATAAAGAGCCAAAGTCTTAAGCCTCCAAAACACCAAAGGAAAGGCACCACTATAAGGAGACCATTCAAGTGAGGGTGTAATCCCAAATACCTCTATAGCTCCTTTAGTTTCTACAACTCTATTTATATCTTTTGTCTCCCCATTGTCTAATTTTTCTTTTGATCCCATTTATCTCAGTCCTAGTGTTTCATCTTCCCTAGTTGTGCCTAAAGATAAACTTGTTTCCTCTACTCTTGTTGTCCAACCATCCTTTGTTTTTTTTTTTTAAGTAAAAGATGTTTCCTCTACTATTATATTTACACCCTCAATATTTTATACTATTCCAATTGTGTCCTCACCATCCATTATCCCCACTTATATTATGGTTATTGTTGTCTTCAAATTGTGCACCCTAGGGTACTCTATGAGGTTCCTTGAACAAAGAAATTGAACCATTTGCCTTGAAGAGTATGTTGATTTGATCTTTTATAAGGTCACCAAATTAATACACATTTGAAAATATGAACCCAAGCATATTATACATCTTCAAAATCTCCTTCCACATTACAAAACTCAGGTTACCCATCTATGGCTACAATCTTGAGAAACAAACACAATTGGGAAATCTCCTTCAAGGAAATTGAGAGAGGGGTTGTTGGATGTTGAGAACACCATGGAGAGGGTCTATTCAAACTTTAAAACACTTCATAAAAATCACACAACTCTATGGATTCCTAAAAATAATAAATAGATGCATAACCATACCCCTCTTGAATGCAATTTCATAAAAACCCACCTAGAGTCGGACTAATTGTTCATAAAGGAAGAGGCACCAAATTGTAAATTATTTTTTTTAAGTGAAGTTCATTCGGAGTACTATCCATCCCCATAATAAATCTTCCTAATTCCACTTGTATGGCCCATGCCAAGTGATTGAATCTAGCCTTTCTTTGCTTACCAAGTGAAAATGGAGGAAAACAAGTTGCAGATGAACTTTCTTGCATTATCCTTGCAATATAAATGTGTAAATTACCTATGGGGAGGTGAAGAGTCACTCCACCATGTTTTCAACTGATGATAGACTTGAGAAATCTATCCAAGTGCCCAAAAACTCCTATTTTTGAGGAAAATTTATCATTTCTTGATCATAATAGAATTCTAACTTTCACCTAACATGATCTTGACATGATATGACCTTATCCACATTAATATCCTTCTTTATGGCATATGTTTCAACTCCCACCATCTATACAACTTAATTAATTAGCTAGAAAAGTGGCCAAATGACCCTTTTACCACATGAAACCTAGAAAATGGCCAATTTATGACTTGAAAACACCTTGAAACAATTCAAAGACCATGTTAGGACATTTTAAATACAATTTGGCACTTTGACTAATTTTTACTAGGTTTGACCAATGTTGACTTTAGTTTATTGAGATAGTACAAGGAGGATGGGTTTTAGTAAGGGCTAGAGAAAGGTTGAGAGAGACATGTAAGATAATAGATGACCCCATAGGACATATGAAACTTTATATAAAAGTTTAAAATATTATGGGTTGACATAAATTTGTCTTGGGGTCAAATTTGGTCAATAATTACCTCCACCACTACCACATCATCCCCTAAGACTTAAAAAGTATCATCTAAGAAATCCATGGGATCATTAGTAAGTCTACAGCTACATGTGTCATCCACTTAATTAGGCTTTCCAATGCCTTCTTCGAGTTATTCCAAAGCTACCACTATAGTATCATCAAAGAAGGTTGGGAAGAAAAATCAAGTGTATATAATCCACTCATTGCCCCAATATGGTGGTGTGGATTGGTCTAAGACAATTTGGCTTTCCCTTCCTAACCCATTGCATGTAAATGCCTTGAAATAGTCTTTAGGAGATTTATTGGTTGAGACTACAGCCCAAGACATTCAACCAACTAATCCAACTGAATTGGTAATCTCATAGTGGGTATAAAAATTAGAATCTTAAGCTTCTCAAAGGTTGAACCTTAAAATCACATAGATTCCCATAGTAAGATCATTTTTTGAAAAATCCATAGGGAGTATCCAAAGGGTGAAGAAAATAAAGAAAGAAGACTACATTGGAAGGGGCATGATCTTAGAAGGAAGATAGGATGTTTTCTCCTTATCAAAGAGGAAGAATAGGAGAATGGGGTAGTCTCCCTATAATGAGGATTTCAAATCATATTTATAGACACATAAGCATGCTTTGTTTGAGCTTCATAAAGGAATATAATAATCAAAGAGAGAGATAGAACAAGAGTTAGTGCAGGTTAGGGAAAAGTAGCAAACCATCTATGTTCCCTTGAAAATTAAAACAAATGTGAAAAGTGTAGCTTCAAAATTATATACACCTAAATCTACTCACTTCATTAATGTCAACTGATATTCCTATTAGTTGACACTAATTTTACTTAACCTACTTTATCCCACTAATTTATCATATTTCTAGCCATAAATATAATATCCCCTTTCAATATTCCTTCATTCACTAACTTTATCCCATCCCACTCTTTCATTAATTCTTCTTAATATCCCATTATCCTAATCTAATTATAATTATCCATTATATGGGAATTTAAAATTCCCATAACCCCACCTACCACCTACTAACCTACACCCTAGCCTTCCCTACATCTATATGTCTCTAATCCTCACCTAATCCCCCATTTATCCCCCACCTAATCCTCCATTATCTCTAAGATAATGTAGAAGTCTCTAGAATTGGCGACTTCCCTCCAAGTCTCTAGAAACCTCTAATTCTAGAGGTTTCCCAAATAATTTAATATTCCTTGGATAAGATATAACCATGGATCTAACCTCTCAAAATTCAAATTACAATCCTTTATTTTCCCTTATAAGATATATATAAGCAACCTCTCCCCCCACCCTCAAATTATCTAGAGAACCCATAGTAAAACCATGCCAAAATAATTCTAGAAATCCTATAGCAAATCCATGTCCAAACATCCATTGAATCCTCCATCAACAATGCAACATCAAGCCATCATGGAGTCAATATGAGTCTAATCATCCACTTGAAAATCTTGGGAGGAGGTAACATAAAACAAGGGATTCGATAAGCTCTTTTATCATTCTGATTTGTTTTATAAATCCTTCCTATTACATAGTTTCCATTTTTGAGTTGGATTTAGCATTATTTTAATTTATATAGAGCTTGAAATCCTACTACATTATGGTGACCATGGTGGGACTGAGCACTCCCCTATCAGACTAATCTAGTGTGTGAAGTGTGATAATGATATTTGCATGAAAAAACTATCTTGAATTTGGAGTCTACATTCCTCTTTGATATCATTAATCTCAATGATAAATCCATAATTTAAAATAAAATTGGCTTTTGTGTTCATGCATCATTATAGATAGTATGTTTTTCTTGCAAGTTAAAATTTTGGTTGTAGATTAAATTAGGCCTTTTAGCCCATTATTTTTATTTTTTTGATTTACTCTCAGCATTTGTTATTTTTAAATATTCCATTTATTTTGCCTTTGTTATGTTGCATTGGATAAATAGAAACTTCAAAATGGAAATTAGTCTTTAAATGTTTTATTAAGCAATTTTTAATAATTATATAAACCCCTATAGTCAAGGTTTTTTATGTCCCATATGCCATCATCAGGATTCTATAGCTCACATATCCAATAGTCTATAGCCATGTAATTCTCCACATTTTACATACTTGTCTACTAGTATGTTATTAAGCATGGCATTTGGTAAAAATCCATTGTTATAGCACTCTGACAGATATTTGTATCTTGTCCCTAAGCTCTTATTTTAGCACATGAGGAAAGGATGTTGGCCAAAATTGTGGAGTTTGGTTTTACATATACCAATTTCATTTTCTTAAATATTTTCAAGACCTTTTGAATCAAGCCCATCGTGAAAATTTTTGTAGTCTATAAGGTCCCCTATTTGTTAAATTAAAAAACCCCTATTCATTAAAGCATGTTTTTATCTCGAGACATTTAGTTAAAATGTTCATGCTCCTTGTGTAAGCTTCTACCTTTTGTATTTTTTAGGCACTTTCCCCTTATCACATATGACAAGAATACATTTTTTATCACACTATTATAGATACCCAGTCTTAGTCTTTTCAACCAACCCATTTTATGCATATGCCAAATCATTATAGATGCCATTTGGCTGAGGCATTTCTTTGGAAATTTTTAGACCCTACCACATACCCAATCAAAATCTCTCATTTTGGGCACAGGCTAATTGCATGTTAGCAAAGGCAAAGGGTATGCTGGGAAGACATCAGCAAGGGTTGTAGACTTTGGTTTTAACTTTATCGATTGCATTTGATTAAAATCCCCTAAACTATTTTTCCTGTTGATGTCAAGCTGGGTTATGGTCTTCCCCCTTACCTCTCTTTTTATACACTACTTTTTACCCTAGGATTCCACATAGAAGCTCCTAGGATCCTATTATAATTCTTTCAAATTTTAAGTGAAATTTATCCACAACCATCCCTTTTTCTTAGTCTAGGCATGAAGTATTAACTAGAAAATTCTAGGGTTAAGTGGAAAGTCTTCCATTTGGTACCCCTAAATCTCCATACCATTTAGACCCATGGATCCAATCTAACTCTTCACCTCAACTAAAACCTCTTCCATCTACCCTAACCAATATCCCTCTTGGTCTTAGCTTTACTAGATATTCTTACAGTCCTACTACAATGCCTTTTACCTAGCCCATAGAATGCCTGAATCATGTCAATTAGGCTATAGGATCTATCTTGGGCTTCATTCCATGATAAATTTTCTATCTTGAGTCCACTAACTTGAGCCTTCCATCCATTATACCTTGTCTATGTTGAGTTACAGAGCAATCGGTGATTAAGGAAATCAAATTCCAAAGCTATTAAATCTTGAAGATTCTGAAATAACAAGATTTAAACCTTCTAGTCACATTTATTTGAAGTGATTTATGATATTAGCGCTAGCTATTATCCATATACACTTAAGTTTTACTTATTTTGTTCACATTTTTTGTTAATATGGAAACCATTTAAGAGTACTTGAGACATTAACTTTCAATAGTACTTTATGTATAAATCATATTTTATTTCTATAGATGTATATGATATAGTGGAATGTGTTATCATCATAAAAGAAATAAATAAACTAAAAATATTTTTTTTGTTTTATTTTATAATATTAATTTTAAAAAAAACAAAAAAAATAATATATGTATGTATGTATGTGTGTGTGTGTGTGTGTGTGTGTGTGTGTGTGTGTGTGTGTGTGTGTGTGTGTGTGTGTGTGTGTATATAATATATATATATATATATATATATAAACTAATCTAGTTTTGTAATTTTATCAAAGTGATCAATAATTTGTCATAATAATTTGGATATAAATAAGTAGGGGTAATTTTTGTTCTATCTTGTATGGAATATGATTGGTCCAAGACAAAATTATAAAAACTACTAACGTCTTGTCTTACAGGACCTCTCTCTTGAGTGCCATAATCAAACTACTAACCATGTGCTTGTAAGCCACCCATCAAAGGTTCATTTTAGCACTCTTTAAATCATTTTAATCCATTTTTTCATGTATATATCATTTTTAATCATCTTTTTATGTGTATATATTTGTATTGATTTTTTCCTTATATATATTTGATTGTGATTTTGTAAATAATTTGTCGTATCATGTCAAATCACACATAGGTAATTAGAGTTGTTAATTAATCATATCATGTGTTTTACCTATTTTTTAACCCCTCCCCCTAGGATATCACATGACATGGAATTGACACCCACATATGAGATTAATCTATATGGGTTAGTATTGTGGATTTCATCACCACGCACTAACCAAACTCCATGTTTCAATGGAGTATAAAAATCAGGTATAGTTGTCATTAGGCTAAGTGATTGACCCCATATAGGTCATCTATGAAGAAAAAGAGTTAATTCTCTAAACCAAGTATTATAAAATACCCTATATAGACTTGGGGCCCAATTTTCCTTCATGTATATAGGGGATTCCCTTAGAAACCTTGTTCATACCTACCATAGGACCTTTCAATCATAATAGGTCTATCAATGTAGGCATCAGTATCAGTGCCAAAGTATCCACCAAGAATAAGCAAGGTTGAGAGGGTTTGATTGATACTACAATAGGTCACCAGCCTACAACCTCACTTGTGTCGCCATTATGTGGTGTGCATATCAGGTTACACACCCTTGAGTTTACTAATTATAAGTTTTGGCTTGCTTGATTGGGTGTGTGTTGTGTTAGACACATACTATTTGTGAGCCAAGTTAGCCTTTAAATATCTAAGCCTATCTAGGTATTTTGTACATATCATCTTATGTATTGTATCCCCATCATTATATCATTTTATACATATCTCCCCCATCATCCTTTTGTATACATCCTAGTCATCATCCTCATCTTGATCCACATTCCCATCACCTACATCTCATCTTATATATCCTAGAAATTATTGTGCATACTCTCTTCATATATCATTTTCTTTATCATACCCATTCATCCTTAGTCATACCCTTACCCCCAACCACATCTTACATCCTTACACAAGTCCACATCATCACCCACTTACCATAATCACTTCACCTTCCTAGTCTCACCATATCTCATTATCCTTGGTCATCACCCCATTATCTTGTATATCCTTACCTAATCACCATCTTATCTCCATCCCCTCCTAACGTAACCATATCTACCCATCACCTCATCCACTCATAGATCTTAATTACCATCTTGTATCCATTGTCTAATCCCATCTACCATATCATCTCTATCAAATCTTAGTCTAATCATATACCCTATCATTGATCATCCTAATCATCATATTATATATCCTAGTCTCATCCCCTTTTATATATATATATATATATATATATATATATATACACATACATATATATATGTATGTATGTATATATATATACAGATATATATATATATATGTGTGTGTGTGTGTGTATATATATATATGTATATATATATATGTATATATATATATGTATATATATATATATATATCTGTATATATATATATATATATATATATATATATATATATATATCATTTTCTTGTACATCTTACTAATCACTCATCTTTCCATCCATCACCTATCTTAATCACATCTTATTTCATCATCCATATCCTATCCTAAGTCCACCTCATCCATAGTCATCATCATCCCATATTATCTTGTCTTATTATTCCATCACCTTGTATATCCTTATATTATTCTATTTTACATATCATCCTATTATATCCTCATCCTATCCCCCATATTATCCTAACCATACCTACTCATCATAATCCATACCCCCATTTTACCTTATACATGTCATCTTCTACACCCCATCACATATTTCAATCACATCTTGTATATCCTTGTCTCACCCCTTTGTACATAATTTTATTCTCTTGTACATCCTTTTAGTCACATATTATCCTAATCACTTAAATTTTTATCTTACACATCCATATCCCATTTCCCATCTTGTTTTCAACCCCTCCTAGCCTAACCATATCCACTTACCATTTTTCATACCCCATTATCACCTCCATCTTATTTTAACAATCCTTGTTATCATCATCACCATAATGATTTCATTCCTAGTCATATCCACTTAATCCTAGTCACATCTTGTGTATCCTAGCCTCATCCTCTTGTATATATTTTATTCTCTTGTAGATTTTACTAGACTCCCATATTAGTCACACTCGCTCATCATCCTAGTAACACCTTGTCATAAGACCATCTCACCCATAATCAATCACACCTCATGTTGACCTTGCCTTATCCATCAATCAAACCATAGTCTTGATCATTACCATATCATTTTATTGATGTCACTCCCTTACATACTTGATCATAACCCATCACCTATCTTAATCCCATTTTGTCTCATCATCCACATTCTATCCTAAACCCACCTCATCCATATTCCTAATCATCCCCATACCATCTTTTCTCATCATCCCGTCACCTTGTAAATCCTTATTTTACCCCCTTATACATAATTTGCTCTCTTATACATTATTTTAATCACATCTTATCACTAAACCAATATGTCACTAGTCATCCCCTAGTCACATCTTAATCATACCTCATCATTCACATCTTATCTTAAATCCATACCTGATCACTTGTCTTGACCTTAACTTCATCATGCATCTAGTCGTCACCTCATCTTGTCCTAGTTAGATTCTAGGTCACATATGGGTCTAAACCATCCACCTTTAATTACCCCTTTATCATTTCATAATCACACTTATCCTTATTCCATTGTCTTAATCACCTTCATCACTTAACCACTTATCCCATCCCATCTCAATAAAAAATAGTTTAAGGTCTTGAGCTAATCCTATCATCTTATCCCCATCCTATCATCCTAATCCACTTGGTCAAATCTCATATCATAATAAATATTTGGCTAGCATATTATCACTTTTTCAATCTCAATTTAGAAAACCCATCAACTATCAATCATCTATATTCCAATCATCTTGCCTTATTCATAACTAGCACCCATCATATCATCCTTTTGCTAGTTTCAATCTAGGCACCCATCATATCCTGAATCATTTTGCTAGTTTGATAACTAGGCATTATTGATAATTTTTTAGAACCTATTTCAATAGTAGTTTGACATTTGATCATAATCCTTTATCTATTATTCTATCTCATCTCCATCATTACCTATCATAATAGCTCAGTCCTTTTGATCTATTTTTCTCAAAAACCTTATCCAATCCTTATCTTACTTACATCATCTATTATCCATCACCATAGAGCTATACCTTGCCTTCATTAACCAATATATAGCTTCCCATAAGGATGAGATAGTCTTGAAGTTCCTTATGATGGGTGTACCACTTCCAAAAGGTGTTGATCCCCTTCAGCTCATTGCACCTCCCATCCAAGTTCCTTTATGAGAGTCCCACACCAATCCTCCATCTTCCAGTTATAAACCATTGACTCCCCCTTCCCATATTATCTAAGGGAATTCAATATAGTCCACCTTAAATCCATCCACTTATTCATATCCATAACCATTTGATCATAAGTCTAATGCTTCCACATCTAAGTCACAACATGAAGTAGGTCCTTATAATCCCCTTCCCATATCATTGGAAGCCCTTTTCAAACAACTTGTTTCCACTAACATGATGGTCTATCCACCCATCCAACATCTTAATCCCACTAAGCTAATGCCCTCTTAGTATAAAGATGACCAATATTGTGTATATCATAAAACTTGGGGGCATACCATTAATTGATGTTGACCTTTCCAATATTTTATCCAAGACCTTATTGATCATGGTGATAAATTAATTGACACTAAACTAGATGCATTCACACTTGTGGGTAAACAAAAAGAGGAATTCCAAGATTCCATTCCCAATCATGATCAATATCCTCACCTTCTAATCTAAGGTCAAGATACCACTCCCATTTTTGATAAATCCTCCATCAAATCCAAGTCTATCTCCCTTGATCCTAGTCATCACATCTCTCATGAACCCTTCCATGACCCTCTCCTTGAATTCATCATTCCCCCATTATCTCCCTCTCACTTGTCACATCAAATACCCCATATTGAGAGGTTGATCATGGAAAATGAATCTCATATTAGTAGCATTGCACCTTATGTATCAGATTCAGCTTCAAAGTCAACATCTAAGGTCTTATATTTTGTAGGATCATGTTCAACACCCATATCCAAATCAAATTCTTCATCAAAAATGTCATCCCTCATTGATGTTGATAATTCCTATCTTATAGAGGATACCTATAATCTAGATACCTCTAATTCATTACTAGTCATATCATTTAATTCCATTCCAGATGATGATGTCATAAATGAGTTCTTGCAAGCTTTATCTATCAAATATTGTTAGAGTGAGTTTGATCCTCCTTTAGATGCATCTACTATAGCTAGTCCTAGTGATTTTTTTGTTGATCTTGAGGAGATTTTATATGATGTCAAAACTAGGTCTCTTGAGAACCCCTATGAATATTATTATTCCCCATCACCACTCATTAACCTCATCATGCCCTCACCACCATATTCATCCATCATGGACCCTTTTCTTCCCATCAATGATCATTTAATCACTTCCCTCCATAAGGATGAATAAAAACATGCAGCGTTGGACCCTTCCTCAAGTGATATAATATGTGCCATAAATCCAAAAAAATATTCCAAAGGTCATAAATCATAATCAAGCAATTTTAAATCCCATTATTCAAAATCAAGAAGATTCAAATCATCGACCTTATCCAAAAATGTCTTCTCCTAGTGAAGCTTGATAGCTGGCACTAAGAGACTATCAAAATCAAAATAATCATTGTATATCAAGTCAAAGATCAATATCCCCTAGGGAAGCCCAAAATTAGGCACCAAAGGGTAGTCAAACTCAAATCCAAACAAATTCTCAAACTCAAATGGTCAATCATCTATCAAATAATTAGATTAAGATGAGTCACAACATTAAAGTGTCTTAGATCTCCTATAGTCTTTTATCACATAACACCAATCAAATGAAGCATGTCCCATGTCTCTAATAGTGTATGTGATTGGTAGTCCTAATCCTCTATTACCCATCATACCCTCCTATCTTGATCCTATTATCCATAAAAATCAATCTCTAATCAAATCCATGCCTCACATCATGTCTCTGAGCAGCATTGTCTCTCTTAGGGGTGATGAAGACACTTATTCTAGATTTTTGTTGGAGTCTCCATCAAACATCAAAAAAGGTCACATAGACCCTAATACATCTAGTAACATGATCCTACCATCACACATCCCCAAAATGGGTGTTTTCTAAATAATCCATCAAGTTTCTACACCTTGCATCTCACCCATCACCTAATAAATCAAGATGCCATCTAAAACTGTAAATAAAAAAATCATTCATCCAATGGTGAAAACTAGTCTTTAAACACCTTAGGAAAGTACCATGATGAAAACTAGTTTCTAATATCATGGTAGAATAATTTACTATCTACATTATTCCACAAAACTTGGGGGAAAATTCCATCCATTTCATATCCTCATCCATCTACCCCACTTATTGCATCCCTTATTCATCTTATCTATATCACCCATCATCTTATGCCTTAATTCATTGTTCCTATACATCATCCACCATCATATCCCTTCTTCCTTATTGTCTTGACCTTTGTAAGGAATAATAATGTGTCTCGATCAATTTTCTAACAACCATCTTGGCATATCTTATAATGGACACTTAGGCAAATAACCATTTGGTTCCTTCACAATGTGGTCATTAACTATCCCTAGTCCATTTGTCTTTGGTCCCCATCATCATCATCCTTTGTCATCATATCCATCACCCACCATCATTCTCTTGTTTTCTAGACTTGGTATTCCCTTTTCTAGTGACCCCATTTGTAAAGTGTATATACATATCCCAAAAATCCCTAAAAATCATAAAAGTTGAAAAATCTAAAAATTATCCATCATGTATTGTCTTATGCCTAATCCCATAATCACATTTATCTCATATTGTCCCATATTTTGGATACCACATTTTATCTTGAGACCAAATCAGAGTGGTCACACATCCCTTCATATCTTCCATCTCATGTTATTGGCCAAGTCTTATCAACATACAACACCTTGTCAAAGAATTTAATCTAGCACCCATCACTTCCCATCAGGGCCTTTTCATACCTAGCACCCATCTAATTACCCTTTTTTATCATGGAAGGTACTTGATCCCATCACTATCCTATCATTGCCTAGTCATACCTATCACCCATTCAATTACTCTTTGATAGTATGAATGGTGTATGGTCCCATCACCTCTTATCAAAGCCTCTTCATACCTATCACCCATCAAATTACTCTTTACTATTATGAAAGGTATTTGATCCCATCATCTCCTAGTCTCCTTTCTAGATTGGATCCTTACAAGACCTTATTTATTGGTAATACTTGGTCATCACTTGTTTAATCACCATCCTTGGCCACTTTTTGACCTGATTTCAAGACCAAATCAGTATTCAAAGACCTCCCATCTTCCATCCTTTCATCCTTAACTAGTGGTAAAATCTTGGCTTAATTAGTATCCAAATCCAAGTCCATACTAAGTCCACAATCACATCATGATCATCCAACCCATCACCCAATCACCCATCTTATCATTAGGCAAGACATTATGACATTGAATGTAGATACTTGTGTGTGAGTCACTTGTTTATTATGTTTGTCTTGTTTGCATATCTTGTTTGTCTCATGTTTGTTATGTCTCTTTTTGTCTATTGGTAAATTAACAAGGATTTTATGAGGACACAAAAATTACCCTTGAGGATTCAGAGTTCACTATTTTCCCATGCACTTTGGCACAATGTCCTCTTGGTCATGCTTAAATCATGGGGTATCTTGTCAAGTGCTATATGGATTACTTAGACTATGATGATATTTATGAAAATTATGATAGCTTGATCACATACACCTCATCATTTATCTAATCATCATATCATCCCTCATCTCATCATCCCTAGTCCAATCCTCTCAATTCATCCAACTAACATTCAATCATATCCTTCGATCACTAACAAGCCTAATCATCCTTATCATCATCCTTTATCTACTAGCTAGAACTACATTGACATGAGGTATTTTTAGACTATATAGGTAGTACTTGACCAGTTTTTAGTGCCCTAGGATAACTTAGCCACTATCTCCTTTCTTACTCCCTTACATGTATCTTGGCTAGGGGCATCATCCCAATCCTTTGGTAACTTGATCCTATCAATTCTTCTCTTTCATCACCTACATCACATTAATTAATTTAGTTTTGAGCTACACTCATAATTATCAAATTAGTCTTGTCCTAGATAATATCTCTCCCTTGCATGCATCCTTTCTTGGGATATATCTAAATATTATGGACTTTTAATCCTATCATCATCTTATTGTGGTTGATTCTCTTTTGGGATGTGTCAGCAACTCTAACACCCATCATCTCTATTCCCTATGTTGTGTCTTTATTAGGGTCATCATTATCAATTTGTACCTCATCCTCAATGTCTAACTCATCTTCTTCATCTTCTATCCCACATATGGAATCCCATCCCCTCATCTATCGATCTCACCCCACCCATTATTTATTCTTTTAGGTGGCCATCTAATTTATTCTTCCCTGCATGTCCCCTCAAGGGGGAATCATATCCACTAATGTCATCTACTAACATTTACTTATGAAATGGTTTTTATTTGAAATACCATTAATCCTTCCACTTCATCCACTCATACACCTAAATCTACTCACTTCATTACTGTCGATTGATATTCCTATTAGTTGACACTAATTCCACTTAACCTATTTTAGCCCACTAATTTATCCTATTTCTAGCCATAAATATAATATCCCCTTTCAATATTCCTTCATTCACTAACCTTACCCCATCCCACTCTTTCATTAATTCTTTTTAATCTCTCATTACCCTAATCTAATTCTAATTATCCATTATATGGGAATTTAAAATTCCCATAACCTTACCTACCACCTACTAACCTACACCCTAGCCTTCCCTACATCCCTATGTCTCTAATCCTCACCTAATCCCCCATATAACCCCCACCTAATCCTCCATTATATTTGAGATCATGGATAAGTCTCTATAATTAGAGACTTCCCTCCAAGTCTCTAGAAACCTCTAATTCTAGAGGTCTCCCAAAGAATTTAATATTCCTTAGATAATCTAGAACCATGGATCTCATCTCTCCAAATTCAAATTACAACCCTTGATTTTCCATCTTAAAATATATATGATAAAACTCTCCCCCTACTTTCAAACCATCTAGAGAGTGCATACCAAAACCATGCCAAAATAATTCTTGAAATCCAATAGTAAATCCATGTCCAAACATCCATTGAATCCTCCATCAACAATCCAACATCAAGACATCATGGAGTCAATCTCAGTCTAATCATCCACTTGAAAATCTTACAAAGAGGTAACATAAAACAAGGGATTTGGTAAGCTCTTTTATTAGTTTGATTTGTTTTATAAATCCTTCTTATTACGTAGTTTGCATTTTGAGTTGGAATTAGCATTATTTAAATTTATATAGAGCTCAAAATATTACAACAGATGCCTTCATATTTCTTTCTATAAATTAATCCTTTCTTGATCATGAAATGAGTTGATTTAAGTCTAAGGACTCACCTTTATCCTTTGTTCAACTCTTGAGGGCATGTCCATGTAAGTAGGTAATGGATGATATATGAGTACCATTCCCCTCCTATCACATGGGCTTCATTGATTTGTTTGATGTAGATGTGTGGGTCAATTTAGCCATCAGCTTGATGAGGCCCTAGCCCCTTACCATTTTAGTTGGTCTAATTTCAAGGTCAAACTCCTAAATTTTATCCATCTATTTCCATCTCTTTTCTCCCAATTCATTTTGGCTAAGTGTGAGTTTGATGGATAGGTCAAAGACAATGGCATACATCTTATCTCACAAAAAATAATGTCTAAATATTTTGATAGCCTTGATCAAAGCATATATCTTATTATCAATTATGGAATACTTTAGCTCCACATCCTTTAGGTTGGTACTTATAAAGGTATTAGCCATCCAGATAGCACCCTAATAGAGGTTAGATTTGCTCAAGTCTAACCCATACCTAGACTAACATGGGAATGGTCTAAGGCTATGGGATGCCTATAACTAGACCAGACCTCTAGGATTATTTATGAGGCTAGCTCCTTTTATTTAATAATTTAGGCCTTTACTTCTAAAATATAAAATTGGTTGGGGTAAAAAATTCAAGAGATTTACACAAAGTAAAACCTAGTCTAACATATGGTGATGCACCAAGAATTTGTGATATCCACTTTTTAACACACTAATGAACTATGATAGAAGCTAATTCAATGCTTACTATAGTATCTATGTAATAGTATTTCATATAGAGGTTAGTTTGATACACTCAAATTAGGGAGAAATGAAAATAAGGTCTAGTTCAAGACAATTAAATTTAGTTGTTCACTATATATTTGAGATATCAATGTTGAGACACACTATATGACCTATAAAGAAAGTTTATAGCACTTAGGTTGAGTTTGGACATGCAAGAGGAAGATAGCATTCACATTTTCATATTAAACAAACATGGACCACTAAATACATATTAGCAAATGATTTTAAAATACTCTATTCACTATTCTAAGAGGTGTTAAATACAAATCTAGTAGAATCTAGTCATACCAGCCTGAGGGATCCAAAAAAATAGCTAAAATGATATATTTATAATATAAAATAAGCAAGAGAGGGGGAGTTTTGGTGCTCAAAAATGGAATCAAATGAGCTCAAATCCATTTGAAAAGTTACTACAATTACCTCCATGAATCAAGATCACTCAAACCCTTTCTGATTAATCCAAGTCACTCCAGTCCATTACATAATTATAATATCTTCTTTGTGATGATCTATGGTGGCTAAAATGGTGGGATCAAGTCATTTTCACTTTTTCCAAATGTGAAACCACTCATTACTCATTTTTTTGGTGCATTCCAAAGTGGAAGAAGGGTCATTTTCATGTAGTTGGCTCTGGTGACTATTGTTTAAGTCTATGTGTTTGCCATTTTCCATGCCATCCCCCATTTGTTACTCATTATGAGGACTATATCCTTATATCTTGATATCTATGTCATATATTATTTGAGTAGTGGTTCATCAAGAAGACCCTATAGAGTCTTAATGGTGTTTTTTGATCCTAAGATATCCACTCTTGGCCCAAACTTGATTGTGTTTGAGCTTGGATCCCATTCATAATTATTTGTCTTGGTTTAGAATTAACCCTTCAACCTTAATCTAAGTCATTTAGGCTCTCCTTGGTTTGATTGGACATTGAGAATTGACTCAGATCCTTGAGTTCTTAACTCATCTCACTCTATTGATTTTGATCTCACAATCAAGTACCAGCCATTGATCCTTTGCCATTCAAACACATTATTGACACCTATCATGCATGCATTTTCTCTTGAAATTTGTTGACCCCTTTCACCTCTAATATTCATTAGATCTAAATACATGATCAAATGCTAACCATTAATCTATTGGGACCCACTATTTAAAAGCTAACAACTAGTTTATGATCTTAAATTTGACGTCCTTGTTCCTATCAAATAGCATTTATGTGAATGTTATTGGTAGTCATGAAATCATCAAAATTTAAGCTCAATAGGATTTATCTTGATCTTTATTTAAAGTTCACATTATATCAACCATTGATTGACATCTCGTAGAATGTAATTGGCATCCTATAAATAGTCAAATTTAAACATAGATATATTTTTGCTCAAGATTTATTTTGATGTTAGCATGAATGTCTTATGTTTTTGACCAACTTTGAAGGTTTTTATCTTGAAGTGTGAATGTCATGGAGGCTCCAAAATTTTAGATGTTATTCTTACCAAAATGGATGAACTTATTTAATTCATTGGTTTTGAGAGCCTTTTAAGTGAAGATATTAAATACTTATGCTAGTTGGTTCATATCTTCTCCTCCATGACATCCTAGTGATGGTCAAAGCCATTTGGCTAAGTATGGAAAACTTATTAAAATATGACTGAAGAACCAACTTTGATCATATATAACTTCATTTGTGCTTTGACAAAGGATTTAAGGATTGGCATGTGATAACTAGGGACCAAACTAAACAAACCCATGTGACCACTTTCACTTAAAATTATCATACATACAAGATATATCTTTCTAAAGATGCTCACTTAACTCTATTGGAACCTCTTAAAAATAGCTAAGTATGGAAAAACATGTCAAACTACCTAAAAGCCTAACTTTGAACATGTATATCTTCCTTCATGCTTTTTCAGAGGACTCAAAACTTGGTGCATATTATTTAGGCACAAATGTGAACAAACCTATATGACCAATTCTCTCTAACTCATCCACACATGTAAATGGTGATGTCAACAAAGTACTTACCCAAAATTTATATTACTAGGCCCAAGTGTCTCAATGAACACAATGAAGATCCAAAAGGATCTCATTCACTTTTAAGTCATTTCAAGCATTTTTGGCATCCCATAAGGGCTATGCAAATCTGGTCTTGTCCTTATCACATAACAATTTACACCTTAAGTGAACCTAAAGTGTCTTAAAATCCTTGTGAGAAAATTGAGATCTTAGACTCCTCCTTCCATTCAAAACCTCATCTTTAATATTTATGTAGAACACTTCCTCTAAAAGAAATCTGAATGTTACATTTTGCCAAAATTTGAAAAATTGTAAACTTAAGTTCTTTTTGGACCCATCCTTGTAACTGTTGAGCACCATGAAAACCTATTTGGATCCCTCCACTTGTAATGTTGAGCTTGCTTATAAAACACCTTCAACACTTGGGACCCTACACATCTATTTAGACTAAGTAAAATCCTAGCATGTGGGCCAAAATGGCCAACATTTTTGGTAAATTAGTTGACTTGACCAACCTAATGGTCATGGGACCCAGACATTGATCAATCTTACTTATGAAATATTACTTACAAAAAGACTCTATCCAACTTCTAGAAATACCTTTGGAGTAATGGGGAGGGCAACCAACAACAAAGCAACATAGGACAAAGTAACAACCTAAACTACAAACAAAACAACTAAAACATCAATGTGCAAAAGCACTTAGAGGAAAAGAATATACCTATCTACTAATGTACAAAGGGCAAGATATAAAACTATTGGTAGAACTTGAGATACCACCTATTGACAGGGATGGGAAGGCTCTCTCCATTCAATTTGGCAATTTCAAATGCATTGCTCTCTTTGCAACTTGTGATGACATAGGATCCACTCTAAAGGTTGTCAAACTTGGAGTGTTTTCCTATTTTTACATGGTCCTCATCCCATTTGAGGACTATGTCACCTTGTTATAACATCTTTGATGAATCTATTTTATCAAAAATCTTGTTTACTTGTTTATGGTTAGACCACATGGTATGTATGGCATCATCCCTTATTTCCTTTAATTCTCTCAGTTCATTCATTTTAAACTTCATTGCATCACTTTCTAGAAGATCTAGTTGGCGTGTAAGCTCCAAAGCAAGAATCTCTAATGAAATTGGCAACCTTGCTTCTCTTCCATAGACTAAGAGATAAGTTGAGTTACCAATGGCCTTCTTTGGGATGTAGACCATAAGGCAATCTTCAACTTCATGTGTTAGGATCTCTAATTATCTTCCATTATTCTCTTAATGATCTAAATCAAGTTCTTATTAGTGGATTCAGCTAGTCCATTACCATGCAGATAATAATTAGATGAAAACATCAGATAAATACCCTACTCAATATCCCACTCACATACCATTATACTAATAAATTCTAAAGAATTGTCTGATATTATGGTGGAAGGTACACCAAAATAGGTGACTAGGCTCTCATAAAACTCAAGTACAGAGTTCTCATTTGCTTCCTTCAAGGTAACTGCCTCCACCCATCTGGTGAAGTAGTGTGTGGCTATTAAGACCCACTTATGGACAATACTAGATGGAGTATTAATCATACAAATTAAGTCTAAACCCCACTGCATAAAATGTTGTTCAACTTAAAGAGGCTTCAATGGCATAGTAGCTAGTTTTTGTTTCCTTATAAACATTGCACATTTTAAACACCTCCTAACCCAAGCATGTGCATATTTGAATAAATTGTGATAAAATTAACCGTATCTAATGATTTTTGTAGCTATGGTCCTAGATGTAAAATGGCCTCCTTGAGGACTATCATGAAATTGCTTGAGAAGCTTATCAAATTGGTTAGCTTTAATACATCTTAAGATCATACCTCCAATGTATTTTTTGAACAACAATCCATCAATCAATATGTATGGAACTAATTTTAGCCTAGAGTGTCTTCTTTGTGATGCATTAAAACCCATTAGACACTCTATTATTTAGAGAAATCTAGCAATATCCTATGTTTAGCTAGATGGAAGAGTAGCTTCATCTTCGTGTTGAGTGTCTTGAATTATCAAAATTGTCCCATTTTCCTTTTTTTCTCACATCTTTTATAATATGTTCACATAATCCCTTTCCTCATGATAAATTTTTGACTTTGGTTTCAATGTCATACTCCATACACTTGGTGACCCATCCAACTCTCTTTTCATTTAAGTCTCTATTGAGGATAAAATTCTTCACACTTAGATGAGCCACCATTAGTATGATCATATTTATTGAAACCAAATGTCTAAATTTATTAAAACTTATCAAAATAGTAAGCACATGTCTTTAAACAAAGCTATATCTTTCTTCATAACCTTCCAAATCTTGGTTGAAGAAAGTAATGGGTTGCTCCAAACCTTGATCATTTTACTGCATAAGCATAGCTAAAATTACATCTAATGTATAGAATGCATATAAATTGAATTCCTTATTGAAATTTGAATTTATAAGAGTGGGGCATGAGATATGGCCTCCTTGGTGGCCTCAAAGCTTCTCTTACCTTCTCTTGTCCATGTAAACTCTTTGCCTTCTCCTAATGAAGTTGATCTTGCCCAAGATGCTCTACAACCCTTTCTTGTGTTTGGGCAGTGATATAGAAAGGATTACCTCTATCCTTTTTGAATCAATGGAAAGACCAGCTTTAGACACCACATTCCAAAGAATTCTTACTTCATACACAAAAAATTCATTTATTTGGATTCAAATAAAACCCAAATTATCTACATCTATCAAAAATAACTATCAAGTGTGTTAGATGATCATCAGGATTCTTTGAAAAAACTACTATATCATCAAGGTAAACTAAAATTATATCATTTAAAATACCATGAAAAGAAACATCCATTTCTCTTTGGAAGGTGTCTCTAGCATTGGAGAGTCTAAAGGTAATTTTACAATATGCATAGGTGCCCCATTTTATAGTGAAGGTAGTCTTATGCCTATCTTCATCTTTGACCATGATCTGATTATAGCTAGAATAGCCATCAATAAATGAGAACCTTTGAGAGCCTACCACATTTTTTAGAATTTATTCCATGGAGGGTAGTGGGTAATGATCCTTTAGGGACACCTTATTAAGGTCCCTAAAGTCAACACATAAACAAATCTCTCTATTATTTTTCCTCACTAGCAGAAGGTTTTCCATCCAAGAAGAATGCTTAATTAGAAATATTATCTTAGATTCAATCAATTTATAGATTTCTCTTCTCATGAGGCCCTCCACTCTTGGGTTGATAGGCCTCTATTTCTACCTAACTAGTTTGGCATTAATTTCTAATTCAATTATGTGTTGTGTAAGTTTGGGGTCAAACCCTTTAAAGTCTTTATACTCCCAAGCAAATATATGATAAAATTGTTGGCACAAAGCAATAAATTCAACTCTTTCCTCTATTGTATTGACCTTTCCTAGCTTCAATAGCTTACCCTTAAAGATCTCTATCTTTTCATAGTGTTCTTATTTATCTGAGATGCATGCTTTCCCTTTCCTTACTTAGTCATATTCATTGAAGATGCTTTTTAGTGTCATAAGCCCTTCGAGAAGCTTATTAGACCTCAATTGTACAATTTGATCATCATACAATTTGGAACTTGTTTTGATTCCTATGGAAAAAATTTACATTTTACATTAGAAAACATATTATTTGATCATCATTATCAAAGACTTTATAACTCACCTCATTATCAGGTATAACTGGTATGCATATAACCTTGACCTTATCTTGATTTTGGTTGCCTGACTCTTTCTGCTATCTCATATTGAGCACCAATGGTAGTAAGCCTATCTACATGTTGGTTTACTTATCTTGGTATGGACTAGATATTAAATGCCAATAAATCATCCATGAAGTCTCATATTCGGTGCCTATAGGATTTAAAATAGTGACTCTTGACTACACTTAGGCTTATGACTCATTACATGACAAGTTCACTATCACCCTCAACTTTGAGGAGTTTGACACCTCTCTTTTTTGCTTCTTGAAAACAATGCAAAAGAGCTTCATATTCAATTGTATTTGAGTTGTAACTAAATTGGAGTCTTGTAATAGAATATTAATTTTGACTAGAGGGTGAAATAAACATGGATCCCACTCTACTTCTACTATTTAACCTTGAGCCATCAAATAAAAAAGTCCATATACCATCCTCTTCTTGAGTAGTGTTGGTTAAGCAAGGTATAGCAACACCTTCTTTATGCATACAGTACACTCCTAAGTCTATCTTTTCAATGTTTCTATATGGATAAAATCTATGGTTATCAGCTACCCACTCATCCAAGTAGAGATTTGAGATGCCTTCAAGATGATTATGGGGTTCTTAATCAATAACCTCTTCAACCTCTTCAAAAATGGCATAGTTGGTATTTTAAAGATTGGGCATAAGGGTTCTATGTGGAACCTGAAAATAGGCTCAAATATTATAGTGACCTTGGTTTTATATCTGGTCTTAAAAACAATGTATGACCACCAATATTAGTAGTAAAGTCCCTACAAAAGCATAGGGAAAAATATGGAGGTAGGTCTACCAACATTACATCTTGATTAATGACATAATTTGGACAAGTAGCCAGTGTCATCTGAAGATCTTTCAAGATACCTATTATCTTAGTGAGGGAGCCATCTAATTAAAGAACACCTTTTTCAAATGATCCATAATATTAAAGGGAAGATTATTACCTTTGGAATACACCTTAGAAGTGGAAGAATCACTTGGTATTTGAGTAATATAGGGAACAAAGGGGGACCTCTGCTACTATCTATGAGGTTGAAGCACTTGTTGATTTGTGGGAGTTTTAGTAACTACATCTAAAGGAGTAGGTTGTTGACTAGTCTGTGGAGATGATGAAGAAGTCTTAGATTTCCCCAAGACATCCTCCATAATCCTCTTTGTATCCCTTATCTGAGCTAAAATTGGTTCATTGAAAGCTTATTCCATATTAGCTTCTACATGCTCAAATATATATTCCCTTTCTTGGAAATTCATGCATGTGGTATCAGTTGGTGCTCTAACCATACTCCCTTGTTATTAGCTTTGAGCCTCTTATAATGACATTTTAAGCATGTTATATTGACTCATTTTGATAGATTATGGTGGAGGAGGCATCATATCATGACCTTAAAATGAAGGATCATGCTACCAACTAGGGTCTTGATACATTTATCCATTAGTGGCCATCACCATCTCATTAGACTATTCCTCTGACTTCCATTGACCTTCCTAAGCATAGTTATTTTGAGTTGTAATAATAGCTATAGAATTACTTAGACTATTAGGATTATATTGCCTTTATTGAGGATTTTAACTTTGTGCTTGCTAATTGGATTGATAGGGTGGCCTATTGTACTAAAAATTATGATTGTTATTTTGGTATGGCCTATATGATCGAGCTTATTGCCTCTCCATTGCTACCAACTTGTTGTTCTAATCTTTGAGAAGACTCTCTATCTTATTCAATATACTAGTTTACTCACCTTATATTTGATAAAATTTTGTTAAATCTGGAACTAGATCAATAGTTTGGGTAGGAGGATGTATCTCTGGAAAAGAGGCATTGGATGCCTTAGAGCCAACTTGCTTACTTGTATAAGGCAGTTTTTAGCCCTAATTTCTACTTCAAAATATCTATGTAGGGTGTTCCCTCAAATGGTTTAATCATCATAGCCACATCTAAATTGAGATCCTTCAAATATTATATAAATTCATATTTGGGCATAGGCTTGATCACTACAAGAATTTTTTATGAGGTCTTCTAGAATTTGTAGTTGAAATCCACCATGAACTCATGATTGAATATCTTAATTGTTTTAAGTTATTCCAAAAGTGAAATATGATCACTCTTATCCTCAAAGTGATTTCATAAGAGCTCTCCAAACTCATCCCAACTATTAATTGATGTAGTGGCCAATCCTCTATACCACAGAGTGCTTTCCCTTTGAAAGAGGTTTCTAATAACCTCATTGCTACATTTTCCTAAGTCACATGATGCACTAAAAAAAGGTCAGCAATATCTACCATATGGTCTATAGGAGTAACTAGATTTTATTCTATATAATAGGTAAAAGCCTTCAAATTTGATATGGGAATATCATCCCATTGAGTAAGATTCAAAGGACTACCACCATTAAATGGCACAAAGGCTTGCCTCTTAAGAACATCCATCTAAGGTGTGGGATTTATAACAATGTTTGGCTAAGCAATATTAGGTTGAATAAGAGGATTGTGGGAAACAATAGGAGTAATAAGAGGGGTAGGTGTGGGTATTTACTAAGAGGCTTTCTTCTTCTTTATTGATTAGAAAGGTAGCTTAGAGAAATTTGTCTCCTTCCCTTTTGTAAAGGATCTTGTGGTAACTCTGGGGGGCATGAAAAATATTCAAATCCAAAAATGAAACTCTAAAATTCACTACTATACTTAGATACAAAAATAAGTGGTCCCATCAAGCATGCCAAAACTATTAGTCATCCAAATAGCACCCTAATAGAGTCAAATTCATTCAAGTCTGACACATATCTGGATTAACATGGGAATGGTCGAAGGTTATGGGATGCCAATAAGTAGACCAAACCTCTAGGATTTTTTATGAGGCTAGCTCCTCAGATTTTACAATTTAGGCCTTTGATTTTAAAATCTAAAACTAGTTAGGGTGAAAAGAGTCAAGATATTTGCATAAAGTAAAACCTAGTCTAACATATGGTGATGCACCAAGAATTTGTTAGATCCACTCTTGAACTCAAAATATTTAACACACTAATGAACTATGATAGGCATTAATGTAATGCTTATGATAGTTTTTATAAAACATTATTTTGTATAGAGGTCAGTTTGATACACTCAGACTAGGGATCAATGAAAATAAGGTCTGGTTCAAGACACTTAAATTTAGATATTCACTATAACTTTGAAAGATCAATGTTGAGACACACTAAATGACATACAAAGAAATTTTCTAGCACTTAGGTTGAGTTTGGGAATGCAAGAGGAAGATAAAATTCACATTTTCATATTACACAAACATATAACACCAAATACAGATTAGCAAATGACTATAAAATACTCTATTCACTCCTCCAAGAGGTATCAAATACAAATCTAGTAGAGTCTAGTCGTACCAATCTTAGGGATCAAAAATAATAGCTTGAAGGCTATATTTATAGTAGAAAGGAATTAAGAGAGGGGGATTTTTGGTGCCCAAAAAGGGAATCAAATGAGCTCAAATCCATTTGAAAAGTTATTACAATTGCTTCCATGAATCAAGGTCACTCAAACCCTTCCTGATTGATCCAAGTCACCCTAGTCCATTTCATCATTATAATACCCTCTATGCAATGCTCTATGGAGGCTAAAATAGTAGGATTAAATCATTTTCACTTTGTCCTAATGCAAAACTACTCATGACTAGTTTTGTTGATGCATGCCAAAGTGGGAGAAGGGTTGTTTTCATATAGTTAGCTTTAGTGACTACCATTGAAGTCTATGTGTATATCACTTTCCATGCCATCCACCACTTGTTACTCATTATGAGGACTAGATCTTCATATCTTGATAGAGCTACACCATCTATTCTTTGATTGGTGGTTTATTGAGAAGCCCTTATAGAGTCTTAATGGCATTGTTTGATCCCAAAATATTTGCTCTTGGCCTAAACAAGATCATGCTCAAACTTGGATCCCATTCATACTTATTTACATCAATCAAGAACTAACCCGTAAACCTCCATCTAAGTCACTTGGGCTCTCCTTAGTTTGATTAGACATCAATAACTAACTTAGATCCTTGACTTCTTGACTCATCTTGCTCCATTGATTTTGATCTATATGATCAAGCACCAGCCATTGATCCTCTAATATTAGAACACATTGTTGACATCTATCATGCATGCATTTTCTATTGAGATGCACTGACCCCTTTGACCTCTACTCATTAAATGCTTGATCAAATTCTAATCATTGATCTATTGGGACCCACCATTTGAAATCCAATAGCTAGTTCATGATCTTAAATTTGACATCCTCACTCCCATCAAATGGCATTCATGTGACCATCATTGATAGTTTTGTAACTATTAAATTTAATCTCAATAGGATTTATCTTTATCTATCTTTAAATTTGGCATTTTTCAAATCATTGATTAACATCCCATAGAACATAATTGACATCTCATGGATTTTCAAATTTAAGCATAGATAGATTTTTGCTTGAGCTTTATTTTGATGTTATCATGAACATCTTATGATTTTGACCAACTTTTAAGGATTAGATCTTAAAGCATGAATGTCATGGAGGCACAAAACTTTCAAGAGATGTTCTTCTTACCAAAAAGGATGAACCCATTTGATCCACTAGTCTTGGGAGCATTATAAGTGAAGATATTAAATGCTCAAGCAGGTTGGTTCATATCTACTCTTATGTGACATCCTAGTGACGATCGAGCCCATTTGGCTAAGTATGGAAAACTTAGAAAAATTTGATTGAGGAGCCAAATTTGATCATGTATAATTTCATTTATGATTTAGTGGAGGATCTAGGCTTGGCATGTAGTAACTAGGGACCAAACTAAACAAACCCATGTGAGCACTGTATCCTATAACTACCACATGTTTAAGATATAACTTTGTGAATATGCTCACTTGGATCTACTGGAACCTCTTAAAAATGGCTAAGTATGAAAAAATATGTTAAAATACCTAGGATCTCAACTTTGAACATGCATATCTTCCTTTATTCTTCATTAGAGGACCTAAAACTTGGTGCCTATGATTTAGGCACAAATGTGAACAAACCCATATGACCAATTCTCTCTAACTCATCCACATGTGGTAATGGTGACATCAAAAAAGTAATAAATCAGAATTTTTGTCACTAGGCCTAAGTGTCTCAATGAACACAATGAAGAACCAAAAGGATCTCATGCACTTTTAAACCATTCCAAGTATTACTAGCATCCCATGGGGGCTATACAAATCTAGTTTTATCCTTAGCAAATAGAAATTTACACCTTAAGTAAACCCAAATTGTCTTAAAATCTTTGTGAGAAAATTGAGATCTTGGACTCCTCCTTCCATTTGGAAACTCATCTTTGGGATTTATGTATAACACTTCTTTTAAAGGAAATCTGAATGCTATACTTGGCCAAAAGTTGAAAAAGTGTAAACTTAGGCTCTTTCTAAACCCATTCCTACAACTATTCAACACCATGAAAATCTGTTTAGATCCCTCCACTTATAATGTTGAGCCTTCTTCTAATCCACTTGATCCACTTAAACACTTGGGACCCTGCTCATCTGTTTAAACTAGGTAAAAGCTTGGTATGTGGGCCAAAATGGCTAATAAAAGGCAATGGGATGTTCATTATCTTATACCTTTTGTGTCAATACTAAAATAATGGTATGTTCTAAAGTGAATGAATAAAGATATAAATCTTTATTGAAATTTTGGTTGATCAAGATTGGGGCTTGAGCAATTGCCATTTTGATGTCCTAAAAATATTTCCTGACCTCTTTCATCCACTCAATATTTGCATCTTATTTTAGCATGGCATTAAATGGTTTCATGATTTCTACAAAACTAGAAATGAACTTTCTCATGTAGTTGATCTTATCAAAGAAAGACTTCAACTTTTTCTTTTTGTTGGGTAGAGTTAGCTTAGAGGTGGCCTAAATGTGGTCTAGGTTGATGGATATCCCTTCTTTGTTGATAATACGGCCCAATAATTTTCCTTTGGTAACTCTAAAAATGCATTTCTTGGGGTCAAAGAAACTCCATACCTTTTTCACCTATCTAGGAATTTTTGTAGATGGCTTAAATGGTTAACCCTATTTTTAAAAAATACTATAAGATCATCCATATAAATGATGATTCACTTCCTTACTAGTCCCTGAAAGGTAAAATCCATCACTATCTATAAAGTGGCTCTTACATTGATTAGGCTGAATGACATTATTTTATATACAAAGGTTTCCCATTTGGTGGTTAAGGTGGTCTTCATCTTATCTTATGCATTAACTAATACTTGGTTGTAGCCTGCGAATTCATCCAAGAAAGGCATCATCTTTGAGCCACTCACCATCTGTATTACTTCATCCAAAGAAGGTAAAGTATAATTATCCTTTTTTAAGGAATTTCTTAAGTTCCTAATTGGTACAATATTAGCTATCTAACTCAAGTGCCTAATTGGTAAAATAATCTTGGCATCTAGGATATTTTATACTTCATTCTCTATGAGAGATTCTAAGATCATGTTTACTGGTCTTTACCTTTTCCTGAATGACTTGTGTTCTATCCTTAAAATAATGGTGTAGGTTATGACCCTTGGATCAAATATCTTCATGTCATCATATGTCCAATAAATGACATCCTTGTAATTTTTAATAAATACCTTCATCCTATGTTTTTCATCTTTAGTACAACTTAGACCTAGATTTACTAATTGGGGAGCTTCGTTAGTCCCCATGTTTTCCTTGGTGAAGTTAGGATCAGGTACTTTAAGATGTTTTTGCTTCTATATCTAAGGGTTGATATCTAAATCTCATTCTAAGTAAACCATGCCTAGGGGGATTTGGTTCTCCTTTATCTATAGAACACCTTCTTCATGCATATCTTCAGTCTACATAGGTTGGATATTCCCTTCATCTTTAGTTTGCATAGGCTAGATATTCCCTTCATCTATTATCTAGGCCTCAAAAACTCATAAACTATTCAATAACTATATGATTTATCGATCATCATCAAACACCTAAAAAATTTCCACATTATCAGAGACAAAAGGGTATGGGACCAACTCCACTAAAAACTTTTGCATATTTGATTCCTAAAGTGGTGCCAGATTGGCAACAGAGGTTGTCAATTAATTAAATATTTGATTATTTTATCTTGGGATGGCCTTGATGTTGAATGCTTCAAAGGATTCAATCAAGTTGTAGATGCTAATTTTATACACCCTTGTGTATTAACTTGGTATGTCATCACATTATTATGTTATTTCTAACATAATGGCCCCCCATTCAGAATTATTTTAAATAATTGCATTCACCCCACCCATTCACTTTTACCACATAGGTTAATTAGACTTAATTACTATAGTTAAATAGTAATTAACCCTATTTTTACCATTCTAACCATAAAATCCTAAAATCAAATAAAATTAAAATCTATCTAACATCCCAACAACCCTTATAACAACTTACCCTCATCAAAACCTTGTACAAACAACTTAGTGTTATATTCACTAAGTTTGGCATGTATTTTAAAACAACTTAAACCATTTTTTAACCAGATTAGGCTGATCAACATCGATCCTCCATGATCAATGTTGATTCTCCCAAATCAACATCGATCCATATATACATAGAAAACCTCCTTGGCTTGGGAGGAATGGTGACTGTGCTTTTGGACTTTGAAACACTGCCAAAATCTCATTATAACCTACGTACAGACTTTATCAACACCCTCCTATCTTTTGGAACCTTTCTTGTATATCTTATCAAAGTTTTTTTAAGGTTCTTTACCTCATCTTGTCAATTTTTTTTAGTTATAAAGGTTAGTATTGTATTTCAGTTATTTCATATTTTGGAATCTACAGTCTTTTGTGTCTGTCTATCATTTTTCTACTTTTTGTTCTTTATTCTTTTATCAATAATATAGGTCATTATTATATTCTATTTTTTAAGTTTAGATTTTTACATAGAATCAACATCAATCCATCTAAATCAACATCGATCCTACAGGATCGACATCAATCCCTGCTAAATTTTCAAAACATTCTTGCAATCTATTTTTATAACTTTCTCAGTCTTACAAATCTGTCAAAACTTGCATTCTATTTTTTAAAAACCTATCTTTTATATGTAGATAACTTTGCCTAGATTATTACATGATATTTTTAGCATATTTTATCTTCCCATTGTTTAATAACCATTTTTCATTGATCAAAGTGACATTGCATTTGAATTAAGTCTTTGTATTGTAGTTTTCAAACCTAATCAGGAAAGCATTAATGAACAATTAGATGTAATTCAAGAAGATGTTGATATTGCTACTAAATTTTAGGGTAATTACTTTGATCATATCAATCTTGATATAGAATAGATATATTTGGTATTGTCTATTTATATCTTATCCATATATATCTTTGTAATTTCATGTTTATTTATAAACTTGAATGTTAAACATGAGCTGACATCCATCTAAGAAAGCGTATCACTTCTTGGGACTAGTTTCTTACCAAGCAACCCACTAATTTTTCTATTAATCCATTTTTTGTGAGTTATTATGATTTGCAAGTCATTCCTCCCTATCCAAAGAGGAGTTCGCACAAATCTTGGTCAATGGTGCACAACCCCATTCATATCTCTAGGTAATCTTAAAAAACCTGCTTTTACTTTGTTTTTAGTAGCTAATTATTCCACATTGAAAAAGCAAAAAAATACTAAAATATTATAGCATGATCGGTGGCACCTCAGTCTCATTTTTATTGTTAAAAGTTCAAATTTTGAGTTTTAGTCTCTTTCCCTTACTTTGTGTGCATTTATTCAAAAAAATATCAAAATTTACATTTTTTTTCCTTTTAAGGTTAAAATACATTGCATTCATCTTTCTTATTTAGGTTCTTTCACAAAGAATAATCTAGGAAAAAATCTTTCATAGTCATCACTCTTCACACACAATCTAAATCACTATCATAAATTAACACATCTAAACACCTGACATAAGAAAATTGACAAGGATTTCATCACCTTGTCGCAACCTTTTTTTGATGATCCTACTTGGATTTCACCACCAAGGGGAGGACCAACTCAATTCTCTAGCTGAGTATAATATCTAGACCATTAGTATATATTGGCTAAGCACCCATACTAGCTATGTGATTATGACATGAGGGGAGCAAGCCCTAAGTATCAATCCACATATCAGTACTAGTATAGATTTTCTTTGAGCACCAAAACAAAACACCTAAAACCATCCTTAGATTACCATTTCTTAGAACACTCGTTATCCTTTTTCTTTATTTCTTCTCACATCTTAAAGTTAAAAGAGATACAAAAAACTTTTTGGAATGACTTTAGTTTATGTATTTTTCATTCAAACCTTAAAGTGAGATAATTCAAAAAAAAAAGAAATTATTGTTTTTTTTTTGTTTTTTTTCCTTTTGTCTCATGGTTTTAACTAGACAATAGTCAAAGAAAGAATTTGAGGAGGGTGTTACATCCTTTCCTATGGAACATACACCTAGCTCCTCCTCTACCCTTGAGTCCTTTGAAAATCCTGTGTTCCCAAACTTTTATCCTTAAGGAGATCCTTCCTTTGTGAAAATATTGGAAAATAACCCCATTGCTCTTAGTTACTATCTTAATAGTCATGCAATACATATTTCTCCTTCCCCCCATACCCAAGATTCATGATATAAATATGAGATGCCTTTTGAGGGAACTAAGAAAACCAAAGAGTTTAACACAGCCATGGTAACCTTTTCCACTGAATCTCTTCCATCTGGTTCTAATACCTAGGTGATGTAACATGTAAAACACTAGCCACCTATAGTATCTAACAATCATCCAACCTCTATTACTCAGACTCAAAATACTTATACTACTCAGCCTAAATCCACTATTCCTCCTCAAATGTTAGTAGTATCAATTCCTACAAGTCTCCCACCTGTCAGAATGACTCTAGCATATAGTTCTCAAGGTTTGCCACACACACAGCAAATCCCTCTAACACAACATCCCCAATAGGATGTCTCCTTGGCTACCTAGTACATGGCCTCATCACAACCATTGATAACCACTTATTTTCAATCTTATATGTAGTATAATATTCTACTATAAGTACCACAAATTTGGTGGCATCCCAACTCATTATGTCTACTACAGTTGGATACCCTTCTTCACAACCCATGTTTGTTTCCTTGCCAAATTTTCAAAATATTTAGCAAGGTATCTTAGGGAGCATGCCTTAGAATAACACCCAAGTAGACCTCATAAACATCCTTATGAATAGCATGTCTAGTTTGGAAGCCTCCACCTCCGAACACAACAATAGGCTCACATATGAGCAAATTTGTAATGAACCTATCCACCCATCTATTACAATCTGACCGTATCCTCCACAATGGGAACTTCCCAAGTTTACTAAGTTTCAAAATAAGGAATATGCCTAGTAGCATCTTAGAGCCTTTCGACATGCATGTTACCTTAGAGCACATGATGATGTATTATTACTTAGGACATTTCCCATGTCACTAGCATGGGAAACATTTAGATTAGTACATCTCTATCCTTTAACATTTGCTCTTTTCCTTTGGGAAATTATCCCAAATTTTCTTAGAACACTTCTTGATCAACATTGTTCATAAAGTGACTATCACAAATTTATATTCCATTTGACAATTTGAATATGAATCTATATCAGACTTTATGGCTCGTTGGCATAGCCTAATCATCAAGTTAGCCTTTTCCTTGCCATAACCTAAATTAATTAAATTATTTACATGCTCTTTGCAAAACATATCTCATCCATGTTACAAGTTTAAACTTTTAAGACTTTTTATGAAGCTTTCACCATGGCATGAAAACTCAAAATCCATATCATTGAAGAGGGAAAAGTTAAGTTACACAAGAAAAACTTCAAACCTGACCCATAGAAAAGCAATAAAAATAAACCAAAAGGGGAAGTAAATTCTTTTATTTTAAAAACTTCTACCCCTCTAACACCCAATCAATTAGGACCATCCACTTCACAAACACAACCACTTAGGGGCCTTACTCATTTTGCCCCTAAGAAATATACCCCTTTAGGAGAAGCTTACACTTTTGTGTTAGATAAACTCCTATAATAAAATCTTATTAAATTCCCTATGATTAAACCAATTGATGATACGCATCCTAAACCCAATTGGTATAAAGAGGATGAGTTTTGTGCTTATCATAGGGTAATAGTGCATGACATAGAATGATGCCAATCCTTTAAACGATTGGTACAAAACCTCATTGAGAAGGGGGATCTCCATTTGGACAATCCAAATGCTCCTCTTAATCAATCTTTAGATATTTTTAGATAGCCATTTCCAAACCATCCATCCACATCAAACATAGTCCAAAATAAAACAAGAGAAACACATAATCAGGTTACACATATGATTGATACAATCTATGATCATCTATTGCCTTAAAAAGTTCCAAAGAAATATCTAATCTTGGATCTCCTTACGGGAGAAAATTTTGATATAAGTCAATCAAAAATTATTAAAATAACTCCTAAAACCTCTATAGATCTCCTTGATCACATTATATGGGATCATTCACATGAACCATCCCCTTCACCTTCTTGCACTGAATCTCCTAAAGTTGAAAATGAAACTACTCCTCAATATGCCATAGATAAACATCTTAATACTTCTACAATTGAACATTCCACCCATTTGATCCCTGGTGAACCTCTTCATGATATGCATATAATTGGGTCCTATCCTTTTTCCCAAAACCATAACCCTTTGAAACCATCCTCTACTATAACACCTTCTTACCCCAAAAGTAATAAAGGAAAGGGTAAATCTCCTATCATTGATAGCTAGGATAATTATATTGGTATTCCACCAAAGAAAGCCTTAGCTCATCCTCAAGTTAAAGTCAATATTTTTCAAGGGTCAAAATTAAAAAACCTTAGTCTAAATACCCCCTCTTTTCTCAACACATGAAATAATAAAGGGCCTATCCCTTTTGTATCATCTCCATCATCTATTTTAGGTCCCCATCCATCTTTTATCCATGTCATAGGTTCTTCCATTCAAAAACATGGGAAAATGCAAATTTTCCCTCCATTATTAGCCACACCACCATCCTAGTATCCAACATCTTTTACAAAAGGCCCATTTGAAGAAAATGTGCCTAAGGTCATCCCTATTGTAAAAGCTAAATAACAAAACCAAACAACTAATACTTTGCCAAAAGAGATTGCACAACCTATTTTAAAACCACAACATGACCCTTTAAAAGGATCTTATGTTGTAATCTTAAAACAATTATTAGATACATCCCTCATTATGCTACCACTTATACAATCTATTAACCTTCACCCTTAAAGACCTGCTTGGTATAGAAGTTGGGAAATATGTGTATATCATTGAGTACCTGGACATGATACAAAAAATTACAAAGCTCTTAAGGCCATAGTCCAATAGTTAGTCCAAGATGATGATCTATTAATTGATGATTTAGGTGATAATACTACTAAGAAAAAGGTCACTATTCCATGTATTCCACCCATCCATAATCCTACTAGTCCTATAAGCAATAAAGAGTCAGTAGCTTCTTCAGACCCTCCATTATTACACATCGATGTTGTCCATGTAACCACCTATTCTCAAAATCAAAATCCTAATAAAGCCAAGGTTTAAATTATAGGAGCCTCTACCCATAATATGCCTAAACCATCTAGATAAAATCTTAAAGTCTCTATTATAGGAACTACCCTAGCTAAAGCCAAGGAATTGGTACAAATATCCATATTAAAATAACTCCACCAAATACCTATAAAAATGTCATTGTATGAGCTTATCAAAACTTTCCACATCATCAACAAGCAATGATAGAAGCTCTCTAGGTTATTAAGATCTACCAAATGAGCCTCAACCATTATCAACATTTATAAAGGTCCTTCAAATTATGTCCACTATTAGTTTCACTAATTCTAAGGTAACTCCTTTATCACTTGAAGATCAAGATCCCCCACTTTTCATCACAGCTCAAATAAATCAAGCATAAATTAAAAGAGTTATGATTGAAATTAGGGCCAGTATTAATATTATTTCTTTGCACACTTTCCAATAGTTACAACTACCAAAAACCATTATTTCCCAATCCTTAGTAATTCTCTGTGCATTTAATGACATGGTAGCACCCATAGTAGGAACAATTGTCCTTCCCATTTGTGAAGGTTCTCACACCCTCCATAAACTCTTTTATGTAATAGAGGGGACTTTCCAATATAATATTTTATTAGGACATCTTTGGATTCATGTAATGTGATGTGTACCCTCCATAGTCCATCAGTGCCTTAAGTATGAACATGAAGGCCAAGTACACATCATCCCTACTAATCCTCATCCCTTCAAACCATGAAACTTCATATTTTGACCAAGTGATGTCATAATACCCTTGCTTGACACAATCCCATCTTCAAATTACTAATCAAGCCTCGACTAGTACAACTATTCCTACTTCAAAAGTACCAGATCAAGATTCCATTGATTCCATGATGTAACATCTTTCAATGGGATAATACAAGATATTATACCTTAACACATTACCCACTCCTAGGGAATATGGTCATCCTGACAAATAGCCCATGTATTCACCCAGCCTAGGTGAGTTCATCCCATTTGGGCCACCTTTCTTATGTACTCACTTAATATATGGTGAGATCAATCAAACTACCCTAGGGCCTGATAATCACACCCATGCTAAACCCTTCACATCTAATTTCTCATTTTTCAGTAAACCCCAGTTCACATAAACCTACCTTTATCATTGTGCTTGGAGAAGTTTTAGTATGGGTAGATATGAGTAGGGTCCCCATAATGTCACATTAGGATATTTAAAAAACCATATAAAAAACATGGCTTAGGATTTGAAAAAGACTCTAAATATTCTCTTGAACCCATTCCTCTACCATTCTTAGAATAAGAAGTACCATCTTCATCATCTGATACCTCTTCCTTGACTAGCAACACTGTATCCATCCCTCTTAACTATTTTTTAGTTAATATCATCTCCATAGAACCCATCATCTTTCATCATAATGGCAAGACTTGAACCATCCCTTTAGTATATCCTAAATTAATAGGACCTGATACACCAACTATCCATGGTCCTCAGTGTCAAAATGATGAGTCAATCTTGACTCATTTGGGTGTTGAAAACTCTTATTTATGTAATTCCCTTCTATCTAAAACATCTATCCTTTTAAATGAAGACACTACTGATATTAATATTAGATCTCAAAAAACCTTGATAATTATTAAAATTAGCAATGCCTTAACTCCTTAATAAAATCAAGATTAAACTACTTTTTCATCAAATCATAGTGAGGCATTTGCCTAGTCTTATAGTGATATGCCTAATATTCATCCCATAATCATTATTCATAATATTGTAAATTTTCTTGATGTTAAGCTAGTAAAATAAAAGCTCTACAAAATGCATCCTTATGTTGCACTCTATGTAAAAGAGGAATTACAATGCCTTTTATCTACTAACTTTATTCAACCCATTGATTATCCTCAGTGGATGTCCAACATCATTCCAATCACTAAGCCTATAGGGGGACTTCATATTTATACTAACTTTCATGATTTAAATTTTACCTATCTGAAAGATGATTTCCCTCACCCTAACATCGACCAATTAGTGGACCTGACAACTGGCCATGAAATGTTATCCCTTATGGATGGTTTTTCTAGTTACAATCAAATACTTTTTCACTATGAGATCAACATAATACTACATCCATTACTCCTTTGGGGACCTTCTATTACTGTGTTATGCCCTTCAGCCTAAAGAATGTAGGAGCCACCTATTAGCAGGTCATGTCTTACATATTTCATGACATAATACACAAAATCATTGAAGACTATGTAGCTAACCTCCTTGGAAGTCAAAATTCTTTAAGGACCACCTATCCATACTTAAGATTATTTTTTATCATCTACTACAATATCGCATCTAAATCCAAAAAAGTGCATTTTTGATGTCTTGATGGGTAAACTCCTAGGTTTTATTATTTCTATTCATGGAATAGAAGTGGATCCCATTAAAATCAAGGCTATTTTATAAATTAATCCTCCATCTAACCTTATGTAATTACGTATTTTATAGGGCAAGCTTCAATCTATTCATCATTTTATCTCCCATCTTTTCAATCGGTGTCAAACTTGCCACCATTTTATTAAAAAAGGATAGTCACTTTATGTGGGATCTTAATTGTCAAGAAGCCTTTAATGCACTCAAAAACTATCTTCTATTACCTTGCATCCTCACTCAACCTAAGTAAGGGAAGCCTTTCTATGTTTATATCTCAGTTATAAATAATGCTCTTGGTGTTATGCTTGCTCATAGAGATGAACATCATAAAGAACAAACTATTTCTTATATAAGTCATACCCTTATAGAATATGAAACATGTTACCCACATGCCAAAAAATTATTCCTAACATTGGTCCTAATAGCTTCTAAGCTTCATCATTACCTGTTTAACCACAATATATACATAATTATGACTACTGACCCCCTTAAGTTCATGCATTCTAAACCTTATCAAAATCAACTAATGGCCCAATAGATTATGCTTCTAGTTGAGTTTGATCTAAAATTTCTCCATCAAAAATTTATTAAAGGTCAAATTATTGTTGATCAACTAATTGAATCACCTCTTAGTGATAACTGACTAATTAATTGTGAATTTATTGATGAATCTATCACTTTCACTTCCCAATTGGTCCCAGAATATCAAATGACTTTATTCTTTGATGGATCCAAATGTGAGTAGAAAGGTAGTGCAAGAATTATATTAATCCCTCCTCAAGGCAGTCTTATGCCTTTATCTTTTAAATTGGACTTTGATTGCATCAATAACATGGCTAAATATGAATCATTGATCATACGCCTCCAAACTGCTCTTGCATTTGGAGTTAGATCCCTTAATATCTATGGTGATTCTCAACTTGTGGTCAATCAAATTACTAGTGTATATCAATGCAAGAATGATATCCTCCAAAGATATAAGACCTTGGCCAAATATCTCTTATCTAATTTTTAATGTTATGTTAGCCAAACTATTCCTAGATCAACTAATAAGTTTGTCGATTCTATGGCATCTCTTGCCTCTTTTATCCCATCCTCATCCTAGGAGTCTAAGCTATTTGTCCTTATCCATCGAGTTAACCAAACTTCTTAAACATGAACTGATCTTCCATCTATTAATAATATTGATGAAAACCTAGAGGAGCCATGGTACACAAATATTTACTTGTTTGTCTATAGGACTACGTCCTCCCCATCTATCCAAAGATGCTATGTGTGTCTTTCAATAAAAAGCTACCTATTATACTATATTGGGGGGTGTTCTCTATAAGCATGGTTTCAATGGTATTCTTCTTTTTTTTCTATAGAAATATGAACCTACCTTAGCTATCCAATAATTACATAATGTTTCATGTGGTAGACACTTTAATGTCTAAGCAATCGCTAAAAAAATCTTATGTCTAGGTTACTATTGGCCCACTTTAAATCAAGATTATTGCACATATGTTAAGAAGTGTGTAAAATTTCAACATCATGCAAACTTATTCCATGTCCCTAGTAAAGCCTTGCAGGTAGCAAGGGACTTCTAGCCATTCTCTCAATGGGGGCTTGATCTTATAAGGCAGATCAATCCTAAGTCCTCTCAATGTCATAGTTTCATCATTATCGCTATAGAATACTTCACCAAGTGGGTATAAATTGTGTCACTTATCTTGACCAAGGTAGAAAATATTATGGATTTTATCCACCATCACATTATTTTTCATTTTGGAATCCCATATAAAATAATAATAGATAATGAGAAATCTTTTAAGAATAAGAAAGTCCAGGCACTATGTGACTCATTTAAAATCAAATTAAGGTTTTCCTTGCCTTACTATCCCTAGGCCAATGGTCAAACAGAAGCATCTAATAAAACCCTAGTCAAAATCCTAACCAAAGTTTTCAATGAAGCTATAAAATATTGACATCTTCACATCCCTTTCAACTTATGGGCATATCAAACTAGTAATTGAACCCCTACAAGTGCTACTCCTTTTTCCTTAGTCTATGGTATGGAAGTTGTACTTCCTCTGGAAGTCCAAATTTCATCTCTTCATGTATCTCTTAAAGATATCATTTTTTATGATGACTTTCATTAGGGGAATTTATCCCAACTTGAACTCCTAGATGAGCATCGTGTGGCAGCCCTTGATCACCTTCATATATATCAAGAATGAGTAAAAAGAGCATATAATCAACATATAAGAGAACAAGAATTTAATATTTGAGACCTTGTAATTAAATAAAATCAACATGTCACTAATATGGATTGAATTAAAAGGGGTAAATTTTTTCCTAATTGGATTGGACCATACATCATAACTCATAAACACAGATCTAGAGCATATCATTTGGCCTCTCTTAATGATAAACTACAATGAGAACCTCTTAATGCATTACATCTGCATCCTTACTATAGTTGATAGATCTTGGCTCATCTTGCTTATCTCATCTTACATCTTGACATATCCCTTTATCCTAAAATACTAAATAATGATATGAGAGTTATGTAGTTATCTGGTAGTCACTATAACCTCAACCTTGAATATGTATACCCTAGCTCTATACATAGCATTCTCTCATGGATAAGTTTCACCTATAATGGGAGAAACCCCAGATCATTATTTCCCTTATTTCTTATAGACCATTAATTTCTCAAGATAACACCATCATCTCATCTCTTGAATTCATGGAAACTATCCTAAAGTATCTTTTTATGCCAAACCTTGCATTATTATCTATGGGATCTAAAATCAAGTAAGCAGTGAAAATATAAAGTATCAAAATGGGCTAAAGAAAATGACTTATCCCTTGAAGGATAGATGTAATTAAATATAATGGAAAATAATAGACTGGTCCCTTAAAAAATAGCTATGTAAAAATGTCAAAATGTAGACCACTCCCTTGAAGGATGGCTACCAAGCAAAAATCTCCCTGCATTGATTAATTTTTAAAATTATGCCACTTAAAAGCCCTAAAAAAACCAACAAAGCAAAAAAATAAATCAATATCCCATGAAAGCTTCCTACATTGATAAGCTTTCCAATTTTAGGCTTCCTATATTGATCAGTCTACTCATTGGCATAAAAGTGATCCCTAAAGGATAAATCCTAATTTCAAAATATGAGGTGAAGAAATTATCTATAAAGTAATCCATCCCCCATCCTATCAAAAGCATATAATCCTAAGAAATGACCAAGGTTGAATATCTATCTAACCTAGGTTGTGTCATAATCTATTATCATCTAGATAAGGATTCATAGGCCTTGTGTATGAGAGATACTCTTTTGGTTATGGTCCAGGTCAATGCCAAGCCAATCCATAATATATAATCACTAAAACCCATAAAACCACAACCATTAAAACATCAAAAGCTATCTATAATCCATAATCATAATCCATTTATTAAAAACATGATTCATGATATAACATAATCCATAATTATCATTAAGCATAATTCATAATCATAATCCATTTATTAAAAACATATCCAATGATATAACATTTATAATCCATAACATGTAAAATCCATAATCAATAAACCATAGACATCCACAACATATATAATAACAAATAATCAAAATTAATAAGCATAACATCTAAATCTATAATCCATCACATCAAAAATCAATAAAAATATAACATATACATAACCATCAATAAATCTATAAACAAATACACATGATCCATCTATAAACATAAAATTTGTGTGTGTGTGTGTGTGTGTGTGTGTGTGTGTGTGTGTGTGTGTGTGTGTGTGTGTGTGTGTGTGTGTATACACACACAAACATTTTACATATATCAAAGGTCTATACACAAGTCATAATATGAATACAATGGGGCTCTCGACTCATACAATGTGATCTACTCAGTGAACTCAATCATGTTAAGGTGAATGCTATCACCTCCCTCATCATCTCCTCCCTAACTTGTCATGATCCCTCTACTAGTAGACCCCCCAAGAGTCCTCTATGATCTATTGTAGCTAGCCACATATGAAGTAAATTAAGCCACATCTGGTAGCCACCTCTATACAATCCTCTCATAATAGGACATATATGTAAGTAAATCCCTATACCTCTAGAGTGGTATCATATTTGGAGGTGTAGCACTAGATCTTGTAATATCTAGAGTGGGTCTCTCTACCAAATTAGACCTTATCTACTTTATATCTATCTTGCTCTTGTATAGCCTAGTTTTGTTGACCTCTCATGCTATCTAGATAACTTTATAATATAGCAATCTGATTCTAAAATATAAAATGGGTTACTCGTGCCTCCTGTAGCTCAACCCTTAAACTATCCCTCTATGCAATAATGTTAACCATATCTATATGCTCATATGTAGGGGTATATTTTAGTGGTACATCCTCCATGTGTGTGTTACGGACCTCATATTCCTCCATGTGTATATCTAGGACCTCTTGCTTAGCCTCCCTCACCTCCTCAATAACCACCCCATGTCATGGTTTAATTGCTCTCTCCTACCTCCTCACCATCTCAGCTATAAACCACACTACATAATCATTAGTATACCTGATGTCATCCAAGTCACTTATGATAGGCTCTTTTTGTTACCCCATCAAAATAATGGTAGTATCAGGTGTTGGCCAATCCAACTCTATATCCTCCTACCTATACAAGCATAGGGCTAAGGAAACATCTTGTAGTAAATCAAACTATCAATGGACCCTATCAAAATAAAATAACTTGAGATGTTCTGACCATCATCTATATACCCATATCTCTAAAGCCACATCTCCTATCTTTGTCACTGAACTAGGCCATGCTAGAAAGTCTACATAAGGCCTTCAGATAACATCTCCTATCTGTAAGCCACTAAACACCTATCTTTAGTACACTAGATCCCACACTACCCTATTTATATGTGGAATAATAAGGTCTTTCTTCCATCAAAGGAATCCTATGCTATATACCATCTCTCCAAATCCAAACCATGGGGTCCCTCTGGGGTGAATCACACAAATGTGCTTGTACACCTAGTAAAGCAAAACAAAGGTGATGTCAAGCCCTGATCGATGTATAGTATGCCAACTCTACAACTCCTTATATATCTACCCTAATAGTGTGGGTTCCCAAGAAAAAACCATCTAAAACTCCACCATGTCTACTATAACACCTATAAAACTCCATGATAGTCATCCTCCCCTATAATCAGGTAACGCATAGAAAGTTAGTGCTAGAATCATCATAGTTAGCACTACTCTCTCTATAGGATCCTATTCATATAATGACTGGAAGGAGAACCCCGAGTAAATAATTTAATATCTAGTACATCCTCATCATTTAAACGTGCTAATGCCACTACTCACCCTACTTCATCCATAGTATATATAGGAGTGTCTAGAATTGGTACTTGTAGAATATGATGTATGTCCTCTATAGTAATCATCATCTCACCAATCAATAGCCAAAAAGTGTTGGTGGTATAGTACTAATATCCTAATGAAAATGGTGATAATGCTAAATCCCTCTAAATCTCACTACCTCGAGATGAACCCAGTTCTCATCACTCATAAACTCCCATAACTATGCCAATAATGGAGGGACCCTATCTCTCATCATTAGTAGCTCATGATCCTGTCAAAAACATATTTTTATTTAATCAATAGTCTAAGTTTTGAGGTTTTCATCAATCTTCTATGGATCAATGCTAATTTTACCTAATCAATAATAATCCTTATGGATCATGGTCAATCTTCAAGGATTAATGTTTATTCCCTCAACCAAAAAAAATTCCCCTTCGGCTGTACATTCCTAAAATACAAAAAAAAAAATGAAAATTTTACCTACCTACTTACCCTCTCCCCCCACAATTTTCCTAACAAACCCAATTTCTTATGCTCAAATAAAAAAATAAAAACATTACTAAATTTCACTAAAAAACACATAACACTTACTTTGTACTATAGTCATCATCATCATCCACTCCTACTCACCTCCATTATCTCTCATGTCCACTTGTCAAGATGACACATGTCAAATTTTTCTCATGGATTCTTGTTCACGTCGATAGCCAAATGAGCCTTATGCCATTTTAGATGCCTATATATAGCCTTTTTCATGATCAACGTTGATCACCCTAATCAATGTCAATCTTATAAATTGACATTGATCCCTTGCTGATCAACATCGATTGTCTTGGCTTATTTGATATTTTTACATTTATAGACCCTTTCACATGCTTTTAGTTTCACTTCCAAGCCCCGTCTTATTGCCCTTGCTTCAGCTATCCCATTTTTGTATCCTATTACACTTTTAGATTTGAGGATTTTGACCCCTTGTTAGTTCCCTAATCTCCTCAAAAGCGTACCCCTTTTTTATCATCTTACCATTATAAGATTTTGAGGGTATATTTTATCTTATGAATATTACTCTATAGGTAATGCATACACCATATGCACACTAGATGTTATGGTCTGCCATTCCTATTTTTTGTTCTCTTTCTAGCCTTTACTTGCACCCACCTATTTTAGATGTGGCATTTTATTACTCAATTTGGTCTTTGGGACACTACCACCTACATTACTTTTTATCCCATTTAGTGTAATTTTGGAGCTTCCTTGTGTCATCTACACTTTCATTTATCTTTTGCTATCACCCATTTGTCAATTCCCACTCACCCCATTTTGTTTTTACCTTTCATCTTTTTTAAACCCACCATCTATTTGATCTCACTTCTCAGCACTCAGTTTAAGGGGGGATACTTTCTCACAATAAACTTGGGGCATTAGACATCTTATAGTTTTTATCTCATGACCCTCTATTACATACCACTCCATAAAAAGGGGAAAATGTAGATGCTAGTTTTATACACCCTTGTGTATTAACTTGGTGCATCATCACATTATTCTATTATTTCTAACATAATAGCCCCCCATTCATAATAATTTTAAATAATTACATTCACTCCACCCATTCACTTTTACCACATAGGTTAATTAGACTTAGTTACTATAGTTAAATAGTAATTAACCCTATTTTTACCATTCTAACCATAAATCCTAAAATCAAATAAAAATAAAATCTATCTAACCTCCCAAAAACCCTTCCAACAACTTACCCTCATCAAAAACCTATGCAAATAACTTAGTGTTATATTCACTAAGTGTGGCACACGGTTTGAAATAGCTTAAACCATTTTTTAACTAGATTAGGTTGATTGACATTGATCCTCCATGATCAAAATTGATTCTCCTAGATGGACATTAATATATATACACATCAAACCTCCTTGGCTAATGAGGAATGGTGATTATGCTTTTGGACTTTGAAACGCTACCAAAATCTCATTACAACCTACTTATAGACTTTATCAACACCCTGTTATCTTATGAAACCTTTGATAGAGAGATTATCAAAGGTTTTTGAAGGTTCTTTATCTTTTCAAGTTTATTTTCAGTTATAAAGGTTAGTATTATATTTCAATTATTTCATATTTTGGAATCTACAGTCTTCTATGTCTATCACTATTCTACATTTGGTTTTTATTATTTTATCAATAATAAAGGTCATTATTATAGTCTATTTTTAAATGTTATATTTTTACATAGAATTGACATTGATCTTGCAAGATTGACATCGATACCTGATAAATTTTCAAAACATTCTTGCAATCTATTTTTATAACATTCTTAGTCTTAAAAATCTATCAAAACCTGCATTCTATTTTTTGAAAACTTGTCTTTTATATGTAGATGTCTCTGCCTAGATTAGTGCATGCTATGGTTAGCATATGTGATCTTCCCATTGTTCAACAACCATTTTTCATTTATCAAAGTGACATTGCATTCAAATTAGGTCTTTGTACTATAGTTTTCACACGTAATCAAGAAAGCATTAATGAATAATTGGTTGTAATTCAAAAAGATGTTGATATTGCTATTGAATTTTGGGGAAATTACTTTGAACATATCAATATTGCTATATATTAGATATATTTAGAATTTTATATTTATATCTTTATAATTTCATGTTTATTTATAAACTTGAATGTTAAATGTAGTCTGGCATCTATCTAAGAAAGCGTATCACTTTTTGGGACTAGTTTCTTACCAGGCCACCCACTCATTTTTCTATTAATCCATTTTTTGTGAGTTATTATGATTTGCAGGTCATTCCTCCCCAACCAAAAAGTAATTCACACAAATCTTGGTCAATAGTGTGAAACCCCATTCATATCTCCAAGTAATCTTAAAACCCTTACTTTTACTTTATTTTTAGTAGCTAATTAGTCCACACTAAAAAAGCAAAAAAATACTAAAACACAAGTCCCAAGCTCAGTGTTTGTACTTATTTAGGTATGAAATATTACACTAGTACTTATTTTTTATCTATTTTACAACTAATTTAGAGTCACTGAACACTAGTAGTTATTTGGCATTTTGCTTTAATGCAGATTATAGGCCTAAAATTAGGGCTTCATACTCAGCTTTGTTATTGATGTAGGGTAAATATAACCTATTAGTATATAGGTATTGTTTACCTTTTGGGTCTATAAAGGCCATGTCTATGCTATAACCTTACTTAGAATAAGCCCCATAAAAGTGTAAAGTCCACAGTTGATAAGGACCTTCAAATTATTGCTCATGCAATTGTTATTTGGTGGTGAAAGTGTACACACGCACATGTGTCAACCTGAATTGCTCATTTTTGGCATTTTAATAAATAATCAAGTACTTCATTTTGGGATCCCTATTTACCCTAATTTGATTTAGTACTCCTTTTTACGGTAGCCACATCTAGGATAAATTTGTGTCCATGTACCTATTTAACATTTTCAACTAGTCTCGACTTAGTAGCAATTTGTATACCTCTATAATGTCAAAAACTAGGATGTCAATAATTTATTATACATATGGATCTAATTATAGTTGTATAAACATGTTTGTTAATTATATAACATATAATATTGGGGATATATCCAACTATAGTACTACTCTTTTTAACTTGTCAAGAGTCAAACCCTACTTTTGGCAAATAGTTGTAGGCATCACATTGGTTGATGCCCTGAATCAACTAGGCAATTGTGTACATTTTTTCCAAACATTTGAATTATCAATAATAATGGTGGTACCATGAGTTTTATCTTTGTACATCATTACATTTACATGGGCAATCTTAGACTTGTCAAAGTCCTCCCTGTTAGGGCTTTGAGTAGTATCTCCCTCTATTTAGTGATCTAGGCTAGCTCATAAATCCTTATATCAGCTTTAACATTTTTCATGTCTTCAACAATATTATATCCTCCCTTGCCCTGATGTTTCAAACTCTATGACTTATCCTTTTGATTAGGTGGAGGTAGATTATCTCTCTTTGACAAGGGTAAATTGTTGTTAGCATTCAGATCAAGAGGAGTAGTAGAATTATTATTGGGAGGAATTGAAGAAGTCATAAGTTGTTTGCTTTATTAGTTATAGTTGTTCCTGACCTACTCATATTGTTGGAAAGCATGAACCTCATTGGTGTTATCCTCAGACTCATTATCATATTCCCTTAAGAAGGGTAAGTCATAAGTGTCAAAGACCATATCCATGTTAGGGTTGCCTGAATAATTTGATGAAGATGGTTCTTACTAACTTGTAGAATTTTATTACATTTTTGCTTCTTGTTATAATATTTTGAAAGAAATGAAATTAATACAATCTATTTCCCTATATTGCATAGTTTTATGGACCCAACACTAGTTTAAAATAGTTACATTTGTGTTATTAATCTTTAGCATCCTATTAGATGGAACCTAATGTTCTTGATTATTTATGGGCCTATTGAAAGGCCTATTGTACCTCTATAACCCATAATCTTGATTGGTTTAATTAGATTTTTGTCCACCTGTATTACTCATACATTTATGCATGTTTAGTAATTCATTACTCACTTTTTGTACCATCCTCTAGATGGCTTCGATTTTTTTTCTTAATTGAGTTTGGGCATTAACCTATGTGAAAGAGTTATTAATTAATATAGAAGGTTGACTCTGGATCTGATGGTTATAAGTAGAATATTTCAAGAAACTAGGGTGTTGATTTTAGGTAATATGGGTTAATGGTAATTGATTTTGCACTAGGGTCTAGTTTTATGCCACAAAATTCTAGGTTACATTGGGGATTGGATAAAAATATTAGTAGACAAGTTTAAGACTAAGTGGAGGTAACAATTACAATTGAGGATACAATTATTTATCTATATTAATTACCTCCATATAAGACAGGGGTAAAGTATTAATGTTGATATCCCTATGTATAAATATATTATTCATGGAATCAAGGGCATTCTTATACATCTCAATGGATAATGGATCATTAGGTTGATAGGTAGACTCTAATCTATTATACATCTTTTAAAACTGAGCATTAAATACTCATATTATCTCATTGGGCTCTCATCTCATGTTGGTAAAGTGTTGATAGATAAAACTCACACTAGTAACTTGTACAAATTGGGATAAGAAGGTATCTTGACATTATGTCCAGGTTATAATTTACCCTTCTAGAATATTTAGAAACTAGTTATAGGTTGCTTATTCCAAAGTGAAAGGGAATAGTTTATAAGTCATATCCTCATGAGTTACATTTAAGATCCCTAAGATGGACTTGAAATACTTTACATGTTCTTCCATAGTCCTTCCTCCTGAGGGAGAAAAATAAGGGACATATTTATCTAGCTTTCTAGGTAAATCATGCACCACTCTTATAACATTGATAGCTGATCTAGTCAACCAAGTCAAGGCTTGAGGTGGGGGATTGGGCTAAAGTGGAGGATTGAGAGGTGGCTTCTAGAGATGGGCCATCAAAACTATTGAAAGATGAGATTTTCTTCCTGGGGATGATGATTCTACCCTTGGTCTCCTATAAATACCTCTATCAAACCTAACCTTTCTATGGATCTCCAAAGGTGGTTGTAATAGTTTATTGTCTAAGGTTAACTTTATTAATCATATGGGTGCATCCATCACAACTCAAGTGATCTTACTTCTTAGAATAGAGGTAGAAGATGGAGGCCCTCCTTCTAGTGCCAATTTAAAACTTTTGTTGGTGTGGGTTTTATACACACCCCATAAATTCATAAAAGGTTACCTCTAACATTTTAAGATTAGTGAACAAGATCACTCTAAGGCATGAGTTGTAGGCTATTTAGTTTTATAACAACATATTGGTGAAATAGTGATGAGCAACACGGATTGTTCACCATGAGTGAACTCAATATGGTTGAACATAGATATAATTATACTAGGTGGAGGGATTATGTTTCTAACTAAGGTGGCCAATATTTTAATATAAACTTCAAAGGGAGGCAAGAGTAAGGCAAAAAAGAAAGCTTGTGGAAAATCTAGGGATAAAGCCTTTCAAGGCTAGTATTTAAACTCAAGTAGGACAAAGAATCTATACCAATACTTTTTGAAAGCTATAAAATCACACAAAGAACCAAATATAGTGAAGATTCAAAGGACACTAGAACACATTATTCTCAAACATGTAGAATTTAAAGGTTGCCTAATTGTCAGATTGTTGTTGCACATCTACAAGAGGATTATGATAAGCATGCAAAAGATATTCAAATCAACTATAGATAAAAGTGAATGAATTTATTTAAAATAGATACCTCATACATAATTAAATCACTAATATAGTAGAATGATGGAATGTCTCAAGTAATCCATAGAAATGGAGAAGAATAAAGATTTGCGCATAAAGATCAAGTCAAGAAAAACTTATTTGAATTTTGTATTAATCTAAATATCCAAAATTATCCTCCCTTTTAGACTAGGAGGTTACATATATTTATAATATGTATATGGGGAAGGCCTCATCTCTTCAAACTTCACCTAAAATTACAAGTCCAAAATATAACCTTTTATTCAAAATCATGCAAAGATGCATGTACAATGATAATACTCAAAATAGACTTCCCAACTAAAAATCCATTATGTATGTACAATAAAAAGATTAGAAACTAAAGTCCCACCTTGGTGATAACCATGCAGATACATAATCATTCTAAAATTGAAGTACTGATGCAACATCATTAACTATATTAGTTAATGAAAAATATTGTAGTTGAAACTATGGCAAGGACTATGAGCTTTGTGAAGTTAGGGGGTACTAACAACCAATTGTGTGTGTTTTGTAGACCCAGAAGCTACTTATTTAACCTTTATCACTTCACCTAGTGCATAATATAAATTAAATTATTTTTCTATGATTTCAAAATTTAGTAATGAAGGCTTCAAATTTTTGACTGCCTCAACCATTAATCTTTCTTACTCTGTCTCTAAGCTCTTGAACTCAACTACTAAAGCATTGGCTTTCATCACTCTATCTTTGGTGAAACTAGCCAACTATAATACCTATTTGTTGGTTTTATACATATTACCTTCCACTTCTTGTATGAAGTTCTTATCATCCAAGTGAAGAAGGTTTTCAAAATTAGGTCTATTGACCAGCTCCCTTAGTTGGGTGATCACAATGGTTAATCTCATATCTCCCAAAATTTGTAGTGTTTCACTTCTATGACTAAAAAAAAGACTCAATATCTTATTCATTTGTTTATGCCAATTTAGGGAGGCATCCCTCTTGACAATCACATAATTTAAACACCAAAAAGCATCCATGTTTGTCATGATATTTAGTTAATAAAAATCACTAATCCTAGAGCATTGGACTAGGAAATTAAACCTTATTTATATATCCTTCATTTTATTCCATAATGTGACAATATCTACTATATGGGCTTGACTACCTACCATGGCCACTCTGATATTGAATAAAATATTATACAACTTTGTAGTTGCACTCTATACATCAGCAATCACCTCTTAAATATCATGTATAATATGCATTTTATTTCACCTTTTCAAGGCCTCCTTAGTACTATGGTGCATCTCCTTCATCACCACTCTAGTGGAATCCACAAACATGTTTAAATTCTCAATGTATTTAATAGGATCATTGGGATTTATTTTGGGCCTTTTGGCTAAAGAGAAAAAGTTTTCTCTTTGTTCAAATTCCACCTCTCCTTTTGTTTTAGTGTTTACCATCTTCTTATTTCTTACTCTCTTTATAGTCCCACTTTTTATGTCAAACCAAATGGAGACTATGGTTAGCTCTATCAAAACTAGATTTTACCTTTCATCTCTAACATTTTGCATCTCCCTTACCCATTGAGGAACTATAAGTTCTCATGTTTCTTCTTCATGATCAAGTTTTGAAGATGAATAAGGTACAAAGGTCATTGGAATGGATGTGATCATAGTGGGTGGTAGTGGGACACTTATTTGATAGGGGATTTGGGGGAGTTTTTATCCAACCACTTCCCATAGAGTAGTTTCTTTCATGGGTGTTACCTCAGCCAAGAATCTATTTAAACCCAAATTTACCTCTATAGACATGGTTTTTTTTGGTATGGTCAATGGCTAGGGCATGGTAAGCTCTATTTGGGTTAACTTCTCCCTAGGATTTGGTTGCTTATTGAAAATAAAAATTGTAACCAAATTCTCAAAATGGACTACCCCAGGAGTCCTTATTTGAATCCATACCAATACCAATAGAACTCGATGACACAATGTTACACATTACTAAAGGTAAACTTATAGTTGGAATTTCTACATTAGGCACTGAATAAATAGTAGAAGATACTACCTCATCAATATTTTGACTTAGTTATGGTGTGAGGCCAATTAAGGTGTTTCCTCCTTCTTAATCACCCAGACTCAAAGATATAGCTTTCTTTAGCTTAGCTTCTTCATCATCTAGTTGTGTCAGGCCCATTTTTGGGTCTTCTTCCTCTGAAGGATAATCAACCAAGGATATCACTTATTATGGTTCTTCTTCATCTTCTATCTCTATTATAGTCTCTATATCTTTTTCTTCCTCCTTAGTAGATTCTTTTATAATAGGGAGACCAAGTGATTGTCTCTCTTCTAATTTTTTATCTTGGGAAGGAGAAGGGTGGTCCTTATGATTCCTTTGGTATATGAAGTAGGTGGAGTGGAAGGTGGATGATATGGTAGAGGGGTTGTGGGAATAACTATGGTAGGAGGTGGAGTTGAAGGTGATGAAGTGGTAGGGGTGAAATGCATAGGGCTTCCTTGAGGGGGCTTAGGAGATCAAGGAGAGTTAAGGGAAGTTAGAATTGAAGTGAAAACCATTTTCAAGAATTTAAGGAGGCTCACTTGGGTAACTGAGGTAAGAGGAGGCAAAGGATTCATCACAAAATTCCTATTCCTTTGATCAATTGAGGAAATGGTTGGCCTCTACCTGGTAGTTGTTATGTCCATAACCTATTCATGTGAAGCTATTAAGTATAAGGGACTTGAGGACTAGGAATTCCTCTCAAAATCTCCCTCTTGATCTGAGCATTTAATTCCCTCTAACTTTCATATTGTTTTGGTTTCTCTTTTGTGTACTATGTTAAAGGGGAAAGATGTTGTTATGATGGTTGAGAGCCCTGTCATAGCTATGGAGGCCATTGATGACTCTATTTATTTTGGGCCTCTTCCTCTATTACTTATGGGTTGTATCATAGGGCCTATGTAAGTATCATATACATTTTATTTGTTGTGGATTTAAAGAGCGTATATGGATATTTTACTCATACATAGTTTAATGGAGTTGATCACATAGAGATAATTTTAAACACAAATAATATATTAATATGTTCTCATTAATCTAAATTATTTAATTAATACATCTAGGAATAATACACACATATATAGGAAATGTATTTCCTATAACTTCTCCCCAATATTCTCTCCTGAAATCTATCATACCCAAACCCTATAACTAAGCACACACCTAAATATGATATATTGTTATAACATATAATAATATATCTAACAACATAATATTCTAACCTATACAAATTTATTGTATTAACCATATAGTTAAAAAAATCTATTAACTCATATTTAACCCTTGATAAATCAACTAGTTTAATATTTACTTTTTACCTTATCGTAAATACCTAATTTCACCTAATGTGAAAATTATTCCTAACATTCCTACCCATAGTTTTTACATGGTATAATATATCTTTGTGTTTTTATTTTATAATGCTCTACCTTCATGTGCTCATGATCTTCTCCACATAAATGTGCCATCACACATCTCTTCCTTCACACTCATCTATAGGTGGTTTTCACATGTTAACCAATAACCTTCCAAAAATGGTTTTCATAGGTTCACCAATAACCTTAAAAAATAATTTTCTCAGGTTCACCAATAACCTTACAAAATGGTTTTATCAGGTTCACCACTAACCTTACAACATGGTTTTACTAGGTTTACCACTAACCTTTCATCATGATTACTACAATGCTATTTTAAATCAACATTATCTAATGTAAATATACAAAAGGGTTACATGGAAATATCTTCACAAGTAAACAGGTACTACTTATTCGCTACACATGTTGAAATAGAAATGTAACTACCACATTAAAATAAGTAAAATCCACACCATGTTGAAATGAAAAACACACCACAAAAAGTCACCAAAACATGATGCATCCCCATTATTAGTGATTGATGAGAGGTCATTGAAATACCTCCATCTTCTGTGTATCCTCCAACCTCTAGTAGATGAATTTTCTCACTCAATGAATATCTTGATGAAGCTCAGTTACCACTTTTTGAGGAGAAACCCTCCCCATAAGCTGGGCATTGCATATAAGTAAAAATGTGTCTGTGACTCTAAACCTAAAAAAATTTGAATTTTTTGACATAACTCTTTTTGATGAATTTTGACTCTTTTCAAAATGACAAATTTTTGACAATGAACCAAATAAAAAACTTTGACACTTTTGAATTTTTTATGACTTAATTATAAAAAATGACTTTTATTTTCTGATTTTGACTCATAAAATGTTGACACACATTAATTATAAAAATCCTAACTAAAGGATTTTGGTACATATTTAGACTCAAATACTTAATTATAATAGACTTAACTAATGATTTTGGATTTTTTTTTACTTATTGGAAACATATAATATTAATAGACTCTTTTTGACTAAAATAAAAAATAATGTGACTTTGAAATATTTAAAACTTCTAAAAAAATAACTATATAACATTAAGATATTTAAAAATTCATTGAAAACTAAAACATAAAATAAAACTAAATATAGAAAAGCCAATGAACCCTATAACAAATGCTCAAAAAATTTAAACTTAAACATAAACTTGAATACTTAACCTAAAACTGATAAAATATCAAACTATGACCTTTCACATTTTGTACCATATGGACATATTAGAGGATGGATATGAATTATATATGACTAATATTATCATAACATTCAGTTATTCAAAAGGTGTGTTAATGCTAGTGTAAATCAAAACTTTGAAAGAAGATAAACTTGAGTTTGTAGTGTCCAAAGAGATCAAGTTTGAGGTAGAAATAAATGCATGTGGTTGATAGAACTACACAATGTCCCAGGTAGGAAGAGTGTCTAGTGCATAGACCATAATAGATTTTTTACTTTAAAATATGGCATTGAAACTATTTAAGAGAATAAAAATCAAGATCTCAAACTTGAGTTGATATAATGCATATCACTTATGCATTTAAATAATGAGTGATGGCATCAATGAGATAGTAATAGGGAGCTACAAAATAGGCTTGGACCTAGAGTATTAAATAGGGCATTGAAATATGATCTTGAAAAAACTAGAAAGAATGGTGTCTAGTTATGGGGTGATTTAGAATATAGACAAATAATGGTGATTGATCTATCTTAAGACATATTTTGGATGTCCTAAGAGTAAGTTGTGTGTACCCAAGGTGGATCTTTAATGTATCTAAGTTGTTTGAATCACCACAAGGCAACATTGTAATTGATCATATTGGACCCTTTAATTACAACTAAAGCAAGTAATGAACATAGAATGAGTTGTATGGAATGATATGGAACCTTAAAATCTTAACATACTTTTATTTTTACAAACCTTGCTATCATAATAGCAAATAAATTCCTCTATAGACTCTCATAACTAGGTTAACATTGTTATGATACCACTATTATGGATTTAAAGAGCTTATATAGAGATTTAACTCATACATAGTTTAATGGAGCTGATCACATAGAGATAATTTTCAACATAATTAATATACTATTATGTTCTCATTAATTTGAATTCTCTTATTAATACATCTAAGAATAATACACACATATATAGGAATGTATTTCCTATCAATTCTCCATGATATTCTCTCCCAAAATCTCTCATACTTGAATCCTATAACGAAGCACACACCTAAATATGATATATTATTATAACATATAACAATATATCTAACAACATAATATTCTAACCTGTACAAATTTATCGTATTAACCATATGGTTATAACAATCTAATAACTAATATTTACCTCTAGGTAAATCAACTTGTTGACACAGTGGATTGCACCCTTAGAAAGAAGGCTCAACTTCTCTCTTCCACATGGTACAATAGAGACTTTCCTCTTGCTCTGGGCTTGGCAAAATTGAGGAAAGAATTTCTAGATAAGAGCTATCTCCCTTTGATGCATTTTTGAGGTCTTTAAATACTACTGTTAATAATGGGGGGTGAAAAGAGAGAAGAATATGACAAAATAGAACCTATCTAAAATGGTGATGCACCAAATGATTTGATCTACTCAACTATATCAACACTTCAGACCAAAAGGGTGAATAGACACTTCATCTGAATAAAAGATCAGACTATAGGGAGATTTAACAAGGGGATTAATAAAGACACAAAGAAAAAGAAACTTACCGCAGGCACTGTAGAAACACACTGTCAGATAACTGCTCTTTTGTCTCTATGCTCCAACTTGGTCACTTCTTATTAACCTATGGAAATGGTCTTGGCTATACTAGATATGTTGGTGTCAACCTATGAAAGCATCAAGCTGAAATGACTGAACATAGATTTGATACACAAACATATTCAGAAGTATAACTAGTCAGATAAAGGTAAAATGTGCTCTTATTAATTCAAAGGTAAAATTTGGTAGGGCCTCACCTTACACAAGTGAGAGATATATTTCTTAACTAAGAGGTTACAATATATATCATGAAGAGAAATAATTTTGGCACCTTTAAGAACAGGCGGCCCAAACTGTATTAAACACCTAGGAAAGAGAAATGTGTTCATGCTAGTGTCATCCTTCTAGAAATGGCATAAAAGAATCATGTTGTAGATGTTGTAGGTATTGACTTTGCAGTTTAGATCATCTTAAATGTTCTTGCAAAAGCATGGGTTGCTTTATTATTTGAATGACAAGGTTACCTCTTTATGAAACTTACGCAACTATCTGCTCACTAATGCTTAAATGAATAAAAATGAGCTATACTCTTGAATGCTTCCACTCCCCTTGATGACCACTTGGTGGATACTATTTCATCTGCAATAATAACCCCTTTTATTGATGCTTTATGTGCCACCTGGACTATTTTATCCACTCCTACAATTGGCTTTTGCCTTTTCTTGGCTCTTTGGGCCTCGAGGCTATCTTTCATCTTTTTTGGCTCTTCGGGCTCCTTTCTCGATAGGTCACTAAGTTTCCTTTTGGCCTTAAGCCCTTTGAATTCCTTCGGGCCTGTACTCATGAGTTCTTTCAGGCATCTATCATGATTTTTTTGGGCAAAATGCCTAAAAGAAATATTTTGACTTCTTGTCTAAAGGAATTATCTCTTTGGCTTCTCTTCAATGGTTGATGCATCCCATCAAAATTGAAGACTACAGGCCTATCACTATTCAAAAACTAATGGCTATTTTGTTGCCTTGAATTTGACATTCATGTGCATGCCACCAGATGTTTGAACCTCCAATGGCTAATTCACCATGTTAAAGTTCATGTGTTTGATCCCATCATCACTTTGGTAACTCCTTCAGCCTTTTGAAAAATAAACCCTCTTGAAGGGAAGGTGATCTTTTGGAAAAGAGGAGAGGTTCCCTTTTTGGGTCCAAAGTTGCCCTTCAGAGCCTGCTTGAATGGTCCCATTTGTAACCTACCTACCCTCTGTAAGGGCACTTGTCCTTTAGATCTTTTTATAGAAGACTTGCATTCCTTTGAAAATTGGCCCATTCCTTTGCCCAAAAGGTTTGTCCAAGGTAATTTCTCAAGGAAAAATAAGCCCCAGATCAAACTAAAAACCTACAAGACTTAGATCACTTGACTCTTCATAAGAATAGGGCTATTGCAAAGGGAAATGGCACAATTGTAGTAAGGTGAATACATCAAAGACTGATGGCTCAGGATACTAGGGAAGGAAGGGAGATTGCTTTTTTCCCTATAGGACCAAAAATGGTGAACAAATTTGGTGATTCTTAGGGGAAGCATGCCTGTTATGCTTAAGAAAACTAGTGGTTTATAAGTCCATTAGGAATGAAGTTAGAATATAGCCTAAAAGGCTAATAATAACCTTGAAGAACATTAGAATCAACATGAATCTTTTACCCCAAATGGTAAACAAAACACACACAAGGATATAAAGCTATAGACATGCATAAAATCACTTAGGGAAAATAGGGAAAATATGTACATAATGAGAGAAAGCTTAGTGACAATGCTTAAGATATATCCCATTAACTGGGATATGAAATTCTTCACTATCCAACCTAGATATTTGGAATGTGTTATGTTGCTTGCACTGAGTGATGACATATGGACCACTCCATAAGGCATCAAACTTCATGTGTTTTCCAATTTTAGCTTGGTCCTCATCCCATTTTAAGATGATGTCACCTTTTGAGAAGAATTTTGATGAGGATTTATTATCAAAGTGTCATGTCTTGTGCCTAATCCTTCATGACTGTTGGTTCCTCTACTACAGCTTCATCATGGAATAGTATAATGCCCTCTTTTTTTTACTCAAGGTCTATAGTGAGGTGCTCACATAGCCCTCTTCCCCTTACAAGCTTGGTGGTTTTGATGTCCACATCATATTCCATTACCTTGGTGATCCATCCTACTCTCTTTTCATTTAGATCACGGCTAATCAAGAAATCTTTGATGCTAGGATGTGGTACCATGAGATGAACCTTGTTGTTTGACAACATATGTCTAAATTTATTCAAGATTCGTATGACTATAAGCACTTACTTTTCAACATATGTGTACCTAATTTCAAAACATTCTAGACCTTGGCTAAAGAATGCAAGAGGTTGTTCAAGGTTTTTATCATTTCCTTGAGTAAGCATGGTGGAGATTACCTCTTCATTTCCAAAGGTCTAAAGGTTGAAATCCTTGGAGAAGTCAAGACTAATCAAGGTGAGAACCTGGGTAATAGCTTGCTTAATCCCTTCAAAACTATCCTTCCTTTGTGTTGTCCATGTAAACTTCTCATCTTTCTTTAGCATGGAAGTTAGTGGCTTGACTATCTCGACAAAATTAGGGATAAATCTCTTAATAAAATTTATTCTACCAAAGAAGCTTTGCAAACCCTTCTTGTGCTTAGGCAATGACAGTGCTAAGATGGCCTAGACTCTTTTTGGAGCAATGGTCAAGCCCTCTTTTTAAATGACATGACCAAGGAGTTTACCTTCGTGGACAATGAACACACATTTCTTTGGGTTAAGAGAGATACCAAACTCTCTACACCTTTCAAAGATTTACTTCAAGTGTTTCAGATGTTGGCCTCCATCCTTAGAGAAAACTATCACATCATCAAGGTAGACCAATACAATATTATTTATTAGGCCCTAGAAAGCCATGTTTATGGCTTGTTGAAAGGTGGCTCTAGCATTTGACAGTCTGAATGGCATTTTCATGTAAGCAAAAGTTCCCCACTTGGTAGTGAAGGTTGTCTTGTACTGATCATAGTCTTATACTAAAATATGATTATACCCTAAATAACCATCCAAGAGGGAGAAACATTCACTTCTTATCACCATTTAGAGGATCTACTTCATACTTGGGAGGGGATAGTGATATTTCAATGAGACTCTATTGAGATATCTAAAATCCACACATAGTCTAATTTCCCCATTCTTTTTTCTAATGGGGACAAGATTAACCAGCCAAGAAGAGTGTTTGATAGGAAAAATAATTTTGGACTCAATTAGCTTGGTTAGTTCCTTCCACATGAGAGGCTCAATCTTCAGATTGATAGGCCTTTGTTTTTATTTGATGGGTTTGGCACCTTCCTCCAACTCAATGGTGTGTTAGGCCAAGCTTGGGTCAAAACTCTTCAAGTCACTATACTCCCAAGCAAAAACATTATAAAACTCTTGACATAGAAAAATGAAAGAATCCCTTTCATCATCTATACATACCTTCCCAAGTACAAGCAACTTGTTCTCGAATATTTTGACTATTTCATAGTTCTCTCTCTTGGTCATGATGCTTGCTTTATCAATTTTTAGTTGGTCATCTTTGTTGAAGATGATTTTGAGAGTGACTAAGCCTTGGGAAGTTTTATATTCTTTAGCTAAACAATTTGGCTATCATACTATTGATGCAGCTTGGCTTGATTTCTAGAAGTAAACTTAGCCTCCTCTTGTAATAAGAGTGTTATCTGTTGATCACTATCAAACACTTGTTAATTGGTGATGTTATCAATCATGGAGGTTCTTATTACAACTTTTAAATGGTATGGACTACTATCTTGACCTATTTCCTTGGGATTATCAAACTAAGCACCAACTACTGCTAGTTTATCTACTTACTTATTCTATTCTCTTGGAATGGAATTGATGTTGAAAGCAAGTAAACTCTCCACCAGGTCCCACACCCTGTGCTTGTAAGACTTAAGCAAGGAATTCTTGGTTAAGTTTCAACCTCTCACTTGGTTTACAATTAACTCACTGTCTCTTAAAACTTTCAACTCTTTAATTCCCCTTTTTCTTACCCATTCTAAACCATGAATGAGAGACTCATATTCTAAAACATTGTAAGTGCAGGAAAATTGGAATCTAAAAGTTGAAAAGTACCTCTCCTTTGAGGGTGAAATTAACACTACTCCACCACCATCTCCTAATCCACTTCTTGAGCCATCAAAGAAGAGTTTCCATAAATTAGAGCTCTATTGGTTTGCCTTCATCAAATTTGGCACAAAAGTACCCTCTTCATACATGAAATAAATTCCAATACCTACCTCTTATATGAACTTGTATGGGTCATGTTCAAAATTGTCACTTCCCTACTCATCTAAGAGTAGGTCAACAACTCCTTCAAGGGAAGAGGGTGGATATTGGTCCATTTAAAATTCTTATTCATCAATGATGGCATAGTTAATGTTTGCTACCTTGAGTGAGTATGGATCTAGATGACCTCTATGGATTGGCTCTAACTCAATCTTTACTTTAGTTCCATATTTGGTTCTAAAAATCATGTAAGACCAGTTTGTAGCTAAGTGCCCACCTATCTTAGACATGAAATCCCTGGATAAGTAGAGAGCAAAGTAGGCAGGAACATTTGCCACTACCACATCATGGGGAATGGAAAAGGTTAGATAGGTGTGTAGCATCAAGTTCAATCCTCTTACCACTCCTAAGGTCTTAGTTGGTGATCCATCTAACTGTAGAACTCCCTTGGTCATTTCCTCATATTTGAGTCCTAGCTTATCGGCTATGCATTTGGGCATGACCGAGGTGCTTGCCCCACTATCAATAATGCAATTGTGAACCAAGAAATATCTAATGACTAAGGATAGATAGAAAGGAGGAACCTTTTCATCCTTCTTTGCTTGGCTTACAATGGAAGGGTGCCCATTCATAATCAAAACATTATCGACCTTTGATGGGATAGCTTGTTCATTTAGTCCATGCAATTCCTTTTGGAGTATGTACTTTTGTCCTTGCATTTCTAAGGAATCCCATAGTGAGATAAGCATGTAAAACTTCTTAATCTAATCCACCACATTGATCTGAGGGTTACTCCCTTTTGAATTTTCTTTTGGGGCACTTGTAGCCTAAGGTGCAAACTAAGGATTTGAAGGTGCAATCAGCAGCTTGTAATTTGGGAATTTTTGGTTCACTTGTGATGAAGAAGATGGTGTAGATTTTTGAGTAGCTACCTGTGCTTCCTCCATTGCTCTCTTTTTATACCTAGTATTGGTTGTGACATAATCACCCTAGTTGTTCATACTACCCACATAATTTACTATATAGAATTCTCCTTCTAGGTGGTTCATGAGAGTGGAATTAGACTAAGCCTACCTATTTCCCATCCTAGATTATACTAATGCCTCAAAACTTGGGAATTGGGCTATTTGATTGTCCTACATGGTCATATATTGATTTGGCAACTCATTTGTATATTCAACCTGATCTTGGCCATAACCCAAGGGTGGGCAATTAGGCTATCCCTATACCAAGTTATTATGGGAACCAAAGATTTGGATGATGAAGGGGCACCTAGATTATAACCTTGTTATGGTCTGGCTTGAGTAATCTAACCCTATCCTTGGTTATAATTCTAGAAGGGAGGTCTATTTATTTATCTAAACTACTGGTATCCCTGATTCGGTTGATAGTTTTGAGCCTGTTACCTCTTGAGAGCCACTAATTCATTGGTTACACTTTTTAACAAGATATTAACTTCATGGAGGTCATTGGGTGAGGTGTTAGTCATCTTTTCTATGCTAGGTAAAAGAGCTAAGGTGGGTGCATTAGTCTGAACTAGAGGTGGTAATTTAGGAAAGAGTGGCATATGAGGTCTAGGGGCTATCTTTCCTACTTATACCAGATAATTTTTGGTGGCTATGGATATTTCATAGGTAGATAGTAACACTTGTCCTCCCATGGACTGTATCATGATAGAAATATCATTTTTCAAGGCTTTCAATTAATAGAGGAAATCATAGCTTAGGGTCAGCCTCACTAAAATGGAGATTCTATCCCAGGTTTTTTAAAACTTGGTATTGAAATCTTGAATAAATTTATGTGAAGATCTTTTTGTGGTGGTTAATTATTCAGCAAGAGATAGATGATCACTCTTCTCCCCAAATCTATTTGTCAAGAGAGTTCCTAATTCATTCCATGAGCCGACTGAGTTCATAGGCAAGGTCCCATACCAGTCCAAAACTTTACCCTTAAAAGACAATACCAGCAACTTGATGGCTATGTTTTCTTCGGTGACATTATGAATGTTATATAGGTTGGTGATATTCCTGATATGCTCAATAGTGGTAATAGGCCCCTCTCCATTAAAGGGAGGAATAGTTTTAAGGGATGTTCTTGGGATTGGGTCATAATGAAGAAGGTTTAAAGGGCTCTAACCATGGAAGGATAAAAAAGGTAAAGCCATGGTGATGATAGGGTTCAATTGGGGCCTTCTTGTGTAAGTATATTTTATGGTAGGTCTAGGAAACTAATTTGCTATATAGGGATGAGTCCTTGCAAACCTTAGCCACTTTATTGAGTTTAAGTGTAGCTCAACAAACTCAAAAGGGACACCCTTGGAAAAATATCTTGTGGTGACCTTAGGCATGGTATGTTAGGATTATCTTTAACTAGAGATTGATGTTCTTAAAAATGGAGTCACTAGATGATGGGTTAGTTGTTCATTATTATCGTAATAAGACTAGCACCAATCCTGGAAATTCTCTGAGCATTAAAAATTGGTCCCACCGAGCATGCCAAAAACTTTTGACATAATGGATTGCACCCTTAGAAAGAAGGTTCAGCTTCTCTCTTCCACATGGCACAATGGATACTTTCCTTTTGTTGTGGGCTTGGAAAAATTGAGGAAAAAATCTCTAGATAAGGGCTATCTCCCTTTGATGCATCTTTGAGGTCTTTAACTACTATTGTTAATAATGGGGGGGTGAAAAGAGAGAACGATATGACAAAATAAAACCTATCTAAAATGGTGATGCATCAAATTATTTGATCTACTTAGTTATATCAACACTTCATACCAAAAAGGTGAATAGACACTTCATCTAAACAAAATACTAGACTATAGGGAGATTTAATATGGGGCTTAATAAAGACATAAAGAAAAATAAACTTACCATAGGCACTAAAGAAACACACTGTCAGATAACTACTCTTTTGTCTCTATGCTCCAACTTGGGCATTTCTTATTAACCTGTGGAAATGGTCTTAGCTATACTAGATATGTTGGTGTCAACTTATGAAAGCATCAAACTAAAATGACTAAACACAGAGTTGATACATAGACATTTAAAAATATAACCAGTCAGATAGAGGTAAAACATGCTCTTATTAATTCAAAGGTAAAATTTGGTAGGGCTTCACCTTACACAAGTGAGAGATACACGTCTTAGCTAAGAGGTTACAATATATAGCATGAAGAGAAAGATTTTTGGAACCTTTAAAAATAGGCGGCACATACTATATTGAACACTTAGGAAAGAGGAATTTGCTCATGTTGGTGTCATCCTTCTAGAAATGGCCTGAAAGAATCATGTTGTATATGTTGTAGGTATTAACTTTATATCTTAAATCATCTTAAATGTTCTTACAATAACATGGGTTGCTTTGTTGTTTGAATGACAAGGCCACCTCTTTATGAAACTTATGTAACTATCTGGTCACTAACACTTAAATGTATAAAAATGGGCCACTCTCTTGAATGCTTGCACTCCCTTTGATGACCACTTAGTGGAGACTATTTCATCTACAACAATAAATCCTTCTACCAATGCTTTTTATGCCACCTAGACTGTTCTATCTATTCCTATGCTTGGCTTTTGTTTTTTCCTAGCTCTTCGGGCCTCGAGGATATCTGTCATCTTTCCTAGATCTTTGGGCTCCTTTCTCAGTGGGTCATTGAGTTTCTTTTTGGCCTTAATCCCTTTTAATTCCCTCAAGCCCACACTCATGAGTCCTTTTGGGTATTTATCATGAGTTTTTTGGGCAAAATGCCTGAAAGAAATCTTTTAGCCACTTGTTCAAAGGAATTGTCTCTTTGGCTTCTCTTCAACGGTTGATGCATCCTATCAAAATTGACATCTATGGGCCTATCACTATTCAAAAACCAATGGCTATTTTTCTACCTTGAATTTGATGTTCACATGCATGTCACTGGATGTTTTAACCTCCAACGGCTAGTTCACCATGTTAGAGTTAACGTGCTTAGGCCCATCATCACTTTGGTAATTCCTTTGACCTTTTGCAAAATGAACTCTCTTGAAGGGAAGGTGATATTTCAGAAAAGAGGAGAGGGTCCCTTTTTAGCAGCCAAGATTACCCCACAAGGGCACTTGCCCTTTAGGCTCCCTTATCTTCTCAATTCCTTCAGACAAAATATTTGAAGGAATTCCTTCAGACATTTTTCCCAAAGGAAATCTTACCTTCAAAGTCTCAATCTTTTCTTTGTAAATTCCTTTGGATAAAAGTCCAAAGGAAATCCTTCGAGCATTTGTCTAAAGGAATTTTCCTTGGTTTCTCCATGGATTTTCTTTAGATAAAAAGTCTGAATAAATCCTTTGTTTTTTTTGCCTTGTCACTTTTCCAAAGGAAAACTCCCTTTTAAACCCTCTGCCTTGCTCTCTTTCAAAGGTGTTCCCTACCCTCTGCAAGGGCACTTTGGGTCCAAAGTTGCCCTTTGGATCCTACTTGAACGGTCCCATTTGTAACCTACCTGCCCTCCATAAGGGCACTTATCCTTTGGAGATTTTTGTAGAAGACTTGCATTCCTTTGAAAACTGGCCCATTCCTTTGCCAAAAATGCTTGTCTAAGGTAATTTTTCAAAGTGAAATAAGCCCCAAATCAAACCAAAAACCTAAAAGACTTAGATCACTCAAATCTTCATAAGAATAGATCTATTGTAAAGGGAAATGGCATAATTGTAGTAAGGTGAATACATCAAAGACTGACAGCTCAAGACAGCAGGGAAGGAAGGGAAACTAATTTTTGGCCTACAAGACCAAAAATAGTCAACACAACTAATTTACTATTTACTTTTTACCTTCTCATAAATACCTAATTTCACCTAATGTGAAAACTATTCCTAACATTATTGTCTTTCATCTTTATCCAAACTTTTAAATAATCTAAGGCATTTAAATAATTAATCATGATCATATGCTTAGTGATTATAAGAGACATGTTATTTCTTCTTTTCCAAGATAGTTTTGAGATACCCCCTTATTTTCTTCCTATAATCCCATTCTCAAAAAGGTTCAATCTATAAGTTGTATTGCATTCTAACCTTACCAGTTGAAATGAAATGTGACCTAGTCACATATCAATGTTTTTTAATGCTAAAAGAAGTCTTAAAGTAGTAGGTCAAATGTATCAAACCTAGTTATTCATCAATACTATTGAAGACCTGATATGATATTTCCTATTCTACAATATGAATTGGAACATGATGTGGCAATATTAAAAGAGTGGTCATGGTACCCTCTACTCAGATGATGGTTACATCTGAATACAACCAATAATCTCTCATTTTTTTAAGGGTGCATGTTATGTTTTCTAATAGTTTGGGAATTTAGGTGCCCTACATTTCTTAGTATATATGAGTATATGCCTCATTGATTATCCTTTCGATATCCTTCTTGTACCTATGAATAAACATAAATTATAAATCCTCTCTGACCCTATTTCTCAAATATCCATTTGATGGTTGTCATTCCTAACCATAAGGCTTGTAAATAGTGGCCATTACCACATCCAACAAGTAAGACATCATGTATAAATATCCATCCTTAGGAATTTGATCAAGGTAAAGTATATGTGCCTTTAATCATGCACTTATGATCTCCCCCAGTGCCACCAACTTATTAGTTTTCAGGAGTATATCTAGTAGTGGAATCCATTTGACCTAAACATAGGCAATACTCAAGCATCTATCCTATTCAATAGTTCCATTCTATTAAAAATCCAAGTATAAATTTAATGATATGATTGGAGGATATATCCCCTTTTGTATTTAGCCTATGTCCTTATACAATTCATTGCTTCAACTTTTTATCTGCAGTGTTATTCTCAAGTCAAACATTGGCTGAGACTTGATTGTAAGTGGTCTCAGGGTAGGGAAACCTAAGATATATTTTGAAATCCCTTCTTAAGATGTAAGTAGGAGGTATTATTTACTTTAATTACATGCATGATGTCCCCAACAATTGTTCTATTAACAAATAAAAAATTTAAGAGGTCAATGTATGACATTACCTCAGGTTTAGTTGCCACCTAGTGGAGACCTTGCTCTTTAATTGACAACAAATCATATATATATATATATATATATATATATATATATATATATATATATATATATATATATATATAGTTTGGCCTCTAGAAAGGGTTAGACTTCTATGTAATAAGACTAGATTGATTTCACCTCTTCCCAGAGTGTTGAGTAATGTGAGAATTTGAATTTTAGGCCACTTTTCTTAAATACTTTATCTTTATATTTAGTCAATCCCATAAATGAGTATGGGGAGGGAACTGAGAGCTTATCTTGTTTTGATAAATAGGCCATTATTTTCCTTTAATCATTGTAACTCCTATGAGGTCCTATATTGGTTCACTCTACACTTAATGGATAAATAAATTTAGGGATTTCTCGACACTAGTAAACTTAAGAATGTAATTATTTAATCAAAACATTAATATTAAAATGAATCCTTCTAAATGCATATTTTGTATATATCACTTACAAGCCTAAGTATTGAATGTATTCATTCATCTACAATGCAGATAACAAACTTCTAATTTTAATGTTTGTTTTAATTTGAATTTGCTAGTCAACTTGGTGAGTGCCCTTACTTTCCAAGTGGTGATGATTTGTTAATTCTTTATGTTCAGTCATTACTTTTGAGACATTTATTAGCCATTCATTGACTTGCTTCTTTGTCATGTTGCTGATCATTCTCTTTTATGTTTTGGCCATACCTTCTTAGATAATTCCACTTGTCAATACCTCATTAACCTGGCCCTTTAAATCTATTTTTTATGTTGGGTATGTCTTATAGTGGTGAGTTAACCGGATTAATCCACATGCCCTGATCTCAAAGCACTAGAATCATAAAAGCTCAGAGCATTAGATTGGTATTTATTTTCGTCAAGAGTCTTCTATGTTTTTAGGTTAGTGTGATTAAGACACATGAAATGATCTCAAAATCCCATAGAATCAAGAGTTTGGAACCATTATATTTTAGACTATAGAATTGCCTAACCATTTGAAGACATGGATTATTGCAAATGTGCTAAGTGTCAATCACTCAAAACCCCATAATCTTAGAATCTTGGAATCATTGATTTGAAATCCAAAGAACCACTTAACCTTCTTGTGTACATGGATTAATATTATTGAGACATGTGGAATGATCTAAAAATCTTGGAGACTTCGGAGCTCATAACCATTAGCACACAGGGACATGGAACTATTAAATTTACTAGTAAATACATGAAGTTTTTGTGTTTCTATTTTAACATGAATATGCCATGTGAAATTTTTTTAGATCCCAATAGGCTTAAGAGCTTGAAATAATTAATATTTTATAATCATCCAAAACTCTGAATGATGCAAGAATGATGTGTCATAACTACGTGGAATATTTATTGTGGGCCCAATTAGAGTAAATTAATGGTCTATGGTTGTTAATCATATGATCAAAATATATATACTAGGACATAGAAATATTAGATCCATTAGCTCATAAATCATAAAATTATATAAAATAAAAATTCATGAAAATCCAAGGTTTGAAATGACTTAAGATATCGGTTTAAGCTTGTATTTGTTTTATGATTTTAACTTGTGTAATGTTGGATTTTTTGGAAATAACCCTAGATGAAAATTACATGATATCCTCATCATAGATATATAATATCATAACTCCATAAATAGAAGTTTTAAAATAATTGGACCCTATTTTTATATCTTAATAATGGGTTGTGTGTGTTAGGGCACAAAAACTATCATGTGCTAAGTTATTGGGTTGGCCAAGAATTAATGGTCTTAGTTTCCCTTGAAGTGTCATTTTTTACTTTTCACTTCTTGCTCACTATTTAGACACCCTTTTGGGTTTTAAAACTAATAAATGCACCAATATAACACCCTTTTTAGGTTTTTAACTAGGTAGTGTTCTTGGATCTGCTCGCAAAGTGTCTTACCTATCAAAAAGTTCCATCTTCAAATTTTTGACCAAAATTTTATATATGTTGTACCTTACTATGTTAGTGGTGGCATAGTTTTTTATTCTAAAAAATTATCTCATTGAGATGTTTAGGTGTATACTGAGATATTTTTTGATGAGGGTGCAGAGGATGATGCTAAATAAGGTAGTTGATGAGGATGAGGAGGATACATTATTAGAGATATTTTATTTACAAAATTATTTGTATGAGCTAAGATAGTGAGATTTTTATGATACATCTAGGATTCTTCAGATGAAACTATAAATATTTGTGAGATATTATTTTTAATTCCTCTAGTAAGCTAAGACATCCATCATCATGTTGAATAGTTTAAGTATGGGAATTTGTATTTTTAAAATAGTCTAGATGTCATCATCTACAATGGGTGTGATGATGGGCTTATGATGTGCCACATTATGCTAGATTTCTTGATTGAGTTTATTAATTCACTTAACATACCTCTACTCTTGAACTCATGAAAATGTGTTGTGTGGCATATCTAAATTCTAAGTGTGTATTTATCCCATGATATTGTATCTCAATGAGAGAGACTCATTAAATGTAGTGTCCATGTCAACTGGAGATGCATGGTGGCTCTCCATTACCACCTTTTATTTATCTACTTTTCATAGGTTTGGAGTAATATCTCTCTAGGAATCCTAGATTTGGTCCTTATAGTAAAGTATATGGTGAGAATTCTAAGTGGCTTGGTGTATAATAGCATTTAAGACCTACTCATACTCTTATAATAACTAAAAAGTGAATTCTATTTCACTATGTAGTTGGACTTGGGATCTATTTTTTTATAGACATTATATTTTATCCCAATCATAAGTTAACTATGTGAGAAGAGTAGTGAATTTTTTTCCCTCTAACATGACCTAATTTCCTGTAACTTATTGAACTAGTATTTTGGAAGTGTCATCGATTAGATTTCATGCTTTTTCCAATCTCTCATGTAGCTCAAAGTTTTGTTCATGTAGTTGGGTGTTTTTTTTTTCAATATAAAATGCTTTATGTGTTATTTATGCTTGGATTACAATAATACCTTTGATCTAATTCACAAATGAGAGTTGAGATGTATCCACATAAACCTCTTAGCCTATAGTTTACAAAACCATGTCATAGTAACTACAATTGGTTTTGGTTGGTGTCTAATTTGTGTGGTAGGTAACATGAAAGTGGTTCATTATGGAGCTAGTGTTTGGATATCCATCCACTAAAACTTGTTGGACTCACATTTTTCATTTAATGCTTCCTCTTGTGCTTTTCCTTGGGTTGACTCCTGGTGGATGAATAATTTGTCGGCCAGCTAACTGGTGACCAAAATAGTTCTTATCACCACAGCATAGGGAGATGGGTCATCTTGGTGTGCAGCTTTACTACATCAACTGGAGAAAAATCTCTCCTCTCATCAAGGGGAGGTTCCCTATTAAATATGTAGAGATATATACAATATAAATAAGTAGAAAGTAAGACATAGGGGTGGGACAAACCATCCATCTCTCTTCTTTCAGAGATGATGCACAAAAACAAAGGAGAAAATCTTGGCTATAAACACTGGAGGCACTTCTCTTCTTTCAGAAGTGTCCTTACAGGAAACAGTAGGAGTTTCTTTTAGATAGTGAAATAACTCATGATCAAAAGGGCATAATAATAGCAAGATGAAATAGAGTGCAAAGTCTCCACTTTAACTGCTCAAAAAGCATATCATAAAGGATAATGGGGGCACAAAGTTGCCCTAGAATCCTGAACACAAAAAGAAAAGGAAAACACAGATTGAAATCAATTGTGAAAGCACAAAGTCTTTCCATAGTTGGTTTTAGGACACTTCCCTATTACCTTCACTAATTCTGTGTACCAAATTAAATGAATAAGGACACCTTTAGATGACACAAGTTAGAACAACACAAAGTCTGTGAAAAACCTACATTCTCATTCAGATAACAATGGAAATGAAATTACAACCTGAGCTCAAAGTCTCAGTCTTTCTCTTTCAAAATGGGCAAAGTTTCGCTCTTGTAAAATGAAAAGTCCCCTTTATAACAAATGAGAGATTACAATATATAGCGCTCCAAGAAAGACATGGGTGCTTGTTTTCCATAGAATGGCCCATGCTATGCATTCAATGCCTTGAATGCATTTACAAGTTTGTCAAAGGACTGCATTGAAAATAGGGCAGTTGTCTTAACTATGGTGTGTCATTTCATCCCATCTATCTTCTCTTGAGTCTGGATCACTTGGTCTATCCCCTCTGATATCAGCATAGCTGTCCATTTTGTCTTTACTTCATAAGAGGAAAAACCGGCCACGTCTTTAATTTTTGCAAGCTAGAAAATCTACTTCTCAGACTATTCTAACTACTAGAATAACTACTGCATAGATATTTTCCTCTTTGTCCTCTTTTCGTTTTTGTCTTTTCTAGCTTTGTCTCTTCTTGGAATTTGAGCTCCCAGGCTATCTTTTTAGCCAGCCACTTGGTTCTTCCTTCAAGTTATGCACTTTATTTGAATTTCAACGGATATTCCCTTACCTTAAATTTGACATTTGTGGGGATGTCATTGGTTGACTATTTCAATGGTTCAAGCGGCCTTCTCAGCTCCTTGCTTTAATCACTTTTTTAGTTCAATCACTTTCATTTGAACTTGCCTTTGGAATCATCCATGTTGCTTCTCTCTTTGCTTGAGGCTGCCTTTGAACTTTTGAACCATGTTGAACCATTGAACTTTGAACTCTTTCAGTACAAAGTTCAATCGATTCATTAGTTTATTTTGTGTCTCACTCAAACACTACTTCCTTTATCTTTCTAAGCTTTGGTTGAACCTTTGAACCTACCAATTGAACCAACAGATTAAACCAACTTTGGTTCAATGGTCCAATAGATTCATTCTTCATTATTTGGCTAAGTGTTGAACCTGTTTCTTTCCTACATAGTCCATAAAACCAACCTTGAGAGTTCGTAGATTTGAGCTTGCCTGTAGATTTTGTAGATTCAAACCTGTAGAGTCTATAGATTCAAGCCTATAGAGTCTGTAGATTCAAGCCTACAGAGTCCATAGATTCAAGCCTACAGATTCAATAGATTCAAGCCTACAGAGTTCATAGATTCAAGCCTACAGAGTTCATAGATTCAAGCCTACAAAGTTCATAGATTTCTAGAAAGCTTGAGAAATGAAGAACCTGAATGCTGAGAACAATTTTTGAAAGGGGAAGAGAGGATTTTGGTCTGTAGGACCAAAATAGTTCAAATGTTGTCCCAAAAATGAGTGATATTTTTTAGGGGACAGTAGCTAGCTCCAGTTGGGGAACTTCCTTCAGATGAGAACTTGGAACAACTAAGGGGAGTAGCAACTAGAATCTCCAGTGCCTTGAAGTGTGCCATTGGGCTACAGAGTCGAGCTACACAAAAAGAAAGGCTCCAAAAAATGAAAATGAAAATCATAAAATAGAATAAAGACTTTACAAATATACAAATGTACAAGTGAATTTATTTGGTACTTCAAGAATTGAAGTACCTCAGATGTTGCACCTTGAGAGGCAATGAAAATGGCCTTTTGTCCTGATAAACCAGTAAGAAGCCATTTTGCCCCCAGAATTAGTGATAGGAAAATGGAACTCTCCACTAGGAATTCAATCTCTTATGTCTTCCTCTTGGTACTCTTCTCTTGTTGCCCCTTGGCAAGACTTGCTTTCTAGTCTGAGAACCATGAATCTTGGTTCTCCTGCAGAGTCCCTTTTTTTGATTCTGATGGTCAGCAACTTGGTCTATTACCATAATTTATTATTCTGATAGTTTAGTCTAGCACATGTCTTTATTGTCCCCTTCAGACACCTGGCAGACCACCAGCTCAGCATCTCTTTTGTCTCGAGTAGCTCCCCATTCGAGTAACAAAGATTCATACACGGCAGTGTTGTTGGTGTTGCTAAACTACAACTCATGTAAAGAAAGAAGAATATCCCCCTTAGGAGATATCAACACCAACTTGGCCCCTACACCTATAGAGAAATTGTTGCCATCCATTTTCTAGATCTAAACATCACTAGAAATAGATCTTTTGTCAGATTTCTCTTCATTAGAGATGGAAGACCATTTTTCATTTGTATTGTGCCCTACTAATCCTTCTGATGTCTAGTTTGAATGAATTCCTAGATCACCACCTACCATACTTTCATCTCTAGGAACATGGACGTCCTCCATGGTCAAGAATTAATCACCCCTACCTGAAAACTCAAACAAAATTTGAGATTCAGGGGCCGATGTTTGGGTCTTGACATCTTGTACCAACTTGTCTAACTAATCAGGGTTGGACTACAGGACTTCAAATTCAATCATTTGACTTTTGGTCTTTTTAACATGATCAGTTATGTTAAATGATTGAATTAGACTAGGCACAGAGGATGGGAGTTCATCCTTTTGGTTTTTGGGAGGGGTGGAGGACTGGACTGCAAAATTAAAGTAGAAGTTGTAAAATTGTTTGGGATACTTACTTCTTTAGCAACCACTCAATTCTTTAGTTAGAAAGATAGAGTGGTTCCATGTTCAACAATTAAAATTATTGGTTGAGGTCACTTCTCTATTTTTCTTTTATTAGCTTACTGAGCTGATTGGTTCTGGTACCCAGTGAACACAGAATATGGTCCTTCATCTACATCACCTTCACTTTTGGGTTCATCTTGGTAATCCTAGAAACTAATGATGGAGTCACTAGCTGACTCTTCTTGATCCTCTGTGAAGAGGTCAGCATTATTTTCTTGATTAAACTCAAGTTGGAAAGAGAAATCATGCTCTGTTTCCAAATATCCAACTGATGAGTTGGCTGGAGGTGCAATGGTGAGGTTCCTCTGTGGAAGAGGAAGGTGATTTTGTTGTCCCTGATTCTTGGCAGCATTGCCTTGGTACACCTAATTCCAAAATGTCCTCTAGGGCATATCTCTATATGTAGGAGTAGATGACATCCCTTGCACCATTTGCTTTTTGAGAGCTAGCATCTCATTTTTTAGCTTTTGTACCATTGGGTCAATGGTGACTACAGGTGAATACTCAGAAGATGAAGATGATTTACCTTTATTAGGGTCTCTCCTTATCTTTCCTACCAAGATTGTCTCAATAGAAAACTCACTTTAGGCAGTTGTGAGTTGATGAAGAAACACATGAGATTATGAGGTGTCAGTTGGGTGATAATGGGAATCATGTGCCTTAGCTTGTTGAACCTGGTAATGAAGTCCCTCATAGGCTCATGGGGTGCCTTCTTCATTTGTGTGAGCTAGGCTAGAAAGGAATATGCATCCTCTACTGGTTTGAACCTTGCTTCAAACTTGGCTTTGATAGTGTCCCAGCCAGTCACTGATCCAGTTTGTAAATGTTAAAACCAATTTGCAGCAGCACCTTGTAGTGTCTCCACGAAAAGCCTAACTGCCACATCTTCAAATTCCACCCTTATCACATCACAGGCTATGGTGAAGGTTGCAATGTGTTCATTAGGGTGGACTCTTCCATCACCAAAGAATTTGGGGAAATTCTTCCTTGAACTGAGTGGTAGCTCATGCAGGGGTGGAGTTAGATTAAGTGGGCCAAATGAGTTATGCCGGGGGCCTCAAACTACCATGATTAGATTATGAAAAATATGGATAACACATCTGAGTGGAGTTGTTAGATTATAGGACAAAAATGGAAAAGAAACTGGCCTTGCTTCAGCTTAAAGCTTGAGGTTACAAACTGTAATTTCTTTTCCAACAGCTCTAGTTTTGTAGACAAGATAATATAACAAAAGATGGAGGAAGATGGTAAGGCTATAATGATAATGGGTAAGACATGGAATGGAGTTTCTAGAGCCTATATAATGGATAAGGGAAGGAACTACTTCAATCTAAAACTTGAGGCTTTAGATTACACGTTCATCCCCATTGGAGTTGCCAAAAACTGTTGGGTGAATATTTTATCAGCCAGCTAACTGGTGACCAAAATAGTTCCTATCACCATAGCATAGGGAGATGGGTCATCCTAGAGTGTAGCTTTACTACATCAACTGGAGACAAATCTCTCTTCTCATCAAGGGGAGGTTCCCTATTAAATATACAGAGCTATATACAATATAAATAAGTAGAAAGTAAGACACAGGGGTGGGACAAACCATCCATCTCTCTTCTTTCAAAGATGATGCACATAGACAAAGGAGAAAATCTTGGCTATAAATGTTGAAGTCACTTCTCTTCTTTCAGAAGTGTCCTTATAGGAAACAGTAGGAGTTTCTTTCATATAGTGAAATAACTAGTGATCAAAAGGGTGTAGTAACAGTAGGATGAAATAGAGTGCAAAGTCTCCACCTCAACTGCTCAAAGAGTATATCATAAAGGATAATGGGGTCACAAAGTCACCCCAAAATCCTCAACACAAAAAGAAAAAGAAAAAACATATTTAAATCAATTGTGAAAGCACAAAGTCTTCCCACAGTTGGTTTCAGGATACTTTCCTATTACCTTCACTAATTCTATGTACCAAATTAAATGAATAAGGACACTTTCAGATGACACAAGTTAGAATAGCACAAAGTCTATGAAAAACTTGCTTTCTCATTTAGATAACAATGGAATTGAAATTACAACCTGAGCTCAAAGTCTTAGTCTTTCTCTTTCAAAATGGGCAGAGTTTTGCTCTTGTAAAATGAAAATTCCCCTTTGTAACAAATGAGATATTACAATATATAGCACTCCAAGAAAGACTTGGGCGCTTGTTTTCTATAGAATGGCCCATGTTGTGCATTCAATGCCTTGAAATCATTTCCAAGTTTGTCAAAGGACTACGTTGAAAATAGGGCAGTTGTCTTAACTATGGTGTGTCATTTCATCCCATCTATCTTCTCCTGAGTCTGGATCATCTAGTTTGTCCCCTCTGATATCGGTGCAGTTGTTCATTTTGTCTTTACTTCATGGGAGGAAAAATAGGTTGTGTCTTTAATTTTTAAAATCCATAAAATCTACTTCTTAGACTATTCCAACTACCATAATAACTACTGCATAGATATTTTCCTCTTTGTCCTCTTTCTACTTTTGTCTTTTCCAGCTTTGTCTCTTCTTGAAATTTAAGCTCTTGGGCTATCTTTTTAGACAGTCACTTGGTTCTTCCTTCAAGTTCCATGCTTTATTTGAATTTTAATGGATATTCCATGCTTTATTTGATGTTTGTAGGGATGTCATTGGTTGACTGTTTCAACAGTTCAGGTGGCCTTCTTGGCTCCTTGCTTCAATCACTTTATTGGTTCAATCGCTTTCTTGATCCTTGGTTGAACCATCGCTTTCATTTGAACTTGCCTTTAGAATCATCCATGTTGCTTCTCTCTTTGCTTGAGGCTACCTTTGAACTTTTGAACCATTGAACTTTGAACTCTTTCGATTCAAAGTTCAATCAGTTCATTGATTTATTTTATGTCTCACTCAAACACTACTTCCTTTATCTTTTTAATCTCTGGTTGAACCTTTCAACCTACCGATTGAACCAACTTTGGTTCAATGGTTAAATAGTCCAATTGATTCATTCTTCATTATTTGGCTAAGTGTTGAACCCATTTCTTTCCTGCAAAGTCTGTAGAAACCAACCTTGAGAGTCTGTAGATTTGAGCCTGCCTGCAAAGTTCATAGATTCAAGCCTGTAGAGTCTATAGATTCAAGCCTGCAGAGTCTATAGATTCAAGCCTATAGAGTTCATAGATTCAAGCCTGTAGAGTTTATAGATTCAAGCCTACAGAGTTTGTAGATTTAAGCATGTAGAGTTCATAGATTCAAGCCTGTAGAGTTTTTAGATTTCTAGAAAGCTTGAGAAATGAAGAACCTAAATGCTTAGAATAATTTTTGAAAGGAGAAGAGAGGATTTTGGTCTGTAGGGCCAAAATAGTTCAAATGTTGTCCCAAAAATGAGTGATATTTTTTGGGGGACAACAACTAGCTCTAGTTGGGGAACTTCCTTCAGATGAGACTTGGACAGCTGAGGGGAGTAGAAACCAAAATCTCCAGTGCCTTGAAGTGTGCCATTTGTGTTAGGTTATGCAGTTAAAAGCTTCACCAGGATGCAAATAGGATGAGTTATTGAGGTTCCAAAGGTTGTGGAGAGTTGCAAAATGAGTTGCAGGGCAACTGATGTCGGTCTGATCAATCGACATCAGTCATATAGCAATGAAGAAGCAATCGACGTCGGTTACCAATCGACTGACATCGATCAGGGAGGAGCCGATGTCGGCAGCCTATGTGTGAACATGTAGTTTGCATGTTGATTTTGGAGAGTCTATTTTTGGACTATTAGTTTGCATGTTAAAGGCTAGTTGTAGTCTTGAGTTGTGCATCTAATTATTGTAATTAAGATAGTCTAATTATTGTAAGCATGAGATCTATATAATAGACTCATGGGCTGTATTGTAACCTAGCGCTAAAGAGTAAGAGAGATAAATAAGCTCCTTCAGAGAGAAGAGAGCAATGGTGTGTTCCTCCTAGTGCCACAGTACCAAGTGTGGGTGCTGGTTTGGAGAATTAGAGGAGTTCTTCATGTATGTATGATCTTGGTCAGTAGGTGTGCATGGCTTCTTTTGGAGATCTACAATGGTGAGTAAGGTCTGGTGATTTATAGGTAGCAGTAGAGAGTAGGAGATCTACTTGGAGTATGGTTGTGTACTTGGTGTACTAGCAACGTGTTACTGACTGGTGGAGGTGAACAACAATTTTGTATTTGAGTTGTGTGTTGGGACTGGGAGAGAGAGGGAAGAAGGTCTTGAGGTGTGGCGAGCCTTTGAGGTGGAAGAAGAAGTGGCATCTTCTTAATTGTATTTTCTTCTGAGTGATTATTAATACAATTGTGTATTGTCTCTCATATTCCTGTGTTGTTTCATATTTCTAGTTACTTGTTACTTCTGGTTAAATTCCATGTTTAGTTGCTAATATAAGAAGTAATCATATGTGCTCTAATTGGTGGAGCAAGATCCTGATAGTTGGTATCAGAGCTTTTGGTTGGGTTGACTAACAGGTGGTTTCAGATCTAGTTAGCGTTTGTTGATTATAGGTCACTCACAGGGGTTTCAAATTGAGTGGGAGTATAGAAATGGCAAAAGAAAGTAAGCTACGAATGGAGAAAATGAATAGCACGAATGGTCTGATTGATGGAAAGAAAGAGCAGGTAAAGGAAGATTTTTGGTCGGTAGAAGATCAGCATGTAAAAGTAGATGTTGCAGGTGATGTTGCACAGGTTGCTCTGGATAAAGTAGAATTTATGTTTACAAATTCTTTTACCTCTTTCCATGCAGCCCGAAATAGAGCATCTTTTCATGGGTATGTCTTTGGAGACTTTGGAGAGATTCATTTAGGGGTTGGTGAGCCTTGTCAAATGATTGGCAAAGGGGAAGTGAAGCTGAAATTATAGACGGGTAACACACAGGTGTTGAAGGAGGTCATGTAGGTACCAGTCTTGTGTTAGGTTATGGAGCTAAAGCTTCAACTTTGTAGATAGAAATAGAAGGTTGTTGAAGAACCAATAGAACCGGCATCGACAGCATGATTGACATCGGTCAAGATGAAGTAGAAGGCAACCGGCGTTAGTAGGAAGTCAGCCGATGTCGGCAGAACTAGACAAGCAGGGACTGACGTCGATCACCTGTGTGTTCCAAAACTATTCATTACATGAATAGTTAGTTAAGTGAACTGAGAGTTTACATGTAAAGACCAGTTAGAGTCTTGATCTGCATGGATAATTAGTCTAAATTAAGATTCTAAGTTATTGTTTAAGTTTGGGATCTATTTATAGACCCATTAGCATGTATTATAAAGTATGAGCTGATAAGGAAGGCAAGAAAGACCCTTCCATTGTAAGATCATTGAGTTGCAAGTTGTTGCAAGCTCATAGGAGATCTACATGTGTAAGTATTGTTTGTTGAATTGTAGGTTGCAGGTTCTTGGGAGATCAACTTGAAGTACTATAGAGTGCTTGGTGTACTGGCAGGGTTATTACTGACTGGTTGGAGAGGTGAACACCAATTCTGTGTGTGAGTTGGTTGTTGGGACTGTTTTTGGTAGGAGAGTGTTTTGAATAAGAATTACTGTACACTTGAGGTGTGGGAAGCCTCTGTAAGGTGGAAGAGTGTGGCGGCTCTTTATTGTATTCTTTTCTGTAAAGTGTTAATACAAGATAGTGTATTGTCTCTCATATTCTGTGCTATTGGTGAATTCTAGTTACTTGTGCTTCTGGTTATTTCTGCATATTTAATTTCTTATATTTGGTAATCATATTGTGCTCTTTTTGAGGAGCAAGATCCTAACAAGTGGGATCAAAATAGGTGTGTTTTTTCTTAGATTCCCCTACAACTAGTATCAGAGCTTTTAGGTTGGGATACTAACATATTGGATTAGATCTGGTTAGTGTGTTTTGATTACAGGTTACTCACAGGGTTTTTGTTTGAGTGGGAGTAGAGCAATGGCAGAAGACAGTAATCTACGAATGGAGAAGTTTAATGGAAAGAACTACCAACTATGGAGGATGCAGATTGAGGATTATCTGTATCAAAAAGATTTATACTTACTGTTGGGTGGGGTTGATTACAAACCCTGGGATATGAAGGATGAAGAATGGGAGGTTCTTGATTGGAAGGCTCTGGGATCTATAAGATTGAGTCTTGCATCATCTGTGATTTCCAGCTTATCACAGTGTAAAACAACGGTGGAGTTGATGGAATCTTTGGCAAATTTATATGAAAAACCCTCAGCTTCGAATAAGGTATTTCTTATGAAGTGTTTATTTAATTTGCAAATGTTGGATGGTGGATATGTACATAGTCATCTTAGTGATTTCCATGGTTTGGTAAACCAGTTAAGTTCAGTCAATATTGTATTTGATGATGAAATTAGAGCTCTCTTAATCTTGTGTTCATTACCTGAAAGTTGGGAGAGTTTGGTAATGGCAGTTTCTAATACTGTGTTTGCTTCAAAAGTCTTAAAAGTGGATGATGTTGTGAGTGTGATCTTGAATGAAGAGATACATAGGAAAAGCACAGGTGAATCATCAGGAAATGCTTTAAGTGTTGAAGGTAGAGGAAGGCAAAGAGAGAAGATAGAGCATGGGAGATCAAGGTCGAAGATAGGCAGGAGATCCAAGTCCAGGTATGGCAGAATAACCTACTAAAAATGTGGAAAGCAAGGGCACTTAAAGAGAGATTGTAGATCGGGTGAAGATCAGCATGAAGGACATGAAGAAGAAGCAGATGTTGCAAATTTCATTGCACAGGATGCTCTGGTATGTTCTTTGGATAAAGTAGAATCTTGGGTTTTAGATTTTGGTGCCTCTTTTCATGCATCCCCAAATAGGGAATTTTTTCATGAGTATGTCTAGGGAGACTTTGGAGAAATTTGTGTAGGGGATGGTAAGCCTTATCAGATGGTTGGCAAAGGGAAAGTGAAGCTGAAATTGCAGATAGGTAACACATGGGTGTTAAAGGAGGTCATGCATGTCCTAGTTTTGGAGTGAAATTTGATTTCTGTAAGAAGTTTGGGTGATGAGGGTTGCATAGTAACTCTCACAGTAGACTCTTGGAAGGTTACCAAGGGTGCACTTATTGTAGCTATAGGTAAGAAAGTAGGTACGCTTTATCTATCTACTTGTATTACTGATTCTCTTTCTGGATTATCTACTTCAGCTGTAGATTCGAAGATGTGGCTTAATCGGCTTAGTCACATGAATAAGAAAGAGATGCATGTTCTTGAGTCAAAGGGTATGCCTTCAGATTTGGAAGGCATGGATCGTGATTTCTGTATGCAAAAGAAGAAGGTGACATTTCTTGAGGAATCTGATGTTAGTGACAAGAATAAGAAAGCCTTGGTTTTCAAGGAGAAGGTGACGGACAGAGTTCAGCACAAGGGGCAGAAGAATTCTGAGCAGAGCAAGGGTGTTTTGGACAAGGGTTTGAACCAAAAGGAGCTCATGGGAAAAAGTCAGTTCTCACTAGAAAAACACAGAGACTGATGTTGGCAAGAAAATTGGCATCGGCATCTAGACAGGGACCGATGTCAGTTATGTGCAGCCCAACATCAGTGAATCAGGGCAGATAACTATCGGCGTCAGCCAGGGGGAACTGACGTCGACAAGGAGGCAGTCATAAAGAACCAACATTGGTTGGGTGCAGACTGAGATGTGACTGGCATTGGTCACTGAGATGAATTTTGGGTGGACAACAAGCTGTCAAGGAGTCTCAAGCACCCATATGGAGGACTTAAAAGGTATGTAAGCCTCAAATTCATCATTTCCCTTCTTTACACTACTTGTTGCTCACTTATGGTATAGAACCAGGAAGTTATTGAAGAAGTAGAATAGGTAGATCTAGGAAACAGTGGAAACTTGGCATGGATGGAGGATGTGATTCCTTGGAGGAGAACCAAACAAGAGTTTTGGGTAGAGTTGCCAGTTGGAAGTAAGCACTGAGAGACAAAATGATGTTCAGGATGAAGAAGAGCAAAAATGGACATATGAGACGGAAGATCATGGTATATGATCTTGTATAAGCTGTAGGGAAATGGAGGTTTGATCATTGTGTTTCTCTTTACCAGGTTGGATAATATTAGCTACATTATCCTATTACTATATGATGTGCTTGTTGCACGATTACATATACAGGGTATTGCTGAACTAAAGGTAAAGCTAGTTTAGAGGGATGTCATGAGGAATCTAGGAGTAAAAATATTCTTTGGCATGAGTGTGTTCTAGATACATGGAAGGTCATATGTTGACTTTGTTTCAGGATGATTGTGTGAGACCAGTTAGCACGCCGATAGTTGGACAGTTCACAGAATAGGTGTCTTGATTCACATAATGAGGTTAAGTGCATGGTATGTACTAAGCCTGAGTTTTCCCAAGCAGTGGGAGTTGTCACAAGTTAGGAGCCAATCTGGGAGAGAAGTACTGAAGGGTAGTTCAGTGGATTCTTAGAGGGACCAGCAGCAGGTGCACATGCTATGCAGGTTCAATTTATTTTCTACATGGTTTGTAGATGTGGATGTGGCAGGTGATTTGGATGACATGAGTTGCATCACAAGGTGTGTGGTGGTTGGTCTTCAAGAGTGATCTTGAGGAGGGATACAAAGCCAAGGGAACAAACTATACAAAGTACAAGTATAGGTATAGTTGTAGCTATTTATCTCTAAGTGGCAGATTGTTAGGTTGTGGAGCTAAAAGCTTCAACTTTCTAGATGAAAATAGAAGGTTACCAAAGAACTAGTAGAACCAGTGTCGGCAGCATGACCGACATTGATCAAGATGAAGCAGAAGGCAACCGGCATCGGCAAGAACTCGGCCAATGTCGACAAAACCAGACAAGCAGGGACCAATGTCGGTTGCCTGTGTGTTCCAGAACTGTTTGTTACACAAACAGTTAGTTAAGTGAACTGAGAGTTTGCATGTAAAGACCAATTAGAGTCTTGAGCTACGTGGAAATTAGTCTACGTTATTGTTTAAGTCTGGGATCTATTTATAGACCCATTGGCATGTATTGTAAAGTATGAGTTGATAAGGAAGGCAAGGAAGATCCTTCCATTGTAAGATCATTGAGTTGCAGGTTGTTGCAAGCTCATAAGAGATCTACATGTGTAAGTATGGTCTGTTGAATTGCAAGTTTCAGGTTCATGGGAGATCAACTTGAAGTACTATAAAGTGCTTGGTGTACTGGTAGGGTTATTACTGACTGGTTGGAGAGGTGAACACCAATTCTATGTGTGAGTTGGTTGTTGGGACCGTTTTTGGTAAGAGAGTGTTTTGAAGAAGAATTACTGTACACTTGAGGTGTGGGAAGCCTCTGTAAGGTGGAAGAGTGTGGCGGCTCTTTATTGTATTCTTTTTTGTAAAGTGTTAATACAAGATAGTGTATTGTCTCTCATATTCTGTGCTATTGGTGAATTCTAGTTACTTGTGCTTCTGGTTATTTCCACATATTTAATTGCTTATATTTGGTAATCATATTGTGCTCTTTCTGAGGAGCAAGATCCTAACAAGTGGGATCAGAACAGGTGTGTTTGTTCTTGGATTCCCCTACATCTTGGAGATGAGTCAAATTTCTTAAAGAAAGTTGGGTGATGGGAGATGCAAAGTAACTCTCACAGTGGATGCACTTGAATTAGATGGTGGTAATAAAGTAGGTATCCTTTATCTATCTACCTATATTATTGATTCACCTTCTGTTGCAGAGATGTGGCTTTGTAGGCTTGGTCACATATGTAGGAGGGGAATGCATGTTCTTAAGTAGAAGACAGATATCTTTAATAAACTTAAGAACTGGAAAGCCTTGGTGTTCATAGAAGAGATGGCAGACAAAGATCAGTTGAGGGGACTAAATTATTTTGAGTAGGGCTATGTTGATTTGAACAGGGTTCTGATCCATGGAGAGCTCACGGGTCAAAAGTCATCACTCACAGGCGAACATAGGTACCGGCATCGGTCAGACAGTAACCGATGTTGGCAATAGGAAGATTGACATCAGTCATACAAGAACCAATGTTGATAGAAGGGATATTGGTGTCAACCAGGGAAATGACATCGATAGTCAGGGTCAGTGTAGGGAACTGACATCGGTCAAATGCAGACTAGGAGATGGTTGAGATCGATCACTAGAACGGATGGTGGGCAGATAGCAAGCTATCAAAAAGGTCTCAAATGCTCATATTGAGGACTGAAAGGGTAAGTGAACCTCATATTCATTGTTCACCTTCTTTATATTGCTTATTGATAGTCAAGAACTAGGAAGATGTGAAGAGGCAATGCAGGTAGAATCCAAAAATAGTGGGAGCTTGGCATGGATGAGGAGTGTGAGTCCTTGGAGAAGAACCAAATAGGTGTTTTGTTAGTGGAGTTGTCAGCTGGAAGAAAGCCCTGAGAGACAGATGGATTCCCATGTTGAAGAAGAGAGTGGATGGATACATGAGATGGAAGGCCAAGGTATATGATCCTGAGCAAGTTGCAGGGCAATGGAGGTTTAACCGTTATGTTTGTCTTACCAGGTGGATGATGAGTCGTGACATTATCTAGTTACTATATGTGGGTGATTTGCTAGTAGGTTTATACATACATGGATTTGCTAAACTAAGGGTAAGGTTAGTTCAGAGGTATGTCATGGAGAATTTGGAGCAGCAAAATTCTTTGGCATAAGAGACATGGAGATTTTGTCTCCAGTGGGAGCTGATGTGAAGACGGTGTTGGCAGGGTTCAAGATGTAGGATGTAGAATCGGTAAGCACACCAAGGGCTGGATAGTTCAAGCAAAGCTTAGAACAGGGTTTGAAATCACATAAGGTCTAGTGTAGACCTGAGTTTTCCCAAGTAATGGGAGTTGTCAGAAAGTTTGGAGCCAATTCGGGGAAGGAGTACTGGAGGGCAGTTCAATGGATTCTCAAGTATTTGAGAGGGACCAGCAGTAGGGATTCATGTTATGCAGGGTAATGGTCTTCACTACATGGAGTTATAGGTTTGGATGTGGCAGGTTACTTGGATGACAGGTGTAGCATCACAGGATGTGTGGTGGTTGGTTCTTAGGATTGATCTTGAAGAGGGATACAAGCCAAGGAATAAATTAGATGGTGTACAGGTATAGGTACAGGTGCAGCTGTTTATCTCCAAGTGGGAGATTGTTAGGTTGTGGAGCTAAAAGCCTCACCAGGATGCAAACAAGAGGAGTTATGGAGGTTACAGAGGCTGTAGAGAGTTGTAGAATGAGTTGCAGGGCAATCGACATCAGTCAGATAGCAGTGAAGAAGCAACTGACGTCAGTTACCAATCGACCGACATTGGTCAGGGAGGAGCCGATGTCGGTAGCTTATGCATGAACATGCAATTTGCATGTTGATTCTAGAGAGTCTATTTTTGCACTGTTATTTACATGTTAAAGGCTAGTTGTAGTCTTGAGTTGTGCATCTAATTATTGTAGTTAAGATAGACTAATTATTGTAAGCATGAGATCTATATAATAGACTCATGGGTTGTATTGTAAACTAGCTCTAGAGAGTAAGAGAGCTAAATAAGCTCCTTCAGAGAGAAGAGAGCAATGGTGTGTTCCTCTTAGTGCCATAGTACCAAGTGTGGGTGCTATTTTGGAGAATCAGAGGAGTTCTTCATGTATGTATGATCTTGGTCAGCAGGTGTGCATGGCTTCTTTTGGAGATCTACAATGGTGAGTAAGGTCTGGTGATTTGTAGATAGCAGCAGAGAGCAGGAGATCTACTTGGAGTACGGTTGTGCACTTGGTGTAATGGTAGCGTGTTACTGAGTGGTGGAGGTGAACAACAATTCTATATTTGAGTTGTGTGTTGGGACTGGGAGAGAGAGGGAAGAAGGTCTTGAGGTGTGGCGAGCCTTTGAGGTGGAAGAAGAAGTGGCATCTTCTTTATTATATTTTCTTCTGAGTGATTATTAATACAATTGTGTATTGTCTCTCATATTTCTTTGTTGTTTCATATTTCTAGTTACTTGTTACTTCTGGTTAAATTCCGTGTTTAGTTGCTAATACAAGAAGTAATCATATGTGCTCTAATTAGTGGAGCAAGATCTTGACAATTTGGCTATGGAGTCAAGCTACCCAAAAAGAAAAGCTCTAAAAAATGAAAATGAAAAACACAAAATAGAATAAAGACTTTACAAATATACAAATGTACATGTGAATTTATTTGGTACTTTAGGAATCAAAGTACCTCAGATGCTACCCCTTGAGAGGTAGTGAAAATGGCCTTTTGTCCTGATAAACCAGCAAGAAGCCATTTTGCCCCCAGAATCGATGATGGGTGAATGGAACTCTCCACCAAGAATTCAATCTCCTATGTCTTCCTCTTGGTTCTCTTCTCTTGCTGCCCCTTGGCAAGACTTTTTTTCTAGTCTGAGAACCATGAATCTTGGTTCTCCTATGGAGTCCCTTTTTTTTATTCTGATGGGCAACAGCATGGTCTATTACCATAATTTGTTATTATGATAGTTCAGTCCAACACATGTCTTGATTGTCCCCTTTAGACACTTGGTAGACCACTAGCTTAGCATCTCCTTTGTCTTGAGTAGCTCCCCATTCGAGTAACACAGATTCATAATCGGCAGTGTTGTTGGTGTTGTTGAACTGCAACTCATGTAAAGAAGGAAGAATATCCCCCTTATGAGATATCAACACCAACTTGGCCCCTACACCTATAGAGTAATTACTGCCATCCATTTCCCAGATCCAAACATCATCAAAAATAGATCTTTTATCAGATTTCTCTTCATTGAAGATGGAAGACCCTTTTTCATTTATATTGCGCCCTACCAATCCTTTTGATGTCTAGTTTGAATCAATTCCTAGATCACCACCTACCGAACATTCATCTCCAAGAACATGGACATCCTCTATGATCAAGAACTAATCACCCTTGCCTAAAAACTCAAATAAAATTTGAGCTTTAGGGACCGACCTTTGGGTCTTGACATCTTGTACCAACTTGTCCAACTGATCGGGGTTGGACTGTAGGACTTCAAATTCAATTATTTGACTTTTGGTCTTTTTGACATGATCATTTATGTTAAATGATTGAATTAGACTAGGCATAGAGGATGGGAGTTCATCTGTTTGGTTTTTGGGAGGGTGGGAGGATTGGACTGCAAAATTAAAGGAGAAGTTGCAGAACTATTTGGGATACTTACTTCTTTAGCAACCATCAGGTCCTTTGGCTAGAAAGATAGAGTGGTTCCATGTTTAGCAATTGAAATTGTTGGTTGAGGTCACTTCTCTATTTTTCCTTTATCATCTTGCTGAGTTGACTGGTTTTGGGATCGGGTGAACACAACATATGGTCCCTCATCTACATCACCTTCACTTCTGGGTTCATCCTGGTAATCTAGGAAACCAATGATAGAGTCACCAGCTGACTCTTCTTAATCCTCTGTGAAGAGGTCAGCATTATTTTCTTGATTAAACTTAGGTTGGAAAGATAAATCATGCTCTATTTCCAAATATCCAACTGCTGAGTTAGTTGGAGGTGCTTCAATGGCGAGGTTCCTCTATGGAGGAGGAAGGTGATTTTGTTGTTCTTGATTCTTGGTAGCATTGCCTTAGTATGCCTAATTCTGAAATGTCCTCCTGGGCATATCTCTATATGCAAGATCAGATGACATCCCTTGTGCCATTTGCTTTTTAAGAGCTAGCATCTCAATTGCTAACTTTTGTACCATTGGGTCAGTGGTGACTATAGGTAAATACTCAAAAGATGAAGAGGATTTACCTTTATTAGGGTCTCTCCTTATCTTTCCTGCTAAGATAAAGTCATCTTCTACCTTAGTATCCAAGTCCTAAGTAGCCTCAAGGTCTATATGTCTAGCCCGTCTCAATAGAAAACTCACTTCAGGTAGCTATGAGTTGATGAAGAAACACATGAGATTCTGAGGTGTCAGTTGGGTGATCATGGGAATCCTGTGCCTCAGCTTGTTGAACCTAGTAATGAAGTCCCTCATAGGCTCATGGGGATCCTTATTCATTTATGTGAGTTGGGCTAACAAGGCATGTGCATCCTCTACTGATTTGAACCTTACTTCAAACTTGGCTTTGATAGTGTCCTAGCTAGTCACTGATCCAATTTACAGATGGTAAAACCAGTCTGCAGTAGCACCTTTAGTGTCTCCATGAAAAGCCTAACTACCACGTCTTCAAATTCCACCCCTATCACACCACAAGCTATGGTGAAGGTTGTAATGTGTTCATCAGGGTGGACTCTTCCATCACCAAAGAATTTGGGGAAATTCTTCCTTGAACTGAGTGGTAGCTCATGTAGGGGTGGAGTTAGATTAAGTGGGCTAAATGAGTTACCCCAGGGCCTCAAACTGCCATGATTGGATTATGAAAAATAGGGATAACACATCTGATTGGAGTTGCCAGATTATAAGACAAAAATGGAAAATAAATTGGCCTTGCTTCAGCTTAAAGCTTGAGGCTTCAAACTATGCTTTCTTTCCCAGTAGCTCTGGTTTTACAGACTAGATAATATAACAGAAGATGGAGGAAGATGGTAAGGCTATAATGATAATGGTTAAGACACATAATGGAGTCACCAAAGTCTATATAATGGATAAGGGAAAGAACTGCTTCAATCTAAAACATGAGGCTTCAGACTGCACGTTCATCCCTAAAAGAGTCACCATAAATTATTGGGTGAATATTTTGTGGGCTGGCTAACTGGTGACCAAAACAGTTCCTATCACCATAGCATAGGGAGATGGGTCATCCTGGTGTGCATCTTTACTACATTAACCAAAGACAAATCTCTCCTCTCATCAAGGGGAGGTTCCCTATTAAATATGTGGAGCTATATACAATATAAATAAGCAAAAAATAAGACACAGGGGTGGGACAAACCATCCATCTCTCTTATTTTAGAGATGATGCACACAGACAAAGGATAAAATCTTAGCTATAAATGCTAAAGGCACTTCTCTTCTTTCAGAAGTGTCCTTACAGGAAATAGTAGGAATTTCTTTTAGATAGTGAAATAACTAGTGATCAAAAGTGTGTAGTAACAGTAGGATGAAATAGAGCGCAAAGTCTCCACCTCAACTGCTCAAAGAGTATATCACAAAGGATAATGGGGGCACAAAGACACCCCAAAATCCTCAACACAAAAAGAAAAGGAAAACATAGATTGAAATCAATTGTGAAAGCACAAAGTCTTCCCACAGTTGGTTTTGAGACACTTCCCTATTACCTTCACTAATTCTACATACCAAATTAAATGAATAAGGACACCTTTAGATGAGACAAGTCAGAATAGCACAAAGTCTGTGAAAAACTTGCTTTCTCATTCAGATAACAATGGAAATGAAATTATAACCTGAGCTTAAAGTCTCAGTCTTTTTCTTTCAAAATGGGCAGAGTTTCACTCTTGTAAAATGAAAAGTCCCCTTTTTAACAAATGAGAGATTACAATATATAACGCTCCAAGAAAGACTTGTGTGCTTGTTTTCCATAGAATGGCCCATGCTATGCATTCAATGCCTTGAATGCATTTCCAAGTTTTTCAAAGGACTACGTTGAAAATAGGGCACTTGTCTTAACTATGGCATGTCATTTCATCCCATCTGTCTTCTCCCGAGTCTGGATCATCTAGTTTGTCCCCTCTGATATCGGCACAGTTGTCCATTTTGTCTTTACTTCATGGGAGGAAAAATAGGCCATGTCTTTAATTTTTGCAAGCTATAAAATCTACTTCTCAGACTATTCCAACTACTGGAATAACTACTACGTAGATATTTTCCTCTTTGTCCTCTTTCCACTTTAGTCATTTCTAGCTTTGTCTCTTCTTGGAATTTAAGCTCTCCGGATATCTTTTCATCCAGTCACTTGGTTCTTCCTTCAAGTTATGCACTTTATTTGAATTTCAATGGATATTCCCTTACCTTAGATTTGACGTCTACAAGGATGTCATTGGTTGACTGTTTCAACAGTTTGAGCGGCCTTCTCGGCTCCTTACTTCAATCGCTTTATTGGTTCAATCACTTTCTTGCTCCTTGGTTGAACCATCACTTTCATTTGAACTTGCCTTTGGAATCATCCATGTTGCTTCTCTCTTTTCTTGAGGCCACCTTTGAACTTTTGAACCATGTTGAACCATTGAACTTTGAACTCTTTCAGTTCAAAGTTCAATCGGTTCAATGGTTTATTATGTGTCTTGCTCAAACACTGCTTCCTTTATCATTCTAAGCTTTGGTTGAACCTTTGAACCTACCAATTAATAAAACCAATTGAACCAACTTTGGTTCAATGGTTCAATCATCCAATCGATTCATTCTTTGTTATTTGGCTAAGTGTTGAACCCATTTCTTTCCTGCAGAGTCCGTAGAAACCAACCTTGAGAGTTTGTAGATTTGAGCCTGCCTGCAGAGTTCATAGATTCAAGCCTACAGAGTCTGTAGATTCAAGACTATAGAGTCCATAGCTTTAAGCCTATAGAGTCCATAGATTCAAGCCTATAGAGTTCATAGATTCAAGCCTGTAGAGTTCATAGATTCAAGCTTGCAGAGTTCATAGATTCAAGCCTGCAGAGTTCATAGATTTTTGGAAAGCTTGAGAAATGAAGAACCTAAATGCTCAAAATAATTTTTGAAAGGGGAAGAGAGGATTTTGGTCTATGGGACCAAAATATTTCAAATGTTGTCTCAAAAATGACTGATATTTTTTGGGGGACAACAGCTGGCTCTAGTTTGGGAACTTCCTTCAGATGAGAACTTGGAACAACTAAGGGGAGTAGAAACCAAAATCTCTAGTGCCTTGAAGTGTGCCATTGGGCTACGGAGTTGAGCTACCCAAAAAGAAAGGCTCCAAAAAATGAAAATGAAAATCACAAAATAGAACAAAGACTTTACAAATATACAAATGTACAGGTGAATTTATTTGGTACTTCTAGAATTGAAGTACCTCAGATGCTACCCCTTGAGAGGTAGTGAAAATGGCCTTTTTCCTAATAAACTAGCAAGAAGCCATTTTTCCCCCAGAATCGGTGATGGGTGAATAGAACTCTCCACTAGGAATTCAATCTCCTATGTCTTCCTCTTGGTTCTCTTCTCTTGCTGCCCCTTGGAAAGATTTGCTTTCTAGTCTGAGAACCATGAATCTTGGTTCTCCTGTGGACTCCCTTTTTCTAATTTTGATGGGCACTAACCTGGTCTATTACCATAATTTATTATTCTGATAGTTTATTCTAGCACATGTCTTGATTTTCCCCTTCAGACACCTGGTAGACCACTAGCTCAGCATCTCTTTTGTCTCGAGTAGCTCCCCATTCGAGTAACAGAGATTCATACTTGGCAGTGTTGTTGGTGTTGCTAAACTGTAACTCGTGTAAAGAAAGAAGAATATCCCCCTTAGGAGATATCAACACCAACTTGGCCCCTACACCTATAGAGGAATTATTTCCATCCATTTCCTAGATCCAAACATCACTAGAATTAGATCTTTTGTCAGATTTCTCTTCATTATAGATGGAAGACCCTTTTTCATTTGTATTGTTCCCTACTAATCCTTTTGATGTCTGGTTTGAATCAATTCATGGATCACCACTGACCAGACTTTCATCTCCAAGAACATGGATGTCCTCCATGGTCAAGAAGTAATCACCCCTACTTGAAAACTCAAACAAAATTTGAGCTTTAGGGGCCAATGTTTGGGTCTTGACATCTTGTACCAACTTGTCTAACTAATAAGGGTTGGACTGCAGGACTTCAAATTGAATCATTTGACTTTTGGTCTTTTTAACATGATCAGTTATGTCAAATGATTGAATTGGACTAGGCACAGAGGATGGGAGTTCATCTTTTTGGTTTTTGGGAGGGGTAGGAGGACTGGACTGCGAAATTAAAGTAGAAGTTGTAAAATTGTTTGGGATACTTACTTCTTTAGCAACCACTAGGTCCTTTAGTTGGAAAGACAGAGTGGTTCCATGTTCAACAATTGAAATTGTTGGTTGAGGTCGCTTCTCTATTTTTCCTTTATTAGTTTACTGAGCTGACTGGTTCTGGTATCGGGTGAACACAGTATATGGTCCCTCATCTGCATCACCTTCACTTTGGGTTCATCCTGGTAATCCAGGAAACCAATGATGGATTCACTAGCTGACTCTTCTTGATCCTCTATGAAGAGGTCAGCATTATTTTCTTGATTAAACTCAGGTTGGAAAGAGAAATCATGCTCTATTTCCAAATATCCAATTGTTGAGTTGGCTGGAGGTGCTTCAATGGCGAGGTTCCTCTATGAAGGAGGAAGGTGATTTTGTTGTCCCTAATTCCTAGCAGCATTGCCTTAGTACACCTAATTTTAAAATGTCCTCTTGGGCATATCTTTGTATGCAAGAGCAGATGATATACCTTGTGTCATTTGCTTTTTGAGAGCTAGCATCTCATTTGCTAGCTTTTGTACCATTGGGTCAATGGTGACTGCAGGTGAATACTCAGATGATGAAGAGGATTTACCTTTATTAGGGTCTCTCATTATCTTTCCTACCAATATAAGGTCATCTTCTACCTCAGTAGCCAAGTCCTAAGCAGCCTCAAGGTCTATATGTCTAGCCTATCTCAATAGAAAACTCACTTCAGGTAGTTGTGAGTTGATAAGAAGCACATTAGATTCTGAGGTGTCGGCTGGGTGATCATGGGAATCCTGTGCCTCAACTTGTTGAACCTAGCAATGAAGTCCCTCATAGGCTCATGGGGCTCCTTCTTCATTTGTGTGAGCTAGGCTAGCAAGGCATGTGCATCCTCTACTGGTTTGAACCTTGATTCAAACTTAGCTTTGATAGTGTCCCAGCCAGTCACTGATCTAGTTCATAGATGGTAAAACCAATCTAAAATAGCACCTTGTAGTGTCTCCATGAAAAGCTTGACTTCCATGTCTTCAAATTCCACCCCTATCACACCACAGGCTATGGTGAAGGCTGCAATATGTTCATTAGGGTGGACTCTTCCATCACCAAAGAATTTAGGTAAATTCTTCCTTGAACTAAGTGGTAGCTCATGCAAGGGTGGAGTTAGATTAAGTGGGCCAAATGAGTTACCCTAGGGGCCTCGAACTACCATGATTGGATTATGAAAAATAGGGATAACACATCTAAGTGGAGTTGCCAAATTATAAGACAAAAATGGAAAAGAAACTAGCCCTGCCTACCTTGACTTTAATAGACTACCTTGTCTTGTCATTAGTTAAACTTGGTTAAGAGTGACTTGTGTTTTCTTTATGGTTTCATCCTACATATTTTGCTCTTGATCCTCCTTGTCTTTCATAACTTTTTTTGTTGCCTCCTTCCCTACCTTTTCCCAGGTAGGTTTCTTGTTCAAATCCTCATGTTTGTGCAATCTTCTTTCCATTATTACTTGGCTTCCTTGGTTGCTTTTTTAACCTCAACCTTATTTTTTTCTCTTCATGTTCCTTCTACCATTGAAGCAATGCCTCTTTATCTTTCTAGAAATTATATTATTTTCATTCTCTTCTTCTCATTTAGCCTTCACAGTGTCCTAATTTGGCTACTTATTTACCTTATTTTTTGCCTTGAGTTAATCATGATGCTCTTGCATGGGAGTTTATCAAGTGGTACTTGATATTGTATTATATTTAAATCCAGAGATTCGAGCCTAAATTTGATTCCTTGCACATCTATTGGTGAATATGGATCAAGTGGAGGTGAATATGGTGGAGAAAGAGATGGAGATAAGGTCACTTAATGATTCAATATGATTTATTTTTATTGTGTAGAGGGAAGGAAAAAAATTAATTCGATCACTTCATAAAATAGGTCTCACATAGTATTTCTTCTACTTTTGCTTGCTCTTCAGCTCCCTTTGTGGTTATTAATGTTTACAATAACTCTAAAATGGAAGGAGATGGACTTGCATCTTCTATCATGTAAATTTTGTTCCCCAAAGGCATCAACAAACTCTCTTTTTTAATGCCACCTACTACTAATAGGGATTCTTGCACAACCTATTACCTATATGGAGTATTCTCCATAGCTTGTTCTCCTCTGATTGGTCATTATAAAGATGCATAGGATCCTAATGCCCCTTCTTGAATTATGGATTCTTCCTTGCACTAGTAATATGCCTCTCATTTGAATGTGTCAACAATGATGGACTCTAGAGATAGAGGAATATGTACAAACAAAATACATGGAAAATTATTTCACACTTCTCCACTATCAACTACCTTCCCAAAAAATAATTCCTTCTCTTTTTCTTTATAAATATCATTCTATATATCATCAAACAATGATATGTACACTTCCTCAGGTGTAACTCTCATTGGTTTTAGATTATATTTTTCTATGATCATAGGCATCCATTCACCCCTGAGTCATGAATTTGTATTGGGAGTTTTCTTTATTAGTGGTGAATCTTTGGGAGTCGATACCTTATGTTTGGAGGGGACTATTTGTGAAGAGGAGGTTAATGGATATGATTTTGGATCCTCTTACATTTGTGTTCTTTCCTATGGTTATGGTTTCTCTTGGGAATTTTCCTATGATTAAGGCAGTGGTTATTCTACTCTAGGTGGCATGGATCATAGCTATTGAATAGTTCTTGTAACCAAGGCACTTTACCTCATCACTTTCACTTTCACCATATTGATGTCAATGAATAATGGAAAATTTAAAGATAGAAATTTTTTTAATTCATGAATTTGTACTTGTAATCCATTTTACATCTTCATCACTATGCCTATTGGCCCAAGATATTACATATCTTTTATGGCACTTAGGGTGTAATGCAATCAATCCTTAGATTTAAATCCACTGCTGGGTGAATATCCCTACCTACATGACATGTTTCATTACACATGTCCACATGAGGTTAAATAAGGCATTGCCCAACCAATAATCAACAACATGTGTGATTTTTCCCTCTAAGGGTTTCCACTGCATGAAACAAAGGAGTATCAAAGATTGGAAATTTAAGGATTGAGTCACTCTTGAAATAACAATCTCAATTTTTTTATGAGCTTCATTGTGAGGAACTCGGGGCATTTTAATTCTTCCCTAGGCCATAGCATCTGATGTATAATGTCAATTATGTCTTATGTTTCTTATTTTTCACCTTTGATAATTTTTCTATACCTCCTCATTATGCACTCAATTAAGATTATCACATGTGCATCTATGACTTGATAAATTGGACTCCTATGGTCATGCATGCATATAATTCCTTTATTTTTGAATAAATTAAAGGTTTATTTATCTTGTAAGGCTAGAGAGGTTTTCCCATTATAGGGAATCTTGTGTCTTGCACCATAGCATTAGAATGTGTGTGTGTGTGTGTGTGTGTGTGTGTGTGTGTGTGTGTGTGTGTGTGTGTGTGTGTGTGTGTGTGTGTGTGTGTGTGTGTGTGTGTATGTATATGTATATGTATGTACATGTATGTATTTATATACATATATACATATATACATATACATATACATTTATATATACATATATACATACATATATGTATGTATGTATCCATGTATGTATGTATGTATAAATGTATATGTATATATGTATATATGTATGTATATATGTATATATATGTGTGTGTATATGTATATGTGTGTGTGTATATAGACACCTAAAAGTGGCCACCAATGTGTGTGTGTGTGTGTATTATTGTAGACACCTAAAAGTGACCACCAATGACCTTTAACCAAGCTTTGATCAATTTCTATCAAACTGCATAATTTGGCCTAAAAACACTAAAACATGTTAAAAGATTTGAACCTGTCATATTCAAGTGTCAATTTTGGCCAATGTATCATGAAATGAGGTAATACAATTTATGAGATAGCTAACTTTAATCAGATCATTTTGATTCAAAATGACATTTTTACACCTGGGTGCTCTAGATTGTTCTTTTCTACCAAATTTCTTGCATGAGACATGTGGCCTTATTATTTTGAGTTGAAAACATCCTAAATGGGATAACAGTTCCAACGCATCTAACATCAAATTCTAATTCTAATCCAATAAAATTTTGAGCCAATAATATGACATTTTGACCAATTTGATTAATTTGTGCACCAATTGCCAAGATTTGCACCAAAATTGATAAATTATGTTTAAGGATAATTAATTTAGATCAAGAGTTTAAGTTAATTTTCCATGGAACTTGTTAAATATTTATTTTTGGAAATTGATATTGAATAACTACATCATCAAATGACATCATTTCTTAGAAAGACATCTATAGGCCATAAATGCATAAAATATCAGGATTAAGACCCCCCATGCCTCATTAAGACATTTTATGCCTATCTAATGCCTCTCTATCCCAAATATTTATGAGCGAATTTATTAAATTTGGCCTCTAAAATTGAATGTATTCTTAGCCACACATCTTCATTTTGAGATGGATGGTTTGGGTTCATTCTGACCCTTTTGTAAAATCTATAAATAAACGTCCTTACCTATTAAATTTTAAGCTTAGATAGTGTAAAGTTATCATACATAAATCATTCCAAAGCCTCATACAAATAGTGTTATAATTCCAAATTTTTGAAATCCAAGCCAAAGCCTTCACAAAACCATTGGTTCCAAGGAGAAGGAACCAAACAACTCCTTTAATTAAGACTCATTGAGCACAAGCCAAGCAAGCCACTTCAACAAAAATTTTGGAGCATCCAAGGAAGGTGAAGGATTTATTTTTATTTTGAATTCTAGTTGTTTTTAAACATTTAGTATTGTTATTATGCTCCTCCCTTGAGATAGGCTTAAGATGTTAGCATTAATGTGTTTTGTTTAGATTTTAATTTCATTCACTTACACTATACTAATTTCCCCTTATTGAAATCTTATGTTCATAAATGGCATGTTCAATAGGACCTGGAATCAAAAATTTGGTCAAATAACACCTACAAGAAAACTACTAACCATTGTCATGTAGGATCTTGGAGTGTGGAAGTAAATAAAGATAAAAATCTAAGCAAAAGTCCTTTATAATGAAAGTCATAGTTTTGTCCCTATAGAGTCATAGGTTTATCCTATGGACCATAACCCTACCACTGAAATAGTCATGGGATTTCTTATCCAAGTCATGGGATTGCCTAGTCAAGTCATGGGATTACATAACTAAGTCACAGTATTATCATAAATCATTAGCAATTAAGCAACAATACCATAACTTTCATAGTAGTAGGATTGTTAACCTGACTCATGGGATTATCAACTTGAGTAGTGATATTTTTGACCTACATAGTGATATTTTCAACCTAAATAAAGGTATTATTATCCAAAGTAACAAGATTATGATTTCTATTAAACTAACCTAAGTAGTGATATTTCTTATCCAAGTCACAATTTTATATAGTAGTGAGATTGCACTATGGAGTAGTGGGATTGCAATGTGTGAAACCTAAGAGCTCATTATATAAAGTTATTTATCTCATTTGGAAAAGTGCTTCAAATCTAAATGAAACTCTAAATTTTTCCTTGCATGGCCAACTTGAAGAGGATCTAAACAAGCTTAATTTAGTCTTTTTAAACTCTTTTTAAGTGCTTGAAAAGTATTAAGAACATTTATTTAATGAAACACTTAGGTGTTTTATTGAATGTTTTTTAGTTGGTATTTACAAGTTTATACATCTCAAAGCCAAGGGGCTAAAGAACATCACCACACATTTTGTTTAGTGCTTTAAACTTGAACACACTTCAAGTTTTTGCAAAGTTATTATCATTATTTTCCTAGATCAGATTTGTTTGAGAAAATAAGGAATTGTGTGTGTATGCTCTCCCCTATCCCCTATAGGGAACTTGTGGGATCAAAAGTTCCAACTTTATTGTAAAATTCCTTAGTCCAAAGGCGTAAAAGATAAGTTTTGAAGGCTCTCCCCAAGACCTACATGGCTTAGGTGATCTAGAAACAACCTTTATAAATATTTTACTTTTATTGCATCTTGGCTTGTGAGGGGGACTTCATTACCTCCCATAAGTTCTATAGGGAAGCCTTGACCCAATAATTCATCTCCTAGAATTTTCATCAACCCCTCTCCACGGAGGGGTATATAAATTGGGATCACCCCACTAAGACTGATGGTTTGATTGGTTAAATCATCTCCTATCATTAGGGCTATTCTTGGGATGTTTTAGTGCATTGGAAATTGCACTACATTAATCGAGCAATGGATGTAGTAGTTGTAAAAAGGGCAATACCTATTTACAAAAATCTAAGTGCCATAAACCCAATTAACATGTTGCTTCTCTTGCATGTTGATTTGAAATTATTATGCATGGGATCCATCTAAAAATGTTTGAAAATTTGTTAGTTAGTTAACCCCACTTTGCCATACCTTGTTAGTTTAAGGCTTAAGATGATTAGTTAGTCAATTTGTTTTTGTTTTAGATTACTTAGTATTGTTTACAATTAAAACTTGTTAACAAAAATGACATAATCAGAAACATTGTCCCAAAATTTCTTTGAACAAGGAGGCATTATGCTACCCAAATAAAATATATATTTTTCCTTCTTCAAATTCTTATCATAAACTTCATGTCATATCTTCTAATTTGGTGTAGTTATGTTGCCCATTTGAGTCTAGACCATTTGCCACATTTTGTTTAAGTCCCTTATTGATAGATTAAATTTGAAATTAGACTCTTCCAAGTTTTAAATGTTGATGTGTTAAATTAGGTTCACCACTTTACACTTGACTTGTTTTAAATTGAGTTCAATTCCCAATTTGAACTGAGGGCCATTTTTTGACTCAACATCATTATCATAATTTGGTAGGACTCAAGTCATCTTATGTATTCACTCACACTTTGAGTCCTATGCCACATTTTATGTTATCCATCATATTTCACCTTTTATCTTAAAATCCATTTGATAGCACACGTATGCTTTAGAGATTTGTCAAACTTTATGTCTATGTATCATTTGATTTGAGGAGAGTAGTGTTACGCTACCAAAATCATGTCGAAACCATTTTTTCCATAGAATCTTGAAACAATTATTTATCACACCTTTTAAGCATTTTTAGCATTGTTATTCTACTCAAATTATTTTTAAGCTTGTTTCATAAGCCTATTCACATAGAGTCTAAGTTGTTTCAAAGTTTTAACCATTTGAAGTTTTCTTTGAGAGCCTTTGTCTAGCACGGTTACACCATTCACCTTTGTCTAAGCATATCATTCAAAATATTTTAGTTCTTGTCATCATTTGGGAGAAAATAAACTATCTCCAAGTCCTTTTGTTTTATACCTCATACTTATTGATCAAGTTTATGTCCAAGATTCAAATGCCTAGTTTTTGTTAGAACTGTTTCAAATCTGTTAGATTAAATATCTCATCTTATAAAGTCTAGATTTTAACACTATTTGGCCAAAATTTCTAGCACATGCTTTTTTTAGCCTATATTTTGATGTCATGTTTGGCTAAAAGGCCTAGCAACTTTTTTTTTTAGATTAGACTTATTTGAAACACTCTACCCTAGAATTTGACATTTTGAATTATGGTCCTTGTACTTGACCTTTTTATGTGGGGCATGTAACATTAGATACTTGATGTTAGCTTATTTTATCACAAGTCATTGCATCAACCTTTTTAGATATACATATCCATCCTTTTAACTAGGTTAGACCAAGTTTGAACCTCTTTTTAGATATCACTTTTTTAGAGTTTGTAAAACTCTATTCCTTTTGGTCACAAAACATTTACTATGGATCTCAACATGTCTACCTATACTTGTAGTGGCTTCATGTATAATTTAGGATTTAGTAATGTAGTCCCACAGGAATAAATGGTTCAAGACCCTTATGTGGATAATGTTTATTATGATATGAATCCTTATCCATCTTATAACACTCAAATAGGGGTATATAACCAAGACTCATTGGCTTATTACTTGGTAAATATGCCTCCATACTCAAAATAGGATCAAGAAGAAATAGAGCAATACTTAGCTTCGGTGCCAACAATGGAAGAATTAGTTCCTCAACAACAATATTATGTTACTACACCATCCACGTATGATCCTTATCTATTTGAGTGTCACTTGTTGGAAAACAAGGATGAAATTTTGGTTAGAGTGATAGAAGTAGGGGTTAAGCTTATAGAATACTTCCCCTATGATAATTTGTGAAGTCTAGTAAGAATGCCTCACATCATAACTTATAGTCAACAGGCTTCTTCTATCAATCCTTTAGCTCTAGTTTAAATGATGTATTAATACCATAGTATGCTTCTCAAAGTAAAACACCCCATAGAAGATCACTTTGTACAAATATAGATAGCATACCAAATGTACATGAACCTAACACATAATTTTAACTAAATGATTATGTCAACTAGGCCTCTCATAGATTTAGTTGCTTCAACAAGAGTGTTAATAGAATTGACTACTCAAGATAATCAAGGTGTTGACCCCTTTTCACAAAATACTTTAGTTGATAACTTATTTCATATGACAACCATCGAAGAAGTGTCTTCTACATCTATGCAGAATATTGAGCAAAATGTAGTGGACAATTCATAAGCAACATCCAATCTAAACCAAAGTGGTGTAAGTACATCAAAAACTAGTCCACAAATAAGTGTACCTTTAGTTAACACCATGAGTGGTTCTCTAAATTAGGGAGTAGGATTTTTTACATCCCAACCTCAACTAACTACTAGCACTAATCCTTAACTAGCTACTTTTTCAAGTGCTCAACCAATAGGATTAGGTAATCAACTAACAACTAATGTCATACCTCAAAAATAAAATGTGATCAATCTTACTCAATAAGAAATGATTAATATTCCACTATAGCAATCACAATCCAACATATCAATGTAACAAAGGCTAAACATATTGCCACCTCAATAAGGGGCAACTAATGTTCCACCTCATTAAGCAATAGCGAGCATACGTCTTTCTTCATAAATTAATATACCAATTCAAAGCTAAATGATGTCTAATAAATAGCATGCAACTATTAGTTAGCAATAAATGTCAAATATCAAATATACATCCAATTCCCAACAAGGATTCATGTAACCTAGATATTTTAATGTTCCTCGAGTACCAATTAGGTAACCTTTGCCTTTTGTACAAAATGTACCACTAGTTCAATGATAGGGTCTTGGTTCATAAGTACCCCATCAACAACAAGGTTTGATTAGTTGATAATAGGTTCTTATTCAACCCTAGTAGGCATAGTATATCCATATCCCTCCATCCTAACCTCAAAATCCCCAAACAACCCAAACTAGAATATCACATTGTAGTACATGCAATTCCAACAATCAAACCCTAATCCATGTATACATATTCCTAGTCCATTCCCCAACCAAACCAACATACCCTAACAAATACCTTCATTATACCTCAGTCAAAGTGTTCCACTTATGACTGCTCAACCATCTACCCAGGCTAATATTCTACCTCAAACCAATATTCCCTCTAGTTTCCTAGCCCAAAAATTGTGATAGATGAAGGATCAAATTACTACCATCCAAGCTAGGAAACAGACTAAAAATTTTAAGTTGGATGACATGTTTTTTTATCCATTTAACATGGAGTAATTATAGATACCATTTCCTCCAGGATATGAATCACCTAAATTTGACAAATACAAGGGGAAAGGTGACCCTAAGTCTCATTTGACCACGTTCTTTATTACATGCCAACTAGTGGTATATAATGACATATACCTTTTGTTTTTATTCTTAAGGAGTCTATTAGGAAAATCCTTGGAGTGGTTCCTAAAGTTTCCCAAGAATTCAATATTCAATTTTGATGATCTTTTAGACAAGTTTATGCAGTTCTTTTTATACAATCTCAAACATGAGATTTTTTTGGTTGACTTGATGTAATCCAAGAAAAGGATAGTGAGATTTTTAAAACTTATCTATAGTTATGGATATCCCTTGTAATTCAATCTACCCATAGTTTACTAGATAAATAATTAGCCACTATGTTTACCAAAAATATGCACAGTGAGATATCCTATCATTTGGAACTACAGTATATGAATACCTTTAAGGAGATCATTGACAAAGGTTTTTTGATTGAGTGAGACCATATTAATAAAGGGATCATCAATATTACCTTATCTAATAAGAATCAAGGTACCAAGTCAATAAATGGCCAAAACCAGTATCAATTCCAAACATAAACATTGTAACTGACACAAGCCAATAATAATGATAGACCAAGGCAATTCAAATACAATAAAATTGTTATTAGAAATGGATTAAATAAATCACATCATGTCCAAATGATTCAAATACCATATTTTCAACCCATATATCATATGAAAATAATGCCTAACCCACAACCTTTTTGCAAATGCATCAAGCATAATATCATAGGCCTACGTAATAAATTCAATGACCTTTACCATTACAAGCTCCTCCTCCAAGAAGAAAAGTGCCTACTCATCATATTTTTAGTGATCTTGGAGAGCCTATTTAGTCTATGTTTCACAATCTTGATGCCACTAATCTTATTAGCTAGCCTATACTAAAACATTATCCTCAGGACATCCCTTATCCTGATTGGTACCAACAAAATGAATTATGTGAATATCATCGAGTTAATGGGCATAATTTACATTATTGTGCACAAATTAAACATTTGATTCAAAATATTATGGAGAATAAGAAGATAAGATTAGATGGTGGTACTTCCACTTCTGATCAGACCCTTAGAATCTATCAAAACCCCTTTCCCTCATATAATAACCAACCATAGTCATAACAATAGCAACAACAGCTAGTGCAACACCAACAATAATAGTTTAAAAAATCAAGGCCAAACCAATAAACCCAATAGAATCATTAATATTAAAACCAAAAACATCCAAACAATGGAGAAAACCAAGGTCAAAATGGAAATAACCAATAGACCTACCATGTAGTTACACATGACTACAACAAGGTTGTAGGTCATATTGTATGAGGTCATGTTAACACTATCTCCATCAATCTGAGACTAAATACCAATCCATCAAGACCTTTTCTAAACAATACTAACCTTCCAACTCAGATTAACAATCCTTCCTTAACTTGGGACTGCATATAGGTGTACTAGTAAGCAAGTATTACTAATTTTGAACCCTATACCGATAATTTATCATTATCTCATGATCATGCACAAGTGCACCCACAATTGAGACTTATCCTATCTAGTCCCCCACCATCACCATCATTTTTTAGAAATCATGATTTTGTATTTAATCTTGATTGTACAATCACAACTTAGAGGTCAAATATTACCATCCCATGCCCATAGCCATCTGCCACTTCGCCCATCACCCAACTAGTTGTTTAGCCTTGGAATAAGACATTTAACACTAACCAAGAGAAGAAATTTGAAATTATGGAACAATTAAAAATATACTCACATAAATCTCCATTTTTTATTTGTTGTGTATGTCAACAATCTACAAAAACATTTTGAATGACTTCTTGAGCCAATCCACTATTGCAAGTGATATATCCCCTAATAAATTCCAAGCTTTGGTTGGATACCTAGCTCCAACCCAAAAAGTCAATTTCAACCAAAGTTATATGTCATCCCTTGGCCCACTACATAATAACCCCTTGTACATTAAATTTTACATAAAGCAGCACAAAGTGAAATGTGTCCTTATAGATAATGGATCTAGTCTAAACATAGTGTCTCTAAATCTCATAAAGCTTCTTGGGTACACAACAGTAGATCTTCAATTAAAAAGCATAACCATCAAAGCCTATAATAATGAAGAATAAGAATCACAAGGCACCATCTATTTACTAGTTTTATTTGGGCCCCTTGACCCATGATACACTTTTCCATGTGCTAGATCTTGATTTGTCATACAATATGCTTTTACAAAGACCTTGGTTACATAAAATTTGTGTAGTTATTTTAATGTTGCACCAATGTATCAAGTTTTTCCATTTAGGGATGGAATTTTGTATACTAACATATTTGCATCCATACGGGCACTAAAAACACCTAGAGGTTGAGTTCAAGAGCTACAACTATCATTTTAACATGAATCCAGTGGCCAAGCAAAATAAGGGAAAGGAAATACTCCTTGATTCACCAGAGGACAACTACATTGATCCTAATACTCTTGATTCCCTTTCCCACATGCCACATCCTAAGATATATAATCATTATACCATCTCATATAATGGCCTAGGAGATTATTTAACTAATGATACCTTTCACATCATAAACCTTCCACATAACCCAAAGTCCTTTGTAAGACCTAAATCCAAGACACTTTGTTGAGAATGGTAATAAAAGGGAAAAGGTAAAGGACCTATCATGTTCATACCATCATCTATCCTAGAATATGACCCTCTTGAAGGGGATGAATCATGGTTGTATAATGATAAGTAGGCTGATTTTTATAAGGATACAAAGTATCTTATTCCCAATAGGATAATGAAAAATCAAGAGTATGAAGGAGGAGGCCTCATACCAGATCAATAAGGAACACTTGAGCCAATTTCCATGACTAGATACAAAGGGCCCTATAGAATTGGATTTAAACTACCTAAGGGTGACCCTATTTACCTTAATCATTTTCCATCACCATCGACTAGTGAGGAGGATGTCGGTAGCAAAATAGAGTCTGATCATAGCCTTTTTGATGACCTAGCTAAGACCAACTTATTTAACTCTCATTTTTTTTTTACCCTTAGACTAGTCATTCATCACAACCCAATGCCATTATATTCTCCCCAATTGATAGACTAAGACCAACAAGAGTCCAACATGTCGATTGATGAGTTTCAAAATGATGAGGATTTATATGATTTTCTCAACCTTAGAGACAATGTTCTATTGGGGGACCATAAATAATGGTTCTCAATCAAGTTAAATCTTGAAGCCTATTTTGGAGAGCGAGTGAACACCCTTAGCCAAAAGCAAATAATTAAAACATCAAGGTTCCAAAGTGAAAACCTCTTTGAGGCACTTTTTGACTAGGGAAAAGGTAAAGAAAAAGGCTAGTCTACTGGTGAAACCCTGTCTCAGGTGCCATTAGATGGCGTTGTTCAAGCTTCTTCAAACATAACTTATGAGACCACCAATGGCAAACTTATTTGTGAGCCATAGTTCAGTTTTGAAGAATAACAAGCCTTTGATTGAATCATTTAAGAGTTTCCAAAAGTTTTTGTTATATGTCCAAACCTCCCATTGGGGGACTCTAATTCATCATGCCTAGGGGAACTCAAAGAGCCAGTCTTAATAGAGAACTCTAACATTTCCAATCATTTTAAATTATTGCCCACTATTCTTGAAGATAGTTAGACTCTCATAGTGGAGGACATAATAGAGGTGAACATTGGGTCCCCATATGACCAAAGTGGATCAAACTAAGCACTTCCCTTATTAAGAAGGAGTGTGAAGTATTTATAGCCCTTTTGAGGCAATTTGTTGACATATTTGCATGGGAATATTATGACATGCCAGGTTTGGATCCCACCTTGGTTTTGCACTACCTTGTGGTCAATCCTAATGTCAAACTAGTAAAATAAAAGTTTCACAAGATGCATCCTCACATTGTTGTATTGGTGAAGAAAGATTTGGAAAAACTCTTAGAAGCAGGATGTAATCATTCAATTGACTATTCAGAGAAGATCTCTAATGTGGTGCCAATTAGGAAAAAAATAAAAAGGGATCAAAATTTTTATTAATTTCTATGATATAAAAAAATCTTACCCCAAGGATGACTTTCCATTCCCAAACATTGACATGATATTCAAATCTATTGTGGGTTATGAAATACTTTCATTAATGGATGGATTTTTAGGGTACAACTAGATCAGGTTAACACCAAAAGACCAACAGCAAATAGAATTCACCACTTTATGGGGAACATTCTATTATCATATTATGTCATTTGGTCTTAAGAATGTAGGGGACACCTATCAAAGATCCATGACCATCATATTTCATGATATGATACATGACATTATTAAAGACTATGTTGATGACGTTCTTAGCAAATCAAAAACCAGGGCTGAACATCTAGTAGTGTTATGCAAAATATTTGAAAGACTACATGAGTAAAAAGTTAGACTTAATCCTAATAAATGTTTCTTTAGAGTAACTTCAAACAAATTACTTAGCTTCATGTGTCTCATTAAGGCATTGAATTTGATCTAGCTAAAGTCCAAGCCATAATAGAGATGAAACCATCGCCTAATTTAAAGTAGTTCCATAGTTTGTTGGGCAAGATCTAGTCTATCTGATGCTTCATATCAAAATTCACAGACAAATTCCATCCTTTTGTGTATATTGTAAAAAAGGGAGTCATATTTCACTAAGATGATCACTACCAGATAGTTTTCTATCAATTAAAATATTATCTAGCAAATCCACCTATTTTATTGCCTCTTATACCAAGAAAGCCATTCTTTTGTACCTATCTATTATTGATAATGCCCTGGGGGCACTTTTGGCTCAACATAATGATAATGGAAAATAGCATGTCATGTATTATTTAAGTCATAAATTGGTCATGTATGAACATAATTATATGCCCATAGAAAAAGCTTTTTTAGCCATGGTCTTTACAGCTCAGAAGTTGTACCATTACATGTTAAATAATTAAACCATGGTAATTTCAAAAGTAGATCTACTCAAGTATCTATTATCTAAAATAGTTTTACAAGGTTGCATATCCAAGTGGATCATGTTTCTAAGTGAGTTTTACATCAATTACATCAACCAAAAAGCCATTAAGGGGAAATTTCTTATAGATCAGCTTGTTGAAGCACCCCTTGCTAATACAGAGTTGCTCACATTCATTTTTCCTAATGAATCCATAATGACCATCATTGACACACCTCTTAAGGAGTAGCATTGGAAGATATATTTTGATGGATCATTCAAAACACATGGATTATGGGTAGGTCTTTTATTTATTACACCATAGGGGGATCTAATCCCTAAATCATTTAGAATTAGCTTTCCTTATACCAACAATATGGTTAAATATGAAGCACTTGTTTCAAGGCTTTACCAAGTAGTACAATGGAACATATCTCATCTCAAATTTTATGGTGATTCTCAATTAATCATCCATTAGGTTATAGACCACTTTTAGACCAAAAATGATAAGATAGTTCCATATAAGGCCATGGTTGACACTCTCAAGTAGCAAATTGCTAATATTTAGTTTGAGCATATACCAAGGGAAAGTAATATAACTATGAATGCTATGGCCACTATTGGATCTTTGATTCAAAAAATAGACATAGCTAAAGATTATTATTTCTTTATCAAGAATTTATTATCACCATCTCATGAACCTTCAAATATCATGATGATTTGTGATATTATTGGTCTTAGCTCTATTTGGTACTCAAACCTTTATAATTACCTCCATGACCAAATTATGCCACTTGACCTATCCCAAAAACAATCCAAATCCTTCATCCACCAAACCACTCATTATACCTTACTTAGACCAACCCTTTACCACCATAGATTTGATGGAACTCTGCTTCATTGTTTAACTTTAGTAGAATCTACACTAGCATTACAAGAAGTTCATGAAGGAGTATGTGGAGCCCACACTAGCGGGGTATTTCTATCAAAAAATATCTTACGTACTAGTTATTATTCATCCATAATGGATGTAGATGTAGCTACATATGTAAAAAAGTGTGACAAGTGTCAAAGGCATACCAATCTGATTCATATCCCAGCCAAGACTCTAATACCAATGTTGACACCATGGTCATTTGCTACATGGGGCCTCAACCTCATTGGGAAGATAAATCCCACATCATTCTATGGCCATAAACATATCTTTACCACCACTAAATATTTCACTAAGTGGGTCGAAGTTATACCCCTCACTATGGTATCCCCTCTGACATTATATTTGATAATAGAGGATCATTTAAGAATAAGGATGTCAAAAATATATGCATTGAATATAAAATCAAGTAATATTTCTCCATGGAATATTACCCTCAAGGTAATGATTAGGCCAAAGCATCAAATAAAACCATTGTCAACATTCTCAAAAAGATTGTCAATGGTATTGGTCATGACTGACACCTTCATATATTTCACACCCTTTGGGCATACCATAAGAATCACCATAAACCTATATGAGCCACTTCATATTCACTTATTTATGGTACTAAGGCCATTCTTCCTATTGAGGTTGAGTTACCTTCTCTATGCATCTCTTTCAAGCATGTCCAAGATGACAATGACTATTGAGTAGCTCACCTATAAGAACTAGAGTTACTTGATGAAAAATGCATGGATGTGATAAACAATATTCAAGCCTATCAAAACTGACTTTGAGGCCACTATAATTGGTGTGTGAAACATAAATAATTTAAACTTGGTGATATTATCCTTAAATAGAACTAAAAGAATACCATGACCAAAAAGAAGCATAAAGGTAAGTTCAAACCCAACTAGATTAGTCCTTTCATCATTACAACAAATTATGGAACAAAAGCATATAGGCTTCCCACACTAGATGGACATGAAATTGATGAGCCAATGAACATTATCCACCTCAAGTGATATTACTCTTGAATATATTGGTATATTGTCTATAAGGACCATTTCAAGTTCTAGAATTTTTTTAATATTTTTTTTTTGTATTATACCATTTTACCATACTATCATCCTACCAACCTACCACTTATTCCTATCACCTATCTATTTTACCATACCTTATCATCAATCAAGTTTATTTCTTCCTCCCTACCTAGCCCTTTTACTTTGGTTCCATTCCATTCAATTTCATTCACAATCAGTAAAAGGATTCAGATTCAGTTTTAGTAGTTATTTCACACATTTCAAATAGAGGCAGTATTTTGGAGCAGTAAGATAATAGTTTGGTAGTTGCATCCTTCATTTCTTATTTAATTCTCTCTACCAGGTGTTCTTGATTATAATTGCCTATGGGCAAATCAATCTCTAACTGGTCTTATTACTAATTATAACCACCTATGGGTAAATTAGTATCATTGACCTATACCGTTGTCTCCTAGTTATAACTACCTAGGGGAAAACTAGGGGCAACACTTGTTTATTATGCTTTGACCATACCAAATAGCCATTTACTATGTCATAATGTACCTTTATATCCAATGTGCCTATTTTTTTAATTGGTTGTTGTACTAGTTAGTTTCCTCCACTGTAAGGTAGAACTATAGTGACTTGAGGTCCCATCTTGGGACTATGTAGGTAGCACTTGATACTTGTTGAGGTCAAATCATTCACCCCTAAGCCACATTCTCATAATTTTATAAGTAACCTAAGCCATGATCTCAACATTTTGTGAGCATCTTAAGCAATGCTCTCTCCATTTTGTGAGCTTGAACCATTTAGTATCTCATCATTTTCCATCAAGTTGAGATATCTAGAAAATTATAAAAACATTTAAAAAATTGTTTAAAAAAAACCAAAAACATTGACCACTTATTTGCCTTAAGGAATCTAGGAACCCTTACTAAATTATAAGCAAATAACTTGTTATTTAGTTTCCCCATCCTTTTTGGCCTTTTCTCCCACACTCTCTCTATTTTTTTATTCATTCATATTCTTCTATCTCATCCATTATATTTTTTTTCCATCTATTATCATTTTCTTCCCATTTCTTAAGAGAACTACATTTAGCCTAAAGTTTTTTTTGGATATTACATCTATGGAACTATTTGGTAGCATCCACTTGCCTAGTGTATATGGAGATAGCTCTACCACTCCCTTCATTTTATTATTTGCCCCCTATCTTGTTTGTTTAGTTATCACCTATTTTCTAGGGGAAATGTTTATCGTATTGTTAGTACTACCTTGAGGACTAACTATTGTCTATTTCTTTATCTATTTATTTCTTTGCTTGTTTGTTTATTTATTTGTTTGTTTTTAGTGTGCCTATTTTTTTGCTTTCAGCATTATTTCATTGATTCAATCTATGCGCATTCATTAGGTGATTTCTTGCACATTTATACTTTAATCCATCCATATTCATATGTCTACATCATCATCATGGTTTTTATTATTGGTGCATTGTTTACCCTTGAAAATTAGATCTTAGGAGTTAGTCCTTATGCATCTTTCAACCCAGTCCTCATGGTGTTCTATCATGATGCCTATCGTATAGTGATATAACAAAAATTAGCTTCAATAATTCTATTCAACAAAGGTGGCATCAACATCTCCTCAGCACCAGCATCCCAATTATATCCCAAATAGAGTAATTAAACAAACAAAAGAATTTCAACCTTTGTTATTTCAGACAAGCATCTCCTTACTAGCAAGTTGTTCTAGTTCATCATTACCCTCTATGTCAAGTTATCATCATCATTATCCAATCAATATTGTTTTCCATAATCAAGGTCCTTATAACCACCTATGGGCAAATCATTATACACCATCCCACCTACATTTCTCAATGATTATAACTGTCTTTGGGCAAATCATTGTGTTCTCACCAAATTTACTTTCTTTTTGCCCAAATAGGGGCATCTTATTATCTTTTTTGTTTATCTTAACTGGGGTAGCTCCATATTATCAATGATTATAACTACCTTTAGGCAAATCATTATGTTCTCATACCATGTTACCACTATCAGGGTACAGTGCTTATAACCACCTTTGGGCAAACCATTATACACCATCCCACTTGCATTATTAGTGATTTTTACTACTTTTTAAAATTCATTATTTTCTCACCCCATCATATTTCTATCTTTGGTCCCCTCATTTTTCTTCTTTATTTTTGAGGGACTATTTTCTAACCTACTTGTGCCAACCATTCCTTCAAAGGGGTATCATATAGTTCATCCATTACCATTGTAATTATAAGCATGCAATACCTTTTCATTATTTGAGAAGATGTTACTATGTTTATATCTTGCAACACCTTCCCAAATAGGAGAAAAATATAGACACCTAAAAGTGGCCACCAATGACCTTTAACTAGGCTTTTGATCAATTTCTATCAAACTGTACAATTTGGCCTAAAAACACTAAAACATGTTAAAAGCTTAGAACATGTTATATTCAAGTGCTTATTTTAACCAGTGTATCATGAATTGAGGTAATGCAATTTGTGAAATGGATAACTTTGATTAGATCATTTCAAACCAAAATGACATTTTTGCACATGGGTGCTTTGGATTACTCTTTTTTACCAAATTTATTACATGAGACACATGCCCTTGTTATTTTATGTTGACAATATCTTATATGGGATAACAATTCCAACACATCTAACATTGATTTTTAATTCTAATCTAATTAAACTTCAAGCCAATAATATGATATTTTGACCAATTTGATTAATTTATGCACCAATTGCCAAGATTTGCACCAAAATTGATAAATCATGTTTAAGGCTAATTAATTTAGATCAAAAGCTTAAGTTAATTTTCCATGAAACTTGTTGAATATTTCTTTTTGTAAATTGATATTAAATATCTACATCAAATGACATCATTTCTTAGAAAGACATCCCTAGGACATAAATGCACAAAATATCAAGATTAAGCCCCTCCATGCCTCATTAAGACCTTCCATGCCTCTTTAATGCCTCTCTATTTCAAATATTTATGAGTTATTTTATTGAATTTGGCATCCAAAATTAAATGTATTCTTATCCACACATCATTATCTTGAGATGGGTGGTTTAGGTTAATTATGATCATTTTACAAAATCTATAAATAGGAGGCCTTGCCTATTGAATTTCAAGCTTGGATAGTTTAAAGTTATCGTGCATAAATCATTCCAAATCCTCATGTAATTAGTGATATAATTCCAAATTTTTGAAATCCAAATCAAATCCATCATAAAACCATTGGTGCCAAGGAGAGAAGGAGCCAAACAACTTCTTTGATGAAGACTCATTGAGCACAAGCTGAGCAAGCCACTTCAACAAGATATTTGGAGCATCTAAGGAAGGTAAAGGATTTATTTATCTTTTGTATTCTATTTGTGTTTTTACATTTAGTATTTTTATTATGCTCCTCCCTTGAGATAGGCTTAAGGTGTTAGCATTAGTGTGTTTTTTTTGGATTTTAATTTCATTCACTAACACTATACTAATCTCCCCTTATTGCAATCCTATGTTCACAATTATCACCTCCTTAGACAAATAGATCACTTCTTTATTATATTTGACAATGAAAATCATCAATATCTCCTGATTTTGGCTAAATATTGATAACCTTATTAACCTCTTAGTGTCTAATCCTCACATTTTTTTAGGTATTGAAAGTATTACCTACTATGAATAAGATGTTTGTGGTTATGTAAAACACTCCCTCTTTATTGTGTTAATAAACTCAAATTGATATGTATCACTCCATTTTTATTATATTAGGTACAATCCTATGCTCATTTCCTCCTATGAATCTAACAATGGGACTAGAGTTTAGTGTATTTCCTTTTGATCTTCGTTGAGATTTGATTGTAAGTGAGTCATTTTCTATAACTTGATAAAATAGCTAGATCTCAAGATAATCTTTGTTCTTATGAGTTTAAAATTTTGATTCTCATCGATACCCTACCTTATATAGAAATCCAACCCCCCAAGTTTTCACCATTATTTGTATTTAGTCACTGATCTATCTTACATGCCATCATCTCATTGCTTTAAATTTAAATAGTCATTTTGATGTGACCTTGGTTTTTTAATGAATAGGTGCATTATTTCTTAATTTGAATTTGGTGATGTGATGTGTGGTCAGTTATTTTCTCAACACTTTATTAATTTTTTTATTACTCCCTTTCAAAAATATATATTTTTCAATATGATCATGATATCTTATTTATTTTATCACTAACTACCTTGTATTGTTAGTAGTTATCCCTCTCGTACTACCCTTTGATTACTACCAACTTGTTCCCACACTTAATATTTTTTGAAACCAATTTCAATATTGACTTCAACAAAAAAAAATTACTTCATTCCCTTACCTTGAAGCTTGATCATAATAATTTATGTGATATAGAGATCACAATACATACAACTACAGTTATAAACCTAACAAAATAAATAAACTTTAAAATAAAAATATTATTTTGTTTCAAGATAATTGGAAGTAGAGTTTGATCCTACAACCATTTACCCTTCCTAAGATAATGGTTCCTTGAATATTCATGAGTATTATTGTGCCTTATTGTGACACTTCATGAATGATATATAGACATTTCCATCTAATGTGGAATTTCCCCTCATGTGCTTCGAGTCTAGTATCATATAAAAGAACCATTTTCTCTAGTTGAAACTATTTAGATCACAAATAATGATCATGCCATGATTTTTAATTTTTTTTAACATCTTGAGTCTAATTTTCCATCTGTCTTGTCTCTTCCATGTGAGTTAGGTTAAATAATTGTTTCTACAGTGACTTTTTATACCACACTTACATCATTTATGTGACTCTAGGCTAAGAACTATATATTCCATGGGCATTATAGATTCCATGCCATATATTTATTATAAGGGTATATATCCAATCACATGCTTATATTTCATTTTTTAAGCCCATAATATTGCTAGTATGTGATCTTCCCAATCATCTCACTAGATGTTGCATATATTTTTCAACATCATCTCTAGAAATTTGATGCTTCTACTTGGCCATTTGTTTATTTATGATAAGTTTTGATTTTATGGTGATATATCATAAATTATTTGGTGATTTTTTTATTTAATAAATGTGTACCCCTATAATTAATCAAATTTAGAGGACATCGAAACCTCATTATTATATCTTCATATATAAACTTTGCATCATCTTTCATACTATAGCTCAAAGTCACCATAACTTTCACCCATTTCCTTGAGTGATATATGGTTATGATAATGTATCTAGACTTGATTCACTTATATGGATGATTGATAGGGCCCATAAAGTCAATGCCCCATTATTCAAAGGGTTGTGCATCTAAAACTAGATTCAATGGAATCTCATCACACTGATTGGGTTTTCCTACCTTGTGTGCATCCTAAAAAAAAGAAGGCCACCATATACCGCTTTGTAATATCTTTCTCAAAATTGACTCAAATGTGAAATGTCTTATAACTACCCATTGATTTGCTTCTTCATGAAGTTGGGGTCTTTTATGATCTAGAGTCACCATGTGTATAAAATCATATTTTCCAAGCTTGTGGAGAAATCCATTTATGATACTAAAAGGTAAAGCATGTGCAATAAATTGATTATTGCCCTTATCTATATAATGCATAGGGAATACACCATGCCCTAGAATTTTTTTGATATCTTCCATATTCTGAGGAATCACAGTCGCTCTGAATAAATGGGAATCTAAAGATTCATCCTAAGGATCTTCTATTTTTCCCCCATTTATATATACTAAGGTGATTAGGTCTTAAATTTGATTTGTTGGGTTTTACATTAATTTTTAATCAAAATCCTTAGAATAACATTAGCACCTAGATATTCTCCCTCCCTATATTGGTTATTTTACCAAGTACATAAACAATTGGTGGTCAATGAAAAACTCAAAGGTAGTAGCCAATAAATAGTGTCTAAACTTTTCAAATGTAAAAAACATGGCTAAGGCTTCTCGATTTATAGTAGTGTAATTTTTCTATATGTTTTAGAGTTTGTGACTTGCAAAATGAATGGGATGATTGAGGCCTTCATTCCTTAGTTAAGTCAACACTCTAACTTTTATTATAGTTGCATCACTATAAACATGAAAGGGTTTATTCTAATCAAGAAATATAAAAAATTACATTGTAACCAACCTCTATTTTAAATCAATGAAGGCTATATAAAATTTGTAAGTCCATTCATATTTATTGTGATTATGCAACAACTTCTCTAGTGGTGTTGAAATGGTTACATATCTTCAAATTAGCTTTCAATAATATCTAGTATGTCATAGGAATGATCACACCTCTGATGGGTTGATAGGTGGTTTGATTCCCATAATAAATAAAATCCTTGCTTGATCTACCAAAATCCCATCACTATAAACATATCCTAATAAAATGCTAAAAGGTGTGGAAAATAAGCACTTCTTTAAATTGACTACAATTCATAAATCATGACATCTTTCTAACATTATTCATAGATTTGAGAGATGTTCCTTGAATAAGAATAGTAAACAATCATCTATATAGACTTCTAAGAATTCATGGATGAAATCTCTTACTGCAGTAAAAACTACACAAGAAAACACTACAAAATCATTATTTATCCCAAAAGGCATTACATTGTACATAAATAGTCCACATTATGTTATAAAGGTTTTATTTTCTTGATCCTTAGTTGTGATAGGGATTTTGTGGTATCCATTGAACCCATCTATGAAAGAATAAACTTCATGACCTATGACAAATTTAGAAACCTCATTTATGAAGGGGATTGGGAATAGATCATTTATGCAATCATCATGTAAATCTTGATAGTCACCACAGATGTAAATTTCCCTTGTTTTCTTAGGTCATGCCACCATAGGGATAACCCGATACAATTTTTTAACCAGATATATGATTGCATCTTCTTTCATCCAATATATTTATACCTTAACCTGCATGTTTATATTAGATTAAATATGTAATTTTAATTGGCCTTGTGCACTACTTAAACTCAATGTACATATCCCCTTGTAAAGGGTATATACCCTTAACTTATGAGAATTTAGTAGGAAATTTGTCCTCTTAATTTAAAAGTAACTAAACTACCTCAGATTTATGCTACTATGATCAATAAACCCCAATGATTTATAATTTTTTTACTATGTTGGTACCAATGTTTTCAATTTTATTCAACATTGGTTCTTGATATATCTTGTGTGGCCCTGCCTAAAGGGAATCCCTTAGCTTTATTTCACCTTCTTAGTTCAAGATATTTATAATTTGAATTTTTCTCCTCTTATGTTTTCTTTTTGTTATTTTTGTAGGTTCCCATATCTCCATTTTTGGCTCAAATAATCCTTTTCTTCATTATTTATTGAATATGTGCACTCTATATTATCCAAATTTGTGTTACAATACATTAACATAAACTACAATTTTTCCTTTTATCCTTAAAATTCTTCATGTCTATGAGCATAATAGTATTCAATTTACCATGTCATGTATGTCTCTATGTAATAGGTACATATTCCTCCCATCCATGACATAAGAAGATTTGTAGTTTCTATAGATCTTGATGTACTATTGGATTTATATCCTCAAAAACAAAAGTCTGTATGAAATCATGATGAACTTGTGGCTAACTTTTAGTCTCTCATCTATATTCTTCATGTATGTATTAAGCCTTTGGTAGAGGTGATAAGGTGTTTTTAAATACATGTGCCTAATATCTTGGCTCTACTTAATGTGATGACCATATTTCAACATGTTTATGAACATACATTTTAGGGTACTAAACCTCCTTAAAAAATGGTTGCTTTTATAAGATAAAAGTTGCAACCTAAAATTTTGTTCACATCATCTCACATATTTTTTCCCAATTCATTCCATTATATATGTGCACAACCCACAACATTTCATTGACTCATTTCAATGTGTTATTTAGTGCATTAACTGACATGTCTATGTTTGTTACATGATGTTCTAATTTGTAAAAAAATGTGCCACATCTTCTATGGAAACATTTTGGGGCATTTCTCTCTATATACGATAAACCATTATCATGGGCCTTATTTCATGGTCCTCACACATCCAATTGACCATGTGCATTTATGAATCACCACTTGTGGAAGAATTTACTTACCATGGCAATGTCCCCTATTTTTTAATTTAATATAGTCTTTATTTGTGGAAGTTTCATTATATAAGTGATCAATATTTGCCTTCATAGGAGAATGCACAAAAGGTGACTTACATTCTTCCATGAAGAATTAAGGGAAAATATTGTGTCTTGAATGGTTGATCCCCATACTAGAATTTTTTTTGAAGCTATGGGAACTACTACCTAATTTGTGATAAGTAGGTAAATTCTCTACTTCATAGGGATTCTATCTTTAGCTTTGTGCTAACTTTGAACTAGTTACCTTCCATGCATGCATATAGATATTATGAATATTTTATTATGGTATAAGGGTTACTCTACACCTTATTAAAAGGTATGATAATGATAGAATATCCTTAGTATTATTCCAATTAGTTATCCACTATGTTGATAGTGATACGACCATCATAATCCTATTTCTTTCTAATTTATGCAAGATAGTGTGTCTCATCAGTATTCATATCAATGACTTAAAAATCCCCGCGTAGACTCAAATAATCCACCTTTAATCTCAACATCTTTCATTCTTTCAATAGGTTCAAGTTGGCTATAATCCATGAGACTTAAATTAATATGGTTTTAGGTAAGAATTCGTCTTATAATAATTGTTGGCTAAATTTGGCCCACATACAAAACTTTTGCCTAGATTTGGGGTAAGAAGCTAAGTAGAGTCTTATTTGAGGAGTGATCCAATAGTGTGAGAAGTACATATAATTCATGAATACCTCATGTCACTTAAAATATTTTAAAACACTTTAAGCAAGCTTAAAGTGTGAATTTAGTGATCTTAAAGAACTAGACTATCATAACACATCATGCAGGATCAAATAGATACAAGCCTTCAAAAATGATCCAATAGTGTGGGATATGCCTGAGGATGTCAAGTTAAAGCCATATAAAATATCCATTTAGATTCAAAAAACTTAACGATCTTAAATTTGAATGTAGGGTTGATAAATGGCATGATCTTAGGAGCTAACATCAAAGATCAACAACATCTGGGCAAACTTTTGAAGTCAGTAAGTTAAAGATTAATGTTGTGAGTTTAATTGTGTAGTTGGATATTAACAATGAGTTCAAGGTCAAAAGGTTAGTAGATATAAATATTGAACATGTCAATGATAAGTGTCATGATCCTAATGACTTACCAAATCAATAGTCCATGTTTGATCAATAAAAAGGAAGATCAATGGCACGTCAACCATGTAAAGGAGATTAATGATGAGAATCAAGTCAAAAGGTCAATGAGCCTAGATTACATGTGAGGCTACCACATGGTGCAAAAGTGGTAACCAGATGAATATTGGTAGTAGGATCTATAGATTAAATATGGGGTTTCTAAGTGTCACAATTTGGGAAGCTCAAATCAAAGATAAATGGATCGAATTCAATCAAATTCTAGGAGTCATAAGATGGTGACACATGTCTAAATTTACAATGGTCATTTTTTTAAATATGAAAAATGGTGTGGCAGGAATGCCACATAAGCATAACTATAATATCAAAGGTTTTGACAACCCAGGTAGACAAATGCATAGATCCAAGATCCAAATATGATTTTAGCTGAACCAGAGCAAATATTTCAAAGGCATATGTTACCATTAGAGCTTATTTGAGCACCTTTAAGCATGAAATATAGTCATACAATCAAGATTGTCAATGATGAAGCTTCATCACCAAAAAAATTATGTATCTTGTTTATGACCTATTGGCCCCTAAATTTTGATTAAGTATTGTTCTATTTTTGGTGTATGACATGGAACGATCATTGTCCATTTTGATGTAAGTACCAGCATGGTGTAAAAGGACCATGGCACAGGAGGACCATGTTGTGTAGCTGTCAAGCAGAGAAATGTGATGTCATGAAACTTGTTGGGTGAGGAAGGACAATGGCTTAGAAGATTTAGCATGAGAGGACCCAATCAAAAGAGAACAAGTCATGAGGGACTTGAGAATAGAGGACTCAAAATAAAATTAGAAGACTAGGGGAGCATGTGAGAAGTGGAGTGCAAAGGAAGTGGAGAGTGAGGGATGCAGGAATAGTTAGAAAAATAATTCAAATGGGATACTTCAACCCCATTGATCAGAGATTTTATACCAACTCATGAGGAACAGAACACATTGCCACTAGAATATAGCATAGAGAGAGGATCTAGGGGCACAAGGACCTGAGTCTACCCATAAAGGGTTAAATTCTCTTGTGAAAGAGACACACACTTAAAAGGGGATACTACGGGTTGATTTAATATTATGGGTTCAACATGGTAGGAAGCCAATGAGCATTATGGAAATGGAAGTATGAAGAATCTTGGTAAAATATCATGGGAGTTAGGAACATGGAAAGAGATTGAGAGACCTCTAGGAGTGTTGTAAAGAGCCACAGGGAAGTGAACATGCATGAAGAACCCATCACTTTCAAGCCACGTCCTTTACCAATTTTATCCTATGAGGGTAAAACAAGCTAGATTGTAAAAGTTGAGGAACCAAGTTTGAAACAACCAGGTTCCCCCACCATAGTGTGTGCTCATGTCTTTGAGTTAGACAAGGTATGAATATGAAATTGGGACACAGATAGTTCAGAGTAAAAAACTAAATCGGTAAGGGAGACTAGAACTACGCTAATTGACACTCATCTAGAATCTGCATTATCTTTCCCTTTTCAATGGAATTCTATGGCATAAATTGTAATGTCAGGTGGATCTATCCCTCAAGGCCAAAATATAGGCTTAAAATTGGGTAACCAACTTTACACCACACCTTTTTCCATGGGTACTGCTACTGGAAGAATTGGAGGAGGATTAGGAGGCACTGGAGGAAGAAGACCCCCTCCTTAAGGACCAAGAGTTGGATCTTCCTAGTAACCACCCACACAACCACCATAATCCACTATGGTCTACTATGAGATGACATTACATTTACCTGAATACCAAGGGATGGAGAATGTAGCTAAACATGTCCACAAGTATGAATTGATTTGATAAGTGTGAGGCATCACATCTTCTAAATGAAAGGATACATAGTTTACATTAATACTTTTAGATCTCACACATAAATGGTATCAAAAGTGAAAACCTCAATAAGTGGTGGTCAACTATGATCAGCTTAAATTAGCCTTTCTACAAGAATTTGAGATTCCTAAGTTTGAACAGCAAAGTATAGTGACATGAAGGACATAAAGTAAGGACTTAAAAAAAGTGTATATGAGTATGATGAATGATTCAAAACCTTACTTTCTACATTATCATTTGCAATAAATCCTACTCAACATGAATAATGGTTTGTGGGAGTATTTTTATTACCTTTTTTATGGACCCTATCACAAAGAACCTTCACCAATGTGTGTGAGGCTCTAAAATTTGCCCTCCATGTTAAATCAATTAGAAACATGGATACCAGGATTATTCCCTTTATAGAGGAATAGATAGCATTCATGGCATCACAACTTAAAAATTTTATGGTAATCAATGTGCATGAGACATGTAGTGGTGTCTAGTATACTAATTGTGAAACTAAATGGCATACGAGGAATAATTACTCATGTAAGAACATTCATGTGGTACTAAAACAAACATGTGAGATCTACATGAATAACATGATGTCCATTATTATCCTCATTTATAATTGGATAAGAACACTAAGGTGTCAAAATATTGTAATATTTATGATGTCTACACCCATGACACCAATGATTTCTAATTGATCATTAGTATTCATGAATCTCGAGCATGCGATACATGCCAAACCTCAGTCACTAATACCCAAGATAATGGTAGATATCGAGGGAGAGCAAGAGGCCATGGATGAAGAGGTGGATGATTTCCACACAAGACTTGATATAAATATGGGTCACTAGACCATTATCAATAGGATTACCCATAATACCTAACATTTGCATTCTATAAAAAATACCACCAAGTGGAAGAGTGTCATGATCTATATGTATCCATCACTAAAGATCAAAATTAAAAGGGAACCAATGTGATTCAAATAGACAAACCACAATGGTATGCATGCCCAACCATCCCAATAGTGCAATAGGTAAATATCACCACTCATAGTCAGGGACAAACTCAATCCATAGCCAACCTGGTCATGAAGGTACATCAGAAAGAACCATGAGCTAAAAAGTACCCTAAAGCTCAGCCACAAAAGGATGTCCTTCAGGATATAATGGCACTAGTATGAGAGATCCAAGGCAAGATTCAATACCTCAAAGATAAGGACATAACATAGTACATTATAGAGAAAAGAGAAGCTGAACTTTGACCAGTGGCATGGGATAATTTTCAAGAACTATGCAAGATTATGCTAGATGAGGACATTTTTCCCTAGCTCAATGCTTGTCTTAAAAGTTAGGACCGATTACCAAATGAACTCCACCCTCACCTCAGTCAGTAAAATGAAGATTGTTATTTAAATTATGCTCAACATCAAGAAACTCATAGTTCCTCCACTCCCCTAAAATATGGAGATATATTGGTTAATGTTACCATCAATGGATGGATAATCTAAGATATTTTAGTAGATATTGGCACATAAGTTAATGTTCTCACTAAAGATGGTTGGCAAAAAATGTCTAGTTTAACCCTACAACCTTCACCTCATGTCTTATTCATGGCATAAGACTCAAGCGCACCCTATTGGGGTCCTTCAGAATGCCACAACTTACATACTTAGAGTTCCCTTTAAAGAAAATTTTGAGTTTCTAGAATTGGTTGAAGCTAATGATTACCCAACCCTACTGGGAAGGCCTTGGTGTTATGAGAACCATGCAAACTTGAGATTTAAAAATTGATACATTAGTTTTGACAACACCAATCAGTGCATAGGAATACCTTTCAACCAAGCACAAGGACCTCCCTATATCAAACCCATAAATAATGAAGAAAATATCAACCATTTATATAATGTCATAGCCCAAAATGATAAGCAACATGATCCAACCCCAGATGGTATTCTACGTTGGATAAATACCTAGTCAATTTTTGATACTACAAGCAATGCATGTAATTGTTGGGCCCATGGTGATTATGATCTCACTAGGAGACTATATATCACCATCAATAGCTAAGATAACCTCCCACACCCACTCCATAAATTTCACAAGTTTATTCACCTCATGGGTTTAGTAATGTGAGGGCCACTGATAGGATCACCGTTGGAAAGACTTGATGAATCCCCATAGTTCTAAGGACAAATAGAGGTTTATGACTTTGTTTAGTGACTTGAATAATTCTACAATAATGAGGATGATTAGATGAGGCCATTGGATCACTTATTTAATGGCACCATAGTAAGATGGTGGCATACCCATAAAGAGTGCCTTTTAAATTAGGATTAAGTATGATCTACTCTCCATCACTAATTTTACCATGATAATAAGATAAAAGTCACACTTAGTTATAGTGGTATGCAAGCACCCAAACCACACATTGAGGCTTGTGAGACCATATGGCAAGTTGAGGAAACACCCTTACCAGAATATCTCTGGGTACATGCATTCTATGGGACTTTATGCACTTGGGTGTGGGATTGGTACATTCATGAAAAAAGGCACGAGTACAAGGTTTTGGTAGTTACTAAAATAAAACATGAAGTCAGCACTATCTTATTCTTCACCAAGTATGGACTTACACCTCACTCTTCAGGCTATGTAAGAAGGAGTTTTTTAGGACCCACATCTCATTGAAGATTTCCTACAACAAATTCATCAAGAACTTAAAGAACCCTTACATATTTTCATTGAGCCTTCTACCCATTCATTTCCTACACCACCACTAGATCTTGATGCAGAATGATGTGAAGAAATTCATTGGGGAAAATAAAAACTTGTTTTCCAAGTAGATGAAGGATCAACTTTGCTTAACCCCTAGACCAACCATCTAGATTTCCCTACAAGTACTAGTTCATAAACAGTTTGAGACATAAATTATCTAATGGACAACCCTTATCATGGACCCATTTAAACTATTTAATATAACACTGGCATAGAACAAGAGCCTAAGAGGGATACAATTAGAAATTATTGGACTAACATGGAAATTTTAAAGATTTTTGAGTTGTTGAAAAAGTATCAAGATGTATTTCTAATGAATTATATTGAAATGAAAGGAATCCAACCATCTCTCAGAAAGATGTACATAAAGTTAATTGATAGCACTCATCCCATTAAAAAATGACCATAAAAGATGAACCTGAATCTCTAGGCATGAGTGAAATAAGAGATTGATAGCATGCTCCATGCCAAAGTAATTACTCCCATCACTGAATCTAAATGGGTCAACCCCATGGTAATCTATATCAAAAAGGATGAGCATATCCATATCTGTGTGGATTATCATATCCATATCTATGTGGATTATTGTGTCTTAAAATCATCTTATGTGACCAACCCCTTCCCAACACCTTTCATATAGGAAATCTTATAAGGTGTTGGCAGTTGTGAAGTACACTCTTTTATGGATGGGTTCTTAGGGTACTACCAAGTCTAGATAGCTAAGGAAGACCAATCTAAGATGATTTTCACTATAGAATAGGGATATTTTGCCTATACCATCATGCCTTTTGGGTTGAAAAATGCCCTAGTAGTGTTTTCATAGATAGAAGTTGAGGCTTTTAAATATTTCATTCACAAATTCCTCCAAGTCTACTTAGATGACTGGATGGTATATGGGTTGTTCAAGGACCATAGTGCTAATTTGAGACTCATGAATGAACATTGTCAGGTCTTTAAAATTTCCTTAAATTTGAAGAAGTGCCTATTTGTGACACCTTTTGGAATACTTCTTAGGCACATTATTTGTAAGGAAGGACTCCTAGTGGACCCAACCAAAGTCTATGATTATTTGTCTGGCAGCACCCAAGACTTAGCATGAGGTGTGCACCTTCTTAAGACACATGGGATATTACAGAAAGTTCATTCAAGGTTATGTTAATATTTTTACACCCTTAGAATAATTTTTAAATAATAATGAACTATTTATATGGACTGCTTCTTGTAAGGCAACTTTTGAAACACTTAAAGATAGGTTGGTTATTGTTCCTATCTTATAATTCCCTAATTAGATAAAGCTTCCTCATGTCTATGTTGATGCATTTATCATGAAATTTGACATGATACTTTCACAACCAAGTGAAGGGCACTTAGATCACCCAATTTACTTTGCTAGTAGGAAGCTAACACTAGCTAAAAGGAATTATACCACCATAGAATGTGAAGCTCTATCTATGGTCTACACTCTAAAAAAGTTCAAATAATATCTTCTGGACACTCCATTTACATTCTATACATATTATGAGGCTTTGAAGTATCTTTTTGACAAATTAGTACTACATGGGAGAATTTGCTATTGGATTTTCCTATTCTAAGAATTCAAGTTTTTCATAGTTTTGAAGCCCAAGAAGACTAATTATGGACCTGATCATTTATCTTGAATAAAGACTAGAGAACCCCCACATGCCATAGAAGATGATATTCTTGACATATATCTCTTTTGATTTACTTGGGTACTTGAAGAACTAGAGGATATTGTAGCATTTTTCCACACTAGCTACGCGCCTAACTCTCTCACTGTATAGGATAAAAATCAATTTATGGTCCACACTACACCTTATCAAATCATCACAGGAGATATTTATAAAATGGATCATGATGAGGTGATTTTCCACTATGTAATGCAACATGAGTGCCCTAAAGTGATATGATAAGTCGATGAAGCTATTTTTAGAGGACACTATGCTAGAAAGGCTATCATGTTCAAGGTGCTACTCACTAGACTCTGGTGGCCAACTTTATTCAAAGATACAAAGATGTATGCTAGGTAATGTGATGTCTATTAGCACATAAGAATACCTAACAGGATATATGTTATGCCATTATAACCAATTCTTTCTCAAGAACCATTCAAAAAGTGGGTTATTGATTTTGTAGGGCCTATCACTCTAGCAAGATGACAAATGGGCACTCGGTACATCATTATAGAAATTTACTAACTTGTGTTGGGATAAAGCAATGCCAAAAAAATATTTTACTATAGTAATTTCCACATGATTCATCTGGGAGAACATTATAACATGGTTTAGATGTCCCCTAAGCTTCATTAGTGATCATGGAACCCACTTCTTGAATGAGATGATTCGCATCTTGTTGGTCTAGTTCATTATTGTGCACCACAAAATGACACCATACCACCCATAGGCCAATATAACTATTGAATCTTTCAATAAGATCCTTGGTACCACTTTAACCAGAATCTGTAATGTTGACTAGACTGATTGGGATGATAGAGTATTTATTGTACTCTGGGCCTATCAAACTACATACAAGTGTCTCAATAAAATCACATCATTTAACATAGTGTATGGAAAATAAGTAGTTATGCCAGTGGATTTCTTGGCCCCATCTCTTTGAATAGCACATATGGGAAACCTAGATAATGAGACCTCTTTGAAATCCTGACTAGATGATTTAATGAAACTAGATGAAACTCAATTTCTCACCCATTGGAGTCAAGATGTCAAGAAATGAAAACAAAAAACATGGCATGATCACCATCTAAAGAACAAATTCTATTCTCCAAGAATGAAAGTGTTTTTATATGACTCCAAGTTCATGTGCCACCCTGGGAAACTCTACATCCATTAGGATAGTCTATTCATAGTTCATAGCATTCGACCTACCAGAGCTTGTCAATTAAAATGAATAGATGGTCAATTTCTCCATGGAAAATATAATGGAAGTTAGCTTTAATCACATTTTGATTTAGTTTAATTAAAATTTTATAGTCAATAAGGCTTAAGGACATGAGGTTAGGATTTATTTCTTTCAATAAAAAGCATTGCTTTTGTAGTGTGCATCTCTTCTTTAATGTAATCTTAAGTATTTATACATAATGTGTTTTTTTGGAGGACCAAAAACCCTTTTAGTGTGGGCTAAAGAATCATACATAATTTAATAATGATAAGTATGTAAGTTAAATAGGACATGTAAGAAATGTGGGTGTGAAAGTACTAAAGGCATGAAATTCATCCAAGGCATGCAAGTGACCAAAGGTGTGTGAGTCATTTAATGTACTTGAAAAGAACTTAAAGGCTTTCCTACCATATGAGAAATAGATATCTTCCACCACACTTGGAAGGTAGGACATAGTTGTCTCCCACTTCAAATAAAGGCATGAGAAAGGATTTGCCATTAATGCAATGAGGATAAGTTATGGAAAGAATCATGTGAATAAGATGATGGGACAAAATTGTTAAGGCATTAAATGCTTAATATAAAGTTCAAAAAATGAAGTTTTGTTAAAATATTTGCATCCAATGACTAGAAGTGATGGGGAGAGGGAATGAATTAATGAAGGTGAACCCCGCAAAGATCTTATAAATAAGATTTATAAAGTCATTTTACACTTTACCTTGCATTAATCTTTAAAGTGCTAAGAGCGAGTGATGAACTAGAGAACCAGAGACCACAAAAAAATTGAATTTCTTCAATCCTAAGTAGAGTAGAGTGTTTACAAAGTTGGAAAAGTCATGAAGGTTATTATCCAAGCAAGAAGAGAGGTTTTTAAGTCTAGATTAGAGGCAAGGAGTGGAAATCTTTCAGGTTGTAGGTTACAGTCTACCATTAATGAAGCGTGAAGCTCAAAATGCCAAAGTGAGTTGTTTTACCATCACATATTCTTTTGGGAACTTGGGATAGCCATGCATCAACCTTAGAGTTCCACAAAGGGTAATGTGGCCTAATAAAAAATCCAAAAGACTCAAGAAGCTACCAACTATACCAGAGGAGGAAGAGGTGAGCAGAGGAGATCGGTTCCCTATTAGAGAATAGGCTTCAAAGAATTAAGAACAAAGACTCGAACAAGTATAGTGCATAAAAGGAGAGGTGAGAGAATGCATATAATAAGAAAGGGAAAAGATGGTGAAGAAAGGGAAGTAGGTGTAGTCATCATTAGCATAGAACACCCCAGCATCTCCCCCTTCATCTCTTTTGATAGAGGAAATATAATACCTAGAATCAATCTTGTGAATAAAGAATTGGGTCTCCAAAGTATCAACTACAACCATATTTAATTATAACCACTACCAACTGGGGAATGGAGTATAGCTATAGAATGACTATCAAGTTAAGATCACTAATACAAGAAATTAAGTGGTCTATGACTTGTCCATTAAAACTAGTTGGACCAAGTAGGCCTCTTCCAACTTTATGAATTGTGATACTTTGAAAAACATACATAGGAAATACAATTTATCCTCTCACGCATCTATGAGAACTACATCTATTTTTTTGGACATAACATGAAGATCACCCCAGAAAGGATCAACAAAGTCATGGGACTACAATACTCAAGGGTGAATGTCTTAGATGACTTCGTTGATACAAAGGAGATTTAGTGGATTACCATAGGGCTTATATACCAAAAGAAAGGGCATCCAATGCATTTTAAGAACTTATAGGATCTCACCCTCATATTCAAAGTGTGGATCATTTCCACCAAGATCAGAGGGATCGACTATTAGAAGGAGGTGGACATGGCCCACTTATATATAACCCACCAAGTTTCTTAGGGATTAAAGTATAAATAGGCACTGTACTTTATCCAAAAAATAATTGAGGATGAAGAGAAGGCCCAAAAGATGCCCAAGTATATGTTTTCTTAAGGAGCAATCCTTTTATTTTTGGTCTTTGATGAGATCAGGGTGCCAAATTATAACTCATGCTCATTAAAGTGGGTGCACCCTCCCACTCATAGGTCCCCCATCGAGCACTTTAAAGCATTCACTTATCCCCAACACATTACCCCATCATACAAGATGAATATGAGGTATTCGATTGATGGGATGAAGGTAGCATTTGGAAATGAATGGCACATCCCAAATGATTTTCCCCTTATCTATAGACCAAGCATAATTTATCATAAAGCGACATTACTCCCTGGTGCACATTTGCATGAATCCATTGGGAGAGATTTTAGCATGGCTCAAACTTCCATATGCCTTCTCTATATGATACTTCATCAATTCCATCAACTAGATATATGATGCATAGCTAATCATTTTAAAAGTAGATCAAATCGACGTGGAGTGCCACACCCTTTGGAAAAAGTATGTATAGCCAAGTAAGAAGGCATATGTGGAGATGTCATAAACTAAATTAACTAAGATCAAGGTTAATGATATCTTGGTTAGGGAGAAATTCCATAAATTATTCTATATGTTATGCCCCCACTAGTACCCTTAAGATAGAGACCCTAAAGAGAGGCTCCCCCAAGCACCATAGCTATGGAGGAAGTGGTTGGATCTGAGTGCCAGTTCAAGTGGGAAATAGGCCCAATAAAAATGGCAAAGGATGGTGGAGACATAACCCTATATAACCACTACTTATCACCTTTCTATGTCACATCCACCTCCACCTTTACCTTCACCTTCACCACCTCATCCATCTCCATCCCTTCCTCACACTCTATCTCCTCCTACCTCACCATCCCCTACTCATTTCACTCCTCCCCACTCACCTACCCTGGACCCTTTATCTCCTCATCCCACTCCCCCACTTTCTCCACCTCCATGACCTCCTTCACCTCCACCATCTCCAAGGACTACCATAGGGTCTACCCCATAAAAGCCTCCAAGTTGAGTGTGCCAATAGGATTCTCCATAGGTACAGATCTATAGTTTGAGATCAAACTCCAAAAAGACTCCATACCCAGTATAAGAGGCATCATCCAGTGATCCCCAACTTGATGTTGATGGAGTAGGAGCTAGTGAGATGGCCATATAAAGCCATTAAAATGTTGAGCTTGAGTAGGACCTAGACAAGGGGAAGGGGCCAGCTGAAGAAGAAAAAGAATAGAGAGAGCCATCCACTATGCATGAATATTACCAGTTTGACATAAAGGATAAGGACCTCTATCTTTGTTCACACTTCCACCTAAAGGATGTGTCTCTAGACACAAGGAATTAGGTGTCCTTCCTTTTAGAAATGTACAGTGAGGAGCCCCAATTTGACATCCCACTAGATTACATATTTTCTAGCCCAAATGCTCTAAGACTACCAGACCTAATGAGAATTGTTCCATAAAGGTTCACTCCACTAATGACATGTACACCATTTTTGAAACTAGCCATGGAAATAATGTGCCAAAATATTTTTTTAGATTTTGATGCATGCACAGTAGAGATAAAACATGTTAGGGTAGTGGAGATGTATAATAAAGTGATTGCAGAGAAGTAAGAGCTCATTGAAAATTGGTATCCTTAAAACAAAAGATCCAAGAGGCCATAGAGGTAAAATTAAGGGTTTTAACCCTTTGAAAAATAATTTTTAAGGAGGATCTAGCACTTGTAGATGGAATACAACTGGATGGGTGGATGCCATCAAAAAATTAGAGACCATGGTTGAACTTTTGCTCAAGAAACATGAGTTCCCCATACCAAGAGATGAAGGGAGAGAAATAATTGAATAGTTTACCATAGCAATTGAAATTTACAAGCATGACTTGGAGAGAGTTGGGGAATTTATCCTCATTTTAGACAAAATTTTTACATGGCTCATGCACCCAAATAAAGTCTTGGAGGCTCAGATCCAAGATAAAGAAATAATGAGGTAACAAATAACTAATGTTGCCCTTTTACTAAAAGACTACACTGAACATGCAAAAACATTTAGGGATGTTGAAATGATAGATTATATCATTATTAACCATCGTTAATAACTAAATGTGAGTTTTGCCACACTCCAAAGATAGGTTGATAAGGAGGTCTTTGTATTAGAAGACATTCAGAAGAATTCTAGCGTAGCTCTGGATGAATAGGTGAAGAAGACTAAGACTCCAACCTAACTTGAGGAGATAAAAGAATCAAAATAGGCCATTGAGGGAATAACTATGTAGCTCCTTGAAGCATTGTCCCATTGGGACAATTTGAAAAAGGAAATTGAATAAAAGGTGCTTGAATTTTTGGAAGACACTAGTGTGACTTAGTCTGGGATAGACTAAGGGCATAGTATGGGGTGATGTTGGCCCCTAAATTTTTATTAAGTATTATTTTATTTTTGGCATGTAGCATGAAAGGATCATTATACATTTTGATACAAGTATCAATATAGTAAAGAATGACCATGGCACGTAGTTGACAAGTGTAAAAGTGTCATGGCACAGAACTTGTTAGGTGTAGAAGGATAATGGCATAGGAGACCCAATGAAAAAGGATCTATTCAAAAGAGAACAAGTCATGAGGGACCTGAGAATAGAGGACTTAGGACAAAAGTAGAGGACTAAGGGAGCATGTGGGAAGTAGAGTGTATAAGAAGTAGAGCGTTAGGGATGTGGGAATAGTTAGAATAAAAATTCAAATGCGATACTTCAACCCTATTGATCAAAGGTTTTGTACCAACACATAAATAATGGAACACGTGGCCACCAAAATATAGCATAAAGTGAGGATCTAGGGGCACAGGGACCTGAGTCTATAGGAAAAACTCATTGTAAGAGCCATGACTCTCAATTTGTTGGGAGTCTATGTGCCATCTATTCATGACAAATATAATTATGAAACTTGGTCAAGGTAAAACAAGTATAAAATACCCATATTGTAATCATTTGTGAGGATGGTCTTTCGAAGAATAGATAATAAAGCTTTGTATTATAATATTTTAAGCAACTAATGAGAGATCAGTTTTTGCCAAATTATGTCATGAATGATGAAATATTCTAAGTGTTAGAAGATGGATATGGTTTATCTCTATATTATGGGTATCTTTTTCATTTGTCACTATTATTAGATACTAATGATGATCTTAGTAATATTGGTAGTTAAATATAGGACAAGGAGGATAATATTAATATATTTATGGTATTGAATAATCTTTTAAAGAGATGTGTTACGAAGCATGAACAAACATACATCATTGTGTTACAAAGCCTTTAGGACTTGGTCTTTTATTGTGCACTTCATGTGAGTGTGTGAGACTTAATTCTCACATGATAGGGCCAACGCATTAGTTTTTTAGGAGAAACTTCAGCACCAAAGTTGGAAGTAACTAAAAGAACCCAACATGACCAAGAGATCAAGTAGCCTGATGGATCTTCATTGAGATGATTACTAGATGAAAACCAATAAATGGGATTGGTTATCATCTATAGTGAACCTATGATTAGGGTTTGGAGTAGGGGTAGACATAAATAGGATGTGGTTGAGTGTCTTATCTTTTGATATGGTCATATCCTCGATAAACAAGTACCTATAGCCACATTAAGTAGACATAGTCATGGCTCTATCAGGTCTATGGATATGAATATATTTTCCTTATAAAGTACTCAAGTGGAAGGTGGCATAGAATTTTAAAAGGAGAGATTTTGTGGTTGAATATTGTAGGTAGAGCATTCAATTCTTTTCATATCCTTAAGTATCTTTCCTCTCTAGAAGAATCATGACTCATCAGCTTCAAAATAGATTCTTGTCTTCTATTGTATTTCTCATCCAATGAGAGGGTTCAGAGGCTATTGGGACAAATGAAGGTTAATTTTTTGATGGAGGACTAACCCTAATTTGATCAAAATGTGGTTGAGAATTCATTGAAGGGTGGTAGCATCTCATTTATTGATGTTTATTATGTGTTTCTCCTCTTTCTTCTCCTTTCTCTTATATCTCCCATTTATCCCCCATTATAAGAACTCTCTCTCTAATTTTGGGACTCTCATAATGACTCTCTAATTTTTAAAGAGTAATGACTCTCATTTGATAAGGCAAGACCCTATCAAAATTTATAAGAACTACCTCTTGATGAAATAAGATGATTTTTTACCTATCTCTTGCCTTGAACTAGTTTTTAGTAAGCTTGTGCATGATGTCTTTGTGAAGGAGATTCTTCCATATCCATTGTCCTTCTTTCTTGCCTCTTTTGAGGTGTTTTCAAGCTATTTGTAGGTCTAAACTTGTGTTCTTTCTACTATTAATAAATGTTTGGTTTGAATATTAGAATTCCTCCTTACTTCCTTGATTGCTTGGTGAGCCTAGTTCATGAAATACTTATGAAATTAGTTATTTTGTGAGATTGTGTGAACAAAAATTGTATTGTGTTGATCTAATGTTTGTTCAAACTTATGTTAGTGTCTCATTTAAATTTGGTGCATCACCTTTTTAGCTTTCTTAGTACCCCCTTTTTCCCTTTTTTAACCCTTTTCCTAGTAGAAGCATTAGTTTAGGTGATCTATCAAGAGGAAGTCAGCCTTATCCAGACGTTCAACCTCAATACAAGATACCCTTAGCCTGGGGTTTTTCTTATTATATATCTTAGTTGGAGGGAGCCTAAAGAACCTCCTCCAATGGAGCAAACTAATGCCACAACAATTTTTGGCATGCCCAATGGGACACATTTGAATATCTTTGCATCATCTATTGAATGGTTGTTGGTTTTGCTCTTCAATACATCAGCCTTTAGAGGCATTTCTACAAACATCAATGGTGACTTTGAGTTCATCTAACTAGTTTTAGCAGCCCAGGTATTCTTTTTGAACTATTTTACTTTCTATATGAAGTTTGATGGATCGATATGGAGTAAATTTTGATTTTACACCTCCTTATCATCCATTTAATGATATATAATAGCCCTATGTTGAGTCATATCAATTCTAAAATGAACTTATTTTTCCCCCATATACCTCTAGTTTTCAACATAAGCAACCTTGTTATCAAGAATACTCCCATTCCTTCCCTCCTGAACCACCTAGTCAAACTAGCCCTTCTAATGAAATTTTAGAAATGGGGAGCCTTGCTCTAAGATCTAATAATGATTTAGTTTACATTGAAGGTAAATAGGTCCAATTTGACCACTTCTCATACTTATAATCATCCCTTTGCAAGCTATGTTTCTCTTAATCAGCCCCAAGAGAGTGCTAATGATATACGACTTGATTTTGAGAGACAAATAAAGGAGATTGATGGAGAACAAGAATATTATTTATACCATCCCATGAAAGATACTATACCCATTCTTCCTCAAGCCCCACAAATTCCTTAACCTAGGAAATTTTTAAGCTTCTTGTCTATTCCTAATGTTCCAATACAGAATCCAAGGAGATAAGAGGTTATAGAGGATAAGCCAAGGAAGTTTCCATGTTTTAGGAGAACCTTATCACTTGTGAGAGAACCTTATCCTATGCACACCAAATATAATAAAGAGACTTTAATTGAGAAGGTTAAAGATTATTTTTTAGCTATTGAACATCCTCAAGAAGACCATCAGGAAAGTAAAGTTATTAGGGAAGAAGATGTTCCTTCTATTACCCAATTCAATTTATTTCCCCTACAAGATTTTATTCAAGATTAAACCATTCTCAAGGTTTTAATTTTTAGGAAGGTCCCTCTACTCCCTCTCCAACTCATGAATATGCCGATCACCCTCCGACCACATCCCTTCTTGAAGAGGAACCTATCCTATGGGTAGTAAATGAAGACCATTCAGCTGAAAATGATGATTTTACAAGTAAATATGATGAGGAGATTATCACTTCTAATCTTCATTATACCATTATATTAGACTTGGGATAGGAAGAAGAAAATCATTCTTTTAGGCACACTTTTGATGAAGAGGATGTAAAGCCTGAAAAAGAAGAAGACATCAATTTGTTTGATGATCTAAAACTTTTTGTGATAGAGGAAGACCTTGAGGGTGAACAAAGCTTTCAATATGAGCATATGATTCAATAAGAAGATCTTAATCACCTCAATATCAATTCTTATACACCAATAAGTGAAAGGGAGTTGGAGGACTTATTTGAGATCTTGGGAGCAGGCTATGTTCCTCTCCAAGGAGACTATGATTTGATTGTGCCTGAGGATCATAATGATAGAGAAAAATGTGTAGGAGTGAGGTAAAATTTTATTGCTCAATGTTTTTATTTATAAGAGGATGTCTTATCAGGTACCTATCTCAATTGGAAGATGATAAGGAGGAGCCATCACATGTTGTGTCTAATTCAGAGCACAAAGTTGAGTATCAAAAAGAGCAAGATTAGCTTGCTTATCCACTCTAAGATACTTGTATGTCAAATCAATCATATTGGATATGTAGGTTTGTTTTTGCTCTTATTCTTAGATAATTGTATCACCAGTATGTTAAATATCCTCTCCTTCTCCATCTTTGCTTGGCCACCCTCAAACATGTAAAGCATATTAGATTAGAAAGAAAGAGAAGCTATTTTGTATAACCAATCAATGGATTTGTCTAAATGCCATTTTGATTAGTTAGTTTAGGGTATATTAGTTTTAATTTCCTATAAGTGCCTATGTGCACATTTTTTTTTAGTTTAGTTGTATTTTATTTTCTCTAGGTGCCTGCATGCACATGACTTTGTTATTTTATTTTATTTTTTCCTTGTTACTTCAAGAGGAGGTGTTAGAAATAGGTAGTCTTCTATCAATTTTAAATTTGTGGGTAAGAAATAAGTGTGACCTCGTATGCCCAATAGATCAGACAAGTCAACTAATTTATGTTCTCAAGCATAGCAAGCATGCTTCCCCGTCTAGTCACTAGAAATATTGGCCAAATTTAGTCCACATATAAAACTTTTGCCTAGATCTAGGGGTAAGAAGCTGAGTAGAGTCCTATTTGAGGAGTGATCCAATGGTTGGAGAAGAAGATAAAATTCATAAATACCTCATGTCACTTGAAATATTTTAAAACACTTTAAGCAAGCTTAAAGTGTGAATTCAGTGATCTTAAAGAACCACACTATCATAGCCCATCATGTAGGATCAAATAGATACAAGCCTTCAAAAATGATCCAGTAGTGTGGGACATGTCTAGGGGTGTTAAGTTAAAGCTACAAGAAATAGCAACTTGGATTCAAAAATCCTTAATGAGATTCAATTTGAATGTAGGGTCAACAAGTGGCATGATCTTAGGAGCCAACATCAAAGATCAACGACATGTAGGTGAACTCATGAAGTCAAAAAGTTGGATATCAATGGTGCACATTTAATCATGTAGTTAGAGATCAATAGTGAGCTCAAGGCCAAAAGGTTATTGGATCTAAATATTGAATGCATCAATGATAAATGTCATGATCTCAATGACTTACTAGATCAATGATGCATGATTGATCAAGTAGAAGGAATATTAATGGTACATGTTCAACCTTGTAAAGGAGATTGATGGTGTGAATCAATTCAAAATGTTAATGATCCTAGATTACACACAAGGCTACCACATGGTACAAAATTGGTAATCAGATGAAGACTAGTAGTAGGATCCACGAATTGAATGTGGGGTTGCCAAGTGTCACAATTTGGGAACCTAAATCAAAGATTGATGGAGTAAATTCAATCAAGTCCAGGAGGCACAAGATGGTGACATGTGTCCAAATTTATGATGGTCATATTTTTAAATATGATAAAAAGTGTGGTAAGAATGCCACATAAGTATACATGTTAGATCAAATGTTTTATAGACCCAGGCAAGAAAATGCATAGAGCCAAGATCCAAATACGATCTAGGTCAAACTAGAGAAAATATTTCAAAGGAATAAGCCACCATTAGAGCTCATTTAAGCACCTTTAAGCATGAAATATAGTCATATAATCAATATTATCAATGATAAATTTTCATCACCAAATACGTTTTGTGTCTTGTTCATGACCAAGAGATCAAGCAGCCTGATGGATCTTCATTAAGATGATAACTATATGAAAACCAATAAATGGGATTGGTTTTCATCTATAGTGAACTTATGATCAATTTTTAGAGTACGGGCAGACATAAATAAGATGTGGATGAGTGTCTTATCTTTTGACATGGTCATATCCTTGACAAACAGGTACCTACATCCACTTAAAGTAGACATAGTCATGGCTCTGTGAGGTCCATGGATATGAATATTTTGTCTTTATAAAGAATTCAAGTGGAAGGTGGAATAGAATTTCAAAATGAAAGATTTGGTTGTTGAAGATTGTAGGTGGATCATTCAATTCTTTTTATAGCCTTAAGGATCTTTCCTCCTTGGAAAGATCATGACTAATCATCTTCAAAATAGATTCTTGTCTTCTAGTGTATTTCTTATACAATGAGAGGGTTTGGAGGCTATTGGGACAAATGAAGGTTAATTTATCGATGGAGGACTAAACCTGATTTAATCAAAATATGGTTGAGAATTCATTAAATGGTGGTGGTAAGTCATTTATTGATGTTGATTGTGTGCTTCTCCTCTCTCTTCCCCTTTTCTCCTATATCTCCCATTTCTCCCCCATTGTAAGAACTCTCTCTGATTTTAGGACTCTCACAATGACTCTCTAATTTTTTAAGAGTAAGATACTCTCATTTTATATAGCAAGACCCTATCAAAAAAAGTAATAACTACCTATTAATTCAATAAGATGGTTCTTTACATATCTCTTACCTTGAACTAGTGTTTAGTAAGCTTGTACATGATGGCTTTGTGAATGAGATTCTTCCATATCCATTATCCTTCTTTCTTGCCTATTTTAAGGTGTTTTCAAGCTATTTAGAGGTCTAAACTTGTGTTCACTCTACCATTAATGAATGATTGGTGTGAATCTTACAATTCCTCCTTGTTTCTTTGATTGATTGGTGAGCATAGTTCATGAAATAATTATGCAATTATCTAGTTTGTAAGATTGTGTGAACAAGGATTATCTTTCGTTGATATAGTGTTTGTTCAAACTTATATGAGTGTCTCATTTAAATTTAGTGCATCACCTTTTTATCTTTCTTAATATCCCCTTTTCTAACCCTTTTCTTAGTAGAAGCATTAGTCTAGGTGATCTACCAAGAAGAAGTTGGCCTTTTTCAGAGGTTGAACCCCACAAAAATATACCCATAGCTTAGTTGGAGGGAGCTTAAAGAACCCCCTCTAAGGGTGCAAAATAAATGTTACAACAATAACTTATATCCTAAAATTAAAGACAATATAATGAAATTCATATCTTGAGAGTTTTATATCCATCCTAGCATCAACATCCCAGGGCTCTTTAGTCTTGACATACTAGACTACCTTCTTTGATATTTTTATCCCCTTTGCACACAATCCAAAAAAATATTCAATAAATTGGTTATATTTTGGGACATGTGCTCATTTCAAAAGAATACTTACCAACTTGAGTAAGTCGCTTAGATCTGTGCCACTCCATCTTGCCACAATATTCATATAATTTAGCCTCCACTATCATATAATATCCTTCATAATAATTTTGATTATGGATTAATTATAGAAATTGAGTTGATTCATTCATTAGGACTCTTTATTTCACATGATATAAATACTTATCTTACCACACTTTTATAATCACATTTTATCTAGAAATTGTAGAGTAAAAAACTCTACATTTTTTGATTTTTAGTTGCGCGCTCCAAATTTTGTCCCTACACATTTTGGTTCGAGACAGTGAAGTTTTGACTCACAGCACAAGTGCAAGTTTCTTTTCACCTAATTTTGTCTAACTATCAAAGTTGCGTGGAAGCTGCCAAGTATCATCAGTCGAGGCACATTTTTTAATTTTTATAAGTTGTTCAGAATGTACCACGTGTCCCATGGTAACTCAGTAGAGTGCAACATGTGTCAGCATCCACATTTCATATTTATTTTTAGTTTTGAAGGCTTCTTTTCAAATAATCTTTTCTCAGGATCAAGTGGAAGGCACTATGTGGCAATTGCAAAAGGTTTCAATATGCTTTTCTAAAAGCAACGGAAGAAGCCACATATCCCCAGCTAAAGAAAGCAGAAGCCACAATGTGTCAACATTTGAAATATCTTCATTTTATGTCACTGATAATTAAAGACTGTGGTGGGTCCTGAGTTTTGTTTTTGAGGTAAGTTGAAGCCACCAAGTGTCACCATTTGTGTAAATATGAAATGAGGCCCAATTGTTTCTATAGTATAACTAGAGTGATGCGGAGACCAACACGTGTCACATTTTGTAGGTTTCTCAAAAGGTAGCTAAAAGTAGTGGAGATCACCACATGTCCCTTGTTAAGTAAAATGGAGATCGCCACATGTCCCTTGTTAAGTAATGCGGAAAGCACCACCTGTCCCTGTCCCCTTCTTGAAGTTTCTCAGGCAAGAAGTATTTTGGGTCCCATCCTCCATAAATTGTTAAAGTTTGAAGAAGTAGATTGTTACAGATGTCAAAGGTGGAGCACCCCAATGTGAAGACATAGTAAAGAGTATAAGTAATGTGGAAAGTGCCATGGGTATTCGATAAGTGCCTCGAAAGCTGCCAAGTGTCATTTTCTAGTGCCTTTTAAATAAAGAGAAGTTTTTTAAGAGGATAAAATGAATTGGCCAAGTATCCTCACCTGTTTCATAGTGAGAAGCATCTTGTGTATCTAATACAGCCAATGAACTTGCAGAGAGACTGGACGTTTCAGATCTAAGAAATATCTTCTATTAGACACTTCCAGTTCAGTTAGATTTTGGTTAGCCCATTAGATTGGGAATGTGTAGGGAATCCAGAGATGGTTAAATGATATAAATAGGGGTGCAGAGATCACCTGAGGAGGATCTTCAGAATCCAAAGAGAATTTTCTATAAGATATTATTGTCAAGAGTTTTTAGACTTTTTTAGCTGGATCAGGAATATCATTTGCCTTTGTTATATTTTCTTGATCTGGAAAGTTTATGTAATTGTGCATGTTTTTGTGCCTTTTATGTGACTAGAGAATTAATAAGAAGACTGAGTTATGTGCCTTTGTTGATATTTTTCTATGTCACTACAAAATTAGTCTAAGCTGTGAGCCTCTATTTTTATTGTTTTCCATCTTTTACATTGATCATGCCTTGTTCACTGTTTAATGTAATTGAATCTTACATATAGCTTCACTGTGCTTAGAATTAAGGGTCGAATTAAATTTAGGTGCATCACCATAGTTAGATTTTATTTCTCTACATTTATGTTTCTGTTTAAATTCCTATCCCTTTCCTCATTATACACTTGAGATAAAGAAGAGACTAGCTTCTTAAAAATATGGAGGTCATTTCAAGTCACAAGTTCCACATTATTGAAACTTCCCATTGTTGGTGTTAGAAACAAGTGTAATTTTAAGCATCAACAGTTTTTGGCATGCCTGATGAGACACCATATTGAAGTTTCTTTCAAGACCATATGAACCAAAGAGCTACAAGGAGTCAGAGCTACAGACTAGTAACCAGATCTCAATCTGCTATAAATCCAAGTATTCTTTTTCTGCCATTGGTAACTAGTCCAAGAAGAGGAGTCAATCAGTTTATACCAATACCAATAGCAAACATGGGAGCCCCTATAGCCCCAAGAAATTATGCAAGTTAGAACACTAGTAGTCCTTTAATTCTCCCAATACCACTAGCCACTTGGGATCCTATCCTAGTAAATGCCCTAAAAGCTCTACCCAAATTCAGTGGGCAAGATTTCAAAACAACCAAAGAGAATCTTCAAGATGTATCTAATGTTTGTGCTATACATGTGGTCACACAACAAAATGTGGCTATAAGATTATTAGCAACTTATTTTAAAGGAAAGGCTCTGGAATGGTACTGATCCTTGACTCCAAATACAATATCTACATGGGATTATCTTGGAGATCTTTTCTTTGAGAGATTTGAAGAAAAGGGTGAAAAGTCTTCTTTATTACAACAAATGATTACTATTCAAAGAGCACCACAAGAAGCAATGACTAACTTCAATTCAAGATTTCAAAAGACTTGGAAAAGGATTCCTGCTACATCAAGACCATTACCAGGTATGGCTATAGTGTTTTATCTTAAGGCTTTAAATTCAGATATATCAATCATGATTCAATCACTTGGAGGTTAGACTCTGCCAGATGCTTATGACTATGCAGTCAGAGCTGAAAATAATTTAATAGATGCTGGAAAATTGCCTCCAAGACATCCCATTCCCATGTTTTTAGAGATTACTTTACCATTGCCTCAAGAAGCCCCTAAGTCCATAGCCCCACCTATGTCTATGTACACATATCCTCAACAAACTGCTAAAGAACTTGTCCCTGCCCAGTCATCTGAGATGGATGATATCAAGAATATCTTAAGGACATTTTCTAATGAGTTAATCAACATAAAAAGATAGCAGAATACTTATACTAAACCCCAATATCAAGGCTATCAAGGAAATATATTTCCACCACAGCCAAACCAATATCAGGGTTCTCAAAGGCAAAATAACCCTTAGCCAGCAAACTAATTAGTTGCAGTCCCTACACCCTCACAGACTATTCCCCCCAATACAAATAGGGAGATTATTCCAAGGTAGAATAATTATGTAGATGGCAGCAATGCCTAGTGTTTCCCTTGTAATAATGCTCATATGTCTAGAGATTGTCCCATGGGTATTTACAACAGAAGGTAGAAGAGCAAAGAAGAATGGATGGATAGTTTGCAAGTACTTTTGATACTCAAGCTTACCAATCCTTTGGTATGCAAAATTCACTTCTAATGGACCAAATGCAAGGGATGTCTTTACAACAAAAAGAATAAATAGCCCCTGAACATGCTCTATTTTCATGGGTTGAAGATGAAGATTTAGTATTCTTGAATGAAGCTTCTACTTCCAAGAAAATAGTGGTGCAATCAGACTACTATACCAGATCAAAGAGAAGAATGATGAAATAGCCTAAAGTTACAAATAATGAAGTTATGGAGAATCCTCCATCTCAAGGTCATTGAAACATAGTTGTTAGACAAGAAGTGCCTTAGTCAATGTAGAATCAAGTGATTCCTAGACAAGTTCAAGAAAAAGTGAGGTACCCTTATTTTCCAAGAACCCAAGCATTAGGACAAATGAATGTGGTGGAACAACTAAAGAGGACTCCAACACAAGTATCAATATGGGACATATTAGCCATTCTTAAATAAAAGACACTATTACAAGAATCTCTACAAGGCCAATCAGTGCCCAAACATACTGGGATCAAAGAAGGACCTACTGAAAAAGAAAATCTCAAAGACACAGTTCATCTGCAGATAATAGCCCTTGTGAAAAATGCACTAGAGGCAAGTAAATCCAAACCAAAGCCTTTCTTTTTAACTTTAATAGTTGGAAAGAAACTATTGCATAATGCAATGATAGACTCAGGAGCTAGTACCACAGTAATGCCTAAGCAAGTAGATGATGCTTTAAAGATAAAGTATGAGCCACTCACTAAAGGAGTTATGTAGTTAGATGGCAAATCAGTGCAAATAATAGGGATAATTAAACAACTCCCATTGTAATTATATACTTGTCCCAACATAATTGTCAATCAAGATGTAATAGTCATAGATATACCCCCTGTATTTGGCTTATGTTTATCCAGAGACTTTACAACCAAGATAGGAGGATATATGTCACTTGATTGGTCTAATCTTATCCTAAAAACCAAATATGGTTCAAAGATGAAGATATTATCTGAGCCACTATATAAGGATCACATCACCAATGAACCAACCTCAAAATTAGAGGCAGCTCATGCTATGTTGAATAAGGAAGAAAGGGTTTTTGTTGAGGAATTAGGTGAATGGACTGAATATGATCAAAAGGAGGAAAATGATCATTTTTTAGCTATGATGCAATGTGACCCATATGGAAATTATGATTCCATTGGTCTAGGCACTTATGTCATATTTGACAGAGACCATAGAATCCCAAATGTTTTAAGGGAAGAAATGCCAAAAGATACCTCTTCTACTAATCCTTAGATCTCTCAACATGAATTCTAGATTCTGAGTTGGAAGTCACAAGCTTATGCCTTAATCTCTAATGAGGAAGAAATAATTTCTAATTTTCTTCTTACTTTGCAAGATGATATGGAGGAGCATGGACACTTTTTTGATCATAATTTGAACGACTTGTTTGAAGCCATTGGGGCAAGATATACTATTCTTCAAGGAGGCTGTGAGTTGGTTGCAGATGAACAAGATAGCATTGAGCCTCAAATAAATATGCAAGATTACTGTGAGATTTTAGACTTATTATTTCAAGAGGGTGGTGATTTTGAAGATGATATTTTTAAAGTCATTAAAGAGGATGATCATGTAGTAGAACTTGAGATTGAGGCAGAAGGAGATAAACCAATAAATTATGTTTATCAAAACACTTATGGTGATGAGCTAATAGCCATAGATTTCTTGATGAGACATGCCAGTATGAAGAACCAGCATTCGACAAGCTTTTGAGAATGAGAAGAGTATGTATATGTTGAAAGCATGTTTGACTCTAATCCACTCAAATGCAAGCCAATCTAGGTGGCATGCAAGAAGAGCAAGTACTAGAACTTCATCCCATTCAACCACTTATCTAGTAACATAAGTTGTCTCGTCATGAAGGAGACTTTAGAAATTCTTATTTTGATCTAGGAGGGAGGCAAAGATACTCGGTTAATGTATTATAGTTAGATAGTTTCCCCATTCTGTGTTGCTTTGTTTTCCTATTTTGTCTTTCTCGCTCTTTATTTTAAATAAGTGTTCTTTGAATAGTAGTCATAGCTCAGAGCCTTTTTCAAAAATTTCAAACATTCTCGACACATTAAATATCTCCCAAATCTTTAAATTCCCCAAGGTACCTTGCACAGCCACTTGCACAACATGTCTATCTCACTGTCCCATGAAGATTTATTAAGATTTTCTAATGGTTATCTGGATTTAATGCCATTTTGAGACTTTATGGGTCAATAAATACCTCCTAGCAAGAGTTAAATCTTATAGTGTCTCAAACATTTTTGCATCTGCTAGAAAACCCTTGCTACTTGCATTTTTAGCTTATAGAAAACTTGTTTACGTGATAGTGCTTCCTTATTGCAAAAGCTTCATACATGTTACCACAGTTCACTATTTTCAAGAATAGATATAGATATGGAGGGAGCACAATCTTCACAACAAGGAGCTGGGATTTATGAATCCATTGACAAGTTTCTTACAAGCAAATCATATGCTTCATCCCTTGCACAACCATTAAAGACCTACCCATGGACTAGAGTCCCTGAATTTGGTCAAGCAAATGACCTAGTAAATGTAAAATATTATGCAGACAGAATCATGGACTCAATTCTTTAAAGAACTAGTAGTAAAACTCTCAGAGAAGGGGCACATCAAAGGTGTCTTTAGAGGGCCAAGGTGGGACAATATGAGACATTCACAATGAGGATATGGACTTCCCAACTAGCACAATTCATTGTCTCAGGTGTGCATCCATGCCCTAACTTGGCTGAAATATGCATCGAATTGTTTCACGTGCCTTCAAATACCATACAACAAGGTCCATTCATAGTGAAAATTACACCAAAGGCTATCAGAGAGATGCTAGCCATGTATCATGATAAGACAGCCACATTTCCCACCATTGCCAAGATGTAGAAAACATGGGAAAACATCAATACTCAATTGAGGTTTCTAAAATCAGAGCTACAATTAGGTGATGATGATACCACTATGCTAACACTACCTGTAGTAAGAGCACAATTCGCACAAGCTAGTCAAGATGTACTTTCCATGATGGCTTTCATTTTTGGAATGAAAGATGATATGACTATCTATGGAGAACAAATGGCTATCCTCTTCAGGTTGAAAACTATCGACAAGACTCAGGAGTATCAGCTTGATTTCTCTAAGTAGATTGCATATTCAATGGTGGAACAACTTGCCCGATTCAAATCAAAAGGGATTTTCAGGTATTCCCCTTATTTGTTTCACCTTATGTTGTATCAGAACTCTAGCATATTTTCCCAACACATGCATCTAAAAATGTATGACCCAAGTTTCGGTCTACATAAGACCACTCCTGTGTCTGCATGGACACATATTTTGTCCAAAACTAGTGACCCATACAAATTTTGGGAACTTTTTGTTGCCCCTACTTTTTGTCATTTGAGCCCAGAACTAGTTATAAATAGATTGTTTCCAAGTGTATCAAATTTTATGACCAATTGCCCTATCCCTTGTGATTTCTTTTTTGGATCCCATCATACGATTATTAGAGTCCATGGTTTTAGTGGGGAACCAGTGTTGCTACCTAAGATTTTGACCCTTAGGTTAGCATTCTTAGAGGTCACCAGGTAGGTGTCTATGGTAGATAATGAATATGGCTCTAGGAAGAAGAAGAGGAAAATGTATGATGTCCCATGGGTGACAAACAACATGGCACTAGAGGCTAGAGATGTTGAGATCATGTTGCTTAGAAACCTAGCCTTCCTGGGTTTCCTTCTAATTGAAGATAAATGGGTATATGACCCAAATGGTTTCATAGCTTCATGGATCAGGACTAATAGGGTTGCTACCAAAATTGCACATGAGGGCCACCCCTTTTGGAAAAATAGGAAAAATCTTAGGGAAGATATTCCTAAGTTTTATGTTGAATTGATGGATTTGCCCCTTCAGCAAAATAGACCATGGGAAACCTTTTATGTTAAGCAAAGGGATTTTGATCCTAAAATCAGAATGACTTTCAATTTAAGAAGGGCACTAAAGAATAAAGACTGGGACACTGAGAAAATAGAAGTCTATTGGAAATACAGGCAAGAAATTTGTCAAACAACTCATTCTTTTGGAAATGTGGACTTAGATGAGAAATGGGAGGAACTCTAGGATGAATTCCATCTGTCTCCTGTATCTAGCCCTGATACAAGCAATTTGCCAACACAGGGTGGAGGGCCAGAAGCCAGAATAGGATCCAACCAAACATCACAGGCCTTAGGGCAAACCTCAGCTTCAATTGATGTAAATGTTTGGCCCCAATATCTTACCATCATTGAAAAATAAAAGAGTGTGGTATCTTCACCACCAAAAGCTTCTCCATTAGCATCAGTACTTGAAGTTCCCAATTTTGCACAAGCACTACTAACAGCAGTGGTAAATGTTGGAGAAAAAGAAACACAGCAGAAGAAGAAACACCAAGGAAGCATAAGAGGTTGAGGTTTCAACTACCAGAGGAGAGGGAAAAACCCTCACAACACCAACTAAAGAGTACTTCAGTGGCTCCTCAGGTAAGTATTGTTTCTCCATCTTCTTCATAATCTCTTTCTTCTCCTATAGGGGTGATGATTCTATCTAGACAAATTACATCCCTTGCCACCTTTGTTATGTCCATTTCTCATTTTGTCCCATTTTCCACCTCTACTATATCATTGCCTCATTTTTTCCCATCTATCCCCAAGAAAATACCTCCTCAAATTTCCCTTAGCCAACATTTGGCTATTCCATATGGATTGCCACAAGGTTATCCTTTTGTGGGTGGGCACATTGTCTCTCCTTCTACCTTCCAAACTCAAGCAGATGCTACTAAGAAGGCAAGGGAAGCCCAAAGGGAGAAAAAGAGGATCAAAGATAATAAAGCCTTGGCTACACCACATTTGAGGTCACAATTTGACCTAATCTAGCAACAACTGATGGTGACCCATTTGTCACCAAATATAGTCAAGCCAAATGAGTAGATGCATCTAGAAGATTACACAATGAATGTAGTGGCTATCGACATGTCCCTTTTCAGACCACAAGATAGGGTTGAGCTACTAAATGAATCTACTTATATAGTAGCTGAAGATTATTTGAGAATATCAAGGAAGTTATAGAAGATGGAGGCTAATCTAGCCAAAGAAAAGGCAAACTATAGCAGTTTGACCATAGAGATCAATACTAAGAATATTAAAATAGAGAGTCTTAATAAATAGTTGCAAGATATTGTTTCTCTTCAGACTCACCAGGCTATCTAGGCCCAAAAATATTATTTGAAAGTAGGGATGATGCAGGTGAAGGATGCAGTGACAGCTTTGAGATGAGAAAAGGTAGCATTTCAAAAAAAATGTGAGGAAAGCCTGCTACAGGTTACTCAACTTCAATAGAAGCTGCTAAATGAATAAAAGAGTACTACTGCTATACAGGCTCAACTTCAAGCCGAGAAACAAAGGATAGAACAATTCACACTTGTGTTGGCTAATAGGCCAAAGAATGTAGGGATGTTGAATCTGGTTAAGGAGCTTTATGAATCAATATGGAAAAGAATCTCTCAGGAGATTATTCAGCTCAAACCTTCTCTAACCTTTCTACTAAATGCATAGAAATTGTGTGACAAGGTAGAGACTTCAGTTGAAGATACTCTATCTACTATTTCTAGGAGAGTGTTGGATTCTCAAACGCTACTGCAAAAGTTATATGATGCAACTTATGTAATGTTGTCAGCAGTAGGGATTAATGACAGAATGGTCACTGCTAAATGAGTGAATGAGGCTCTCAATTGCAATGTCGCATCAATCAATTGTAGAGAGCTTTTAGAGTAATGAAAGAAGGAATCAGTGAAATGAAACAACACATTGAATACCTAGTGCAATTAGGTATTCCTTCCCCTTTTCTTGATGACAACATTATGTTGATGATTGATGAAATTAAACCTTTGTTGTTAGCTAGGCAGAATGATCAGGCTATTTTTCAAGGTTTAAGGGATGATTCATCAGTGCTTGAACTAAAAGTTGTTTTGATTCCAGTATCCTAGCTTGAATTTAAATTGAAGGCTATAGTTCATATTTTGCAAAAAAAATCATACAAGGATATCATTAACCTTGATTTAGCCTTCAATAAATTGCAAAATAAGTAGGGATTATCTGATGATGAGTGGTCTACTTATCAAATAGCTTTACTAAAGTTGTGAATTTTGTCACATTTTGATCATGTGGGAGTTTGTGGATTTTTATTTTTGAGTAGGCTCAAAATTCCTCGAGGTCACCAAGAACTGTAAAGTAAAAAACTCTACATTTTCTAATTTTTAGTTGCATGCTCCAAATTTTGTCCCTACACATTTTGGTTTGAGACAGTGAAGTTTTGACTCATAGCATGGGTGCGAGTTTCTTTTCACATAATTTTTTCTAAGTATCAAAGTCACACAGAAGCTACCAAGTGTCATCAGCCAAGGCACACTTTGTAATTTCTATAAGTTGCTCAGAATGTACCATGTGTCCCATGGTAACTCAGCGGAGTGCAACATGTGTCGACATCCATGTTTCATGTTGGCATCCATATTTTAGATTTATTTTTAGTTTTGAAGGCTTCTTTTCAAATAAGCTTTTCTCAAGATCAAGTGGAAGGCGCCAAGTGGCAACTGTAGAAGGTTTCAATATGCTTTTCTAAAAGCAACAAAAGAAGCCATGTATCCCCAGCTAAAGAAAGTGGAAGCTACCATGTGTTAACATCTGAAATATCTTCATTTTGTGTCACTGATAAGTAAAGACTGTGGTGGGTCCCGAGTTTTATTTCTGACGCAAGCAAAAGTCACCAAGTGTCGTCATCCGTGTAAATATGAAATGAGACCTGATTGTTTCTATAGTATAAATAGATCGACGTGGAGACCAACATGTGTCACCTTATATATGTTTCTCAAAAGGTAGATAAAAGTAGTGAAGATCACCACATGTCCCTTGTTAAGTAAAGTGGAGATCGCCACATGTCCCTTGTTAAGTAATGCAGAAAGCACCAACTGTCCCTGTCCCCATCTTGAAGTTGCTCTAGCAAGAAGTGTTGTGGGTCCCATCCTCTGTAAATTGTTAAAGTTTGAAGAAATGGATTGTGATAGATGTCAAAGGCAGAGCATCCCAATGTGAAGACATAGTAAAGAGTATAAGTAATGTGGAAAGTGTCGTGGGTCTTTGGTAAGTGCCTCGAAAGCTGCCAAGTGTCATTTTTTGGTGCCTTTTAAATAAAGAGAAGGATTTCAAGAGGAGAAAGGGAATCGGCCAAGTATCCTCACCCATTTCATAGTGAGAAGTGTCTTGTGTATCTCATATAGCCAATGAACTTGCAGAGAGACTGGATGTTTTAGATCTAAGAAATATCTTCTATTAGACACTTCTAGTTCAGTTAGAGTTTAGTTAGGCGATTAGATTGGGAACGTGTAGGAAATCTAGAGATGGTTCAATGGTATAAATAGGGGTGCATAGATTACCTGAGGAGGATCATTAGAATCTAGAGAGAATTTTCTACAAGAGATTATTGTCAAGAGTTTTTAGACTTTCTTAGTTGGATCAGGAATATCATTTGCCTTTGTTCTATTTTCTTGAGTTGGAAAGTTTATGTAACTGTGCATGTTTTTGTGCCTTTTATGTGATTGGAGAATTAATAAGAAGACTAATTTATGTGTCTTTCTTGATATTTTTTTGTGTCACTACAAAAGTAGTCTAAGTTGTGAGCCCGTTGTTTCTATTGTTTTCCATCTTTTATATTGATCATGCCTTGTTCGCTCTTTAATGTAATTGAATCTTACATATAGCTTCACTATGCTCAGAATTAAGGGTCGAATTGTTTCAACGATCCTTTGCATTTGGTCATTAATTTTGTTTGTAAGCTTCATTGATAGGCTAGTTTAGTGATTTCAAATCATGAGCCTAGGTTTTATGGAGTGTTCTTGAGACATTGGAGGAGTTTGCCACCATTTTTGACAAAAACAAAGATTTTTGATCAAGGGAGAACATGATTTTGAGCCACATGGGTATGGTGAATCCATTTGGGAAGGTAGTATGATGTTTTTTTTCATTTATTTCTTGTTATCCATTGTAATTCTCATAGGAATAGATAGGCTTGGTTAGTTAGTTATTTATGCATGTTTTATTATTTATGGACTAATGCTTGACTAACTTGCTTTGTAATCATCTCTACATCTTGGCATGCCTGGTGGGACTAGATGCATCTCACACCTAAAGAAGATAATTTTGAAACTTTAAAATATTCATTTGGACCCTTAAAACTCTTGAAAATTAATTTTTTAATGTCATTTTCATTTGCCATAGTTTTACACAGTAATCGACGTCAGCAAGTAAGACCAACATCAGTTGCATAGCTTAACCAATGTTGGTTAGCAAACTGACATTAGTTAGATACCTATCGAGATGGTCATATTAGTATAATCGATGTTAGTTAGATAACTGACATCAGTTAGACAAAGTAACCATCATCAGTTGTATATAATCAATGTTGATTACTGTGTTTTTCCTAAAATACAGACTTGAGAGCTATTTTTCCAAAGTTCATTGTTTCAAACCAAAGAGAGATTCAAAGCTAAAGGACATGCTAACATTTTTTTTGTAGGGTCAAACTTGACATTTGCTACAAACATGTTTTAGATCACCTCTTGCATGCTTAAAAATCAATTAGGAACCTTGTTTTGGTGTTTAACAAAGAATTTAGATGTTTTTGGTGAATGTTTTCAACTAAGACCAAGGGGTCAAATGAACACCACCAAATATTTCATTTGGGCTTAAAACTGAACACACTTATCAATTCTTGTTTGCAATATTTGTTTACTTAGGTTTTATTTGGCAAAAAGAGGAATTTTGCATGTATGCTCTTCCATTTGTCCCCTTTAGGGAACCCTTGGAATCAAAATCACCATTCCTATTACAAATATCTTAGTTTAAGGCTTAGAAAAAATGTTTCCTAAAGCAGTCCCCAAAAATTCGTCAAAGTTTGGTTGATCTTGAAAATGACCCTAAAGTCTTTCTATTTTATGTTTTCTTTATTTTCATGCAAACTTGGCTTGTGAGAGGGATGTCATTACCTCCCATGAGTTCTTTAGGGAAGCTTTAACCTGAGGTTTCACCTCCTAACATTGACTTCATTTGACTCCTTTGGATTTGCACATGGGACGTATCTATATTTAGACATCACACTACACTAAGTGAATAATAGGATGTAGTGGTTGTAAAAATGACTAGACCTTTTTAAAACTAGCCAATACCATGTTCACCCAATTTATGTGACTTTCTTTTGCATCATTTGACATGAAAGTCATTATGCAATTGATTCCTCTAGAATGATCAAAACCTTGCTAGTTTAGTATACCCCACTTTGTCATACCTTGTCAATTTAGACTTAAAACATTTGTTTTTTGTCATTAGCTTACTTGGTCTTAATTTGTGTCTAAAACTACTTATTAACTCAATGAACTTAACCAAAACACATTGTCCTTAATTTTCTTGAGCAAGGGAGGTGTTACATTATCCAAAAGGCAAATTCATCTTTTCCTTATTCAAATTGTTATCAAAAACATTATGTCATGTCTTCCACTTTGGCACAATTATGCTACCCAATTCAGTCTAGATATTTTACCCAATTTGTTTAAATCCTTCATTTATAATCCACATTCAAAATTGAACCTTTATAAGTTCTAAGGGTTGGTGTGTCAAAGTGGGTTCACCATTTGCGCACTAAGCTTGTTTTAAATTGGGTTCAATTTTCTATTTGGATTTAAGGTCATTTATTATGACTCAAAATAACATTATCATCTTAGTGGACTCAAGTCATCTTATGTATCACTCACACTTTGAATCCTATAACATATTTTATCCTACTGGAATCATGCGGTGATGTTGTGCTACCTATTTGGTTTTAGCTTTATACTTAGTGATTCATGTATGTTTTTACATCTTGAGTTACTTAGTCTATTTTATCTTCTTCATAATTTAGAGAGCTTTCCACTAAACTTATAGGGTCAATTTTTCAAAGTTGAAATTAGCTTTTACAATGTGGGAATATCACAAAGATCTAGGCTTTAGTGTACTAGTTTTTACCTTGGGTCTTTGAGTTACCTTACTCTCTTCCAATCTATATGATTTCAACTTTACCAAAGGTTAAGTAAACTCGTGAACCAAATCTTATAAATTGCATGTGGTTTTAAACCACCCTCCCTTATATTCTTATTGGTACCTTGGTTATTTATTTAAAAGAGAGCCAAAGCATACTTTGTTCAATTGCCAAGCATTGGTCCAAAGTTAGTCAAACACATAGAGTAGCTCTTTTTAGACATGACTCAAAGGTTCACTCATAGTGGGGCCTCTTATGGCCTTAGTTATTAATATGAGTAATTTTATGATGGTCAAGATAACTCCATTATTTTTTATGATATCCCTGCAACAGTAGGATCTAAAGATGATAATAATGAATATCAACCCCAAGAAGATCAAGATGAAGCCCTTCTTAGATTGATAGAATCATGTGCTAAGCTACCTTCTGACTTTCCTACAAAATAATTTCATACCTTAGTTAGAGAAGGAGAACAACTATGGCAAGAGCAATATTTTGCACAAATAGACATACCTTCTTCCTCTAACAAAGGAAAGGAAATACAAATAGAGTCAAAACTCACAAATTTGGATCTTCTAGCTAAGATCAAGATAATAAGTCAATGATATGTAGATCAACTTATCATAGACTTAACTGAATCCCTAGTTGCCACTTCAATTCACAAAAATGCTTCGAGAGAACAAGGAAATGTGGTTGAAAGTATGCAACAAATATTAGATGAGGACATTACCATAGTAGATCAAGGTAATCTAAATGAACAATTAAAGTCACAAGAGAACCTACAAAGTGTTCCATTTGACATGAAACATACAATCTTCAATCATCAAGAACCTCTTGTTACTTTACAAACTCAGAAACTCAAACATTCAGTTTGAATTGAGGAAATCCCTCAAGATAATTTGGCTAGTTCTTTTCAACCAACACAAAAATTGGTAAATAACATAGATATTTCCAAAATCAACAAAGTATGAAAAAGCCAATTCTAGAAATGTTTTACAATCCAAGAAGCAATGGCCTATGTTCTCAACTCAAGGGGCAAATTAGAACCAAGTCATGGAATGAAAGGTATACACTCCCTATAGATCCACACAAAACTAGGGGCACATTCCACCCCAATAGCAATAAAACCAGGGGCAAATTCCACCCCTATAGCAACGAAACTAGGGACACATTCCACCCCAATAACAACAAAACAAAGGGCACATTCCACTCCAACAGCAACAAAACCAAGGGCACATCCCACCCCAATAGCAATAAAATTAGGGGCACATTCCACCCCAATAATAACAAAACCAGGGACATATTCCACCCCAACAACAATAAAACCAGGGGCATATTCTACCCCAACAACATCTTATTCAATCCACAAATGCACCAAACATGCAAGAATGAAATTCTATGAAGGAAATTATTCACAGATTGGAGGTGAATAATAAAGTCAAAAAGTACAAATTCAATGAGATATACCCATATCCATTTGACTTATCTATTCTCCAAAACCCCTTTTCACCTCATTTTGAGGCACCCAAATTTGAAAAATACAAAGGAAAAAAAGATCCACGTAAACACATATAGGCATTCTTCATCTTATATCAAGAGTTTGCTTATAGTAGAGAGTACTTACTATGACTATTTCCACGAAGTCTATTAGGACAAGCTCTTGATTGGCTACTTAAACTACCTAAGGAATCAGTTGCAGATTGGAACAACTTATCAAAAAAGTTCATTAACCATTTTTCATATAGCATAGAACATGAATTAATCATTTTTGACTTATGCAAAGCCAAGAAACATGATGGTGAAATTTTCATTGCATATCTGCAAAATTGGAGAGCATTGGCAAGTCACTTTCAACATAATTTGCTTGACAAATAGTTAGCTGATATCTTTGCATTGAATTTGCATGTTAAATTTGTACATAATCTATGGTCAGCATGAGCTAACTCATTTGAATAAAATTATTGACAAAGGAGGGCAGATTAAGAAGGCTCTTATTGCTAAAGGCCTTATTAAGATTTTTGCATAGGGTCAAGCATCTAATTAGAATAAATCATTGGTTCAAACAACTATGTAAGATAAACCTAAAGGCTTTAGAAAAAATAATAACATGGAAATGGGGTGACATAAATAAGACATGTATAAATGGTATAGGCTATGCCTCCTCTAAATGTATAATTACCTCCCCCAAATCCACTACCTACTTTACAGATACAACCTCCATGAAAGACATTTCATAATAATTTTAGTCTTTAGTAAGTTAGGATAATCAGTTGAAATAGTGTTACAAAAGCTCATTATAGCTAATTTAATTATATGGCTAGTATCAAGGCCATTTCCTCAAGATCATCCAAAACCATATTGGTACAAAGAGAATGAATGGTGTAACTTTCATCATGTTGCTAGTCATAGTGCATATCGTTGCATTCAATTATGACATATTATTAAGGAATTTATTGAAAGTGGTGAACTAAAAATTAAGTTCACCTCTGAGTTGGACACAAATCAAGATATGGTAATCTACAAAGACCCATTTCCTTGACATGATCCACCACCACCAAGAAATAATCAAAATGGTCACAATCAAGGGCAGAGGTAGAATCAAAACCAACAAAAAGGTCATAATCATAATTATCATAATCAAGATCATAATGCCCACACTAATAATGTGGCTTATAACAAAGTACCTTACGACTATAATAATACTATGGGATGCATTTTTGTAACCCACATTGCCACTATTACTATAAAACCATGTGGCCAATCTCATGTTCCTCACAACATAGGACCCATCATTATAAGGTCAACACCCTCTCCCCCTAATAATACCATGTCGACCACACATCATCATGTTGCTACTCCATTTGCACAAGTTACTAATCTTGAACAACATCACCTTTCTTCTAATTATAAAGGTGCCTCACTGACCCAAAATTATAGCAATACAGTTAGTCACCGTCCAAGGCCCTTTGCTTTCCTCTTCTAATTATAATAACTCCTTGCCACCTCTAGGTTGCCCAATCACAACTAGACACCCATGAGTTACAATCCAGGGCCCTTTGCCCACTTTTTCCATCAAACCCAATGAGAACATTGTGCCAATGGCTCCAAAGCTAAATATTATCCCAACAAAGACTAAACTAGTTCAATCCACAATTCAAAGGCCTTATAGTCTAATGGATCTATTAGATAAAACCCCTACACAAATTTCCATATTAGAACTCTTGTAGACATCTAATGTCCATAGAACCATCTTTAACAAAATTTTCCAAGAGTTTATTGTGCCTAATGATATAAACCTTGATCAGTTCCAAAACCTAGTTGGAGACTTGTCTTCATTTTGGCAAATCATATCTGATCAAAAGGACATGTCCACCCTCAGCCCAAACCACAATAACTCGTTATACATTGAGATAATCATTATGGATCACAAGATCAAGCGGGTTCTTATAGATAATGGTTCAAGGCTAAACATCATATCTCTTAAATTGGTATGATGATTGGGCTATATGGATAAAGACGTTCAGCCAAAAATTATTACAATCAAGGCTTATGACAATGCTAAGAGAGAGTCATTTGGTACAATTTAGTTACCATTCATGGCTGGGTTAATTTATCATCATATATTATTCTATATTATGTATATTGAGCTTCTTTATAACATACTTCTTGGTCATCCATTAATCCATGAAGTACAGGCAGTTCCATCTACTCTTCACCAATGTAAGATTCCCCATGATGGGATCGAGGTTACTATTCCCACTAATTAGTTGCCATATCAATACTGTAAACATCTTGAAGCATATTTTTGTAACTATAATTATTGTGCAAGATTTGAATTCATTGCAAAGAAGAATAAAGCCATCATTTCTCATCCATCTCCATTTAATTATATCGACCCTAGTGATATATCCTCCACTTTGGCTGATCCATTTCTTACAGCTCTAGCCAAGTAGGTTATTATTAAAGACATAGGCATTTCCATGTACCATCTAAATGACATCCTCCATATTGAAAAATTTACAAAATCTCCTAAAACATTTGGTAAGCCTAAAACTTCCCAGATGCCTAACAGACCCAATCAAATTTGGCAACCAAAGAAGAAGTAACCAAAACCTCCTATGGTTTTTATACCTATAATTTCACTAAATAAAGATCGATAGGTTGTTATCGAGGGAGATTGGTTATATTCTAAAGTCCTTGTTGATTATTTTTAGAATTGTTAGGTTGTGAAGCTAAAAGCTTCACAAGTATGCAAATGGAGGAGGTTGTTGAGTGTCACAATAACTGACGTCAGTCATCCCAACCAATGTCAGTCAAAGGTAGACTAAAAGCTACTGACATCAGTCATGGATCGGCCAACGTCATTCATCTCCAGACAGATAGAGACCGACATCAGTCATCTGTGTGTACTGGTCTAATTTTAGACAGACAGTCAGTTTACATGTAAAAGACTAATTTTAATCTTGAGTTTGCATTTCTAATTATTGTAATTGGGAAGTCTAATTATTGTTTGGTTTGGGATCTATTTAAGAGACCCATGGAGATGTATTGTAAAGTGTGAAGGATAATAAGGACTTGCAAAGGCAAGGACAAGGGTTCTTCCAAAGGTGAAGGATCAAAAGGACTTGTTAAGGACAAGAACAAGGGTTCTTCCAGGTGTGTAAGATTAGTTGATCTGCAGGTAGCAAGATCAGGGGAGATCTACATGGTAAGTAAGGTCAGTTGATCTGCAAGTGTGTGTGTGCAAGGTCAAAAGAGATCTATGGGGTAGAAAGATCAAGGAGATTTGCAACACAACAAAGGAGCAAGATCAGGGAGATCTACTTGGATTACTTTGAGTACTTGGTGGTATTGGCAGTATTGTTACTGACTAGTGGAAATAACAACTCGGTTTGAGTTGATTGTTGTTTGTAATTGAGAGAGAGAGAACTCTTGAGGGAGAATTACTGTATGCCCAAGAGGTGTGGGAAGAGTGTGATTTCTTCATTGTATTTCCTTTAAGAAGAGTGTTAATACAAGATTGTATTATCTCTCATATTCTGTGTTGTTTCTGAATTCTAGTTACATATTACTTATAGTTTAATTTCGTGTTTAGTTGCTTATACAAAGGTAATCAAGTGTACTCTCAAGGAGTTTGATCCTGACAATTGGTATCAGAGCTTGTTTGTGTTCTAGGATTTTTGACAGTTGGTATCAGAGCTATGTTTGCTCCAAATCTTGACAAGTGGTATTAGAGCCTGGTTGAAGTGGTATCAGAGCTTGGTTCAGAGCAGGTTAGTGTTTGTTGATTACAGGTCACTCTAAGGGGTTTCTAATTGAGTGGGAGTAAAGCAATGGCAAAAGAAAGTACACTAAGAATGGAGAAATTCAATGGCAAGAATTATCAATTACTGTATTGTGGAAAGAAAGGGCAGATAAAGAAAGATTGTTGGTTGGTAGAAGATCAACATGAAGGAAATAAAGATGCAAATGATGCAGGTATTGTTGCATGGGATGCTCTTATATGTTCTTTGGATACAGTAGAATCTTGGGTTTATATTATGTTGCCTCTTTCCATACAACCCCAAATAGAGTATTTTTCCATGATTATGTCCATGGAGACTTTGGAAAGATTTATTTAGGGGCTGGTGAGCCTTGTCAAATTGTTGGCAAACGGGAAGTGCAGCTAAAATTGCAGACGGGCAACACATGGGTGTTGAAGGATGTCATGCATGTCTCAGTCCTGAAGATGAGTCTAATTTCTATAGGAAAGTTGGGTGATGAGGGTTACACAATAACTCTCACAACAGAATCTTGAAAAGTTTCCAAGGGTGCACTTGAATTAGCATGTGGTAAGAAAGTAGGTACTCTTTATCTATCTACTTGTATTACTGATTCTCCTTTTATTTTATCTACTTCAGATATAGATGCAAAGATGTGGCTCTGTAGGCTTGGTCACATGAGTGAGAAGGAGATGCATGTTCTTAAGTCAAATGGTAAACTTTCAGATTTGATAGATCAAGATTTTTGTGAGCAGTGTTATGCTACAAGAAAGGATTGGGTTTATTGCAAGAAGAGAAAATCTGATGTTTTTAACAAAGAAAAAAACTGGAAAGCCTTGATTTTCAAGGAGAAGATGATGGACAGAGATCAGCCCAAGGGGCTAAATAATTCTGAGTAGGGAGTGTTGATTTAGACAAGGTTATGATCCAAAATGAGCTCATGGGTAAAAATCATCACTCACAAGAAAACATAGTTACCGACGTCAATCAAGTGAGAATTGACGTCAATCAGGCAGGAACCGACATCGATCATGTGTAGACCAGAGTTGGTGATGTCGAGCAGGTGGACACTAACGTCGATCAAGGAATTGACATCAGCAATCAGGCAGAATTGACATTGGTCAAGTGTAGACCGAGGTTGGCCAGAGGTGACTGAGATTGGTCATTGTCAGAACAAATTTTGGGTGGACAGTAAGTTGTCAAGGAGTCTCAAATGCCCATGTGGAAGATTGAAAGGGTAAGTAAGCCTCAAATTTGTTATTCCCCTTATTTACACTACTTATTGCTCACTGATTGTCAAGAACCAAGAAGTTTTGAAGAGACAATGCAGGTAAAAACTAGGAAATAGTGGGAGCATGGCATGAATGAGGAAATTGATTTCTTGAAAGAGAACCAAATGGGAGATTTGGTAGAGTTGCCAGCCGGGATGAAAGCACTGAAAGAAGAATGGATTTTGAGGTTAAAAAAAAGAGAGAATGGATAGGTGAGACAGAAGGCTAGGTTATATGGTCTTGAGCAAGCTCTAGGACAATGGTATAGATTTGACAGGTGTATGACAAAGCATGGCTTTAGTCAATGTCAATGTCAATCTAATCACTATGTTTATTTTACCAAGTTGGATAATGGTCGCAACATTATCTTGTTAATGTATGTGGATGATGTGCTTATTGCAGGTTCATACATGCAGAGAATTACTGAGCTAAAGGTAAAAGTAGCTCAGAGGTGTGCCAGGAAGGATTTAAGAGGAGCAAAGAAAATCCTTGGCATGAGTATTTCTAGAGATAGGGAAAGTCATAGGTTGATGTTGTCTCAGAAGGATTATGTGAATAAGGTAGTGGAGAGGTTCAATTTGCAGGATACATAACCGATTAGCACACCTATGGTTGGAAAGTTCATAGAACAGTGTCCTGAATCACATGATGAGGTTGAGTACATGAGTACTAGACCTGTTATTACCCAAGCAATGGGAGTTATTAGCAAGTTTATGGCCAATTCGAGGAAGGAGCACTGGAAAGCAGTTCAGTGGATTCTCAGGTATCTGTGAGGGACCAGCAGTAGGGATTCATGTTATGTAGGGTCAGGCACTTCTCTACATGGGTATGTAGATTTGGATATGGCAGGTTAATTAGATGATAGGAGAAGCACCACAGGATATGTGTTCACTATTGGTGGTACAGCAGTTAGCTAGATTTCAGAGATGCAGAAGGTTGTTGCAGTCACAGAGGCTAGCAAGGATAAGAATCCTACAAAAATGTTAACAAAGCTGGGAACAAAGGAGAAGTTGAATCTTCATTCAACTTCTGTTGGTCTTCAAGATTGAACTTGAAGAGGGATACAAGACAAGAAACAAAATTAGATGATGTACAGGTATAAGTGCAGGTGCAACTATTTATCTCCAAGTGAGAGATTATTAGGTTATGGAGCTAAAAGCTTCATAGGTATGCAAATGGAGGAGGTTATTGAGTGTCACAGTAACTGACATTAGTCAGGCCAACTGACATCAGTCAGAGGTAGACTGGAAGCTGCTGACATCAGTCAGGGATCAGTCGATGTCGGTCATCTCTAGACAGACAGAGACTGACATCGATCATCTGTGCGTATTGGTCTAATTTTAGATGGACAGTTAGTTTGCATGTAAAAGACTAATTTTAGTCTTGAGTCTGTGTTTCTAATTATTTTAATTTTGAAGTCTAATTATTGTTTGGTTTGGGATCTATTTAAGAAACCCATGGGCCTATATTGTAAAGTATGAAGGATCATAAGGACTTGCAAAGGCAAGGACAAGGGTTCTTCCAGGTGAAGCATCATAAGGACTTGCAAAGGCAAGGACAAGGGTTCTTCCAAAGGTGAAGGATCAAAAGGACTTGTCAAGGACAAGAACAAGGGTGGTTCCAAGTGTGTAAGATCAGTTGATCTGTAGGTAGCAAGATCACGAGAGATCTATATGGTAAGTAAGGTCAGTTGATCTGCAGGTGTGTGTGTGTGTGTGCAAGGTCAAAGGAGATCTGTGGGGTAACAAAATCAAGGAGATCTGAAACACAACAAAGGAGCAAGATCAGGGAGATCTACTTAGAGTACTTTGAATACTTGGTGGTACTGGTAGTATTTTTACTAACTGGTGGAAATAACAACTCAGTTTGAGTTGATTGTTGTTTGTAATTGAGAGAGAGAGAACTCTTGAGGGAGAATTACTATACGCCCAAGAGGTGTGGGAAGAGTGTGATTTCTTCATTGTATTTCCTTCTGGAAGAGTGTTAATACAAGATTGTATTGTCTCTCATATTTTGTGTTGTTTTTGAATTTTAGTTACATATTACTTCTAGTTTAATTCCATGTTTAGTTGCTTATACAAAGGTAATCAAGTCTACCCTTAAGGAGTTGGAACCTGACAATTGGTATCAGAGCTTGTTTGTGTTTGCAGATTCCTGACCACTGGTATCAGAGCTGTGTTTGCTCCAAATCTTGAATAGTGGTATCATAGCCTTGTTAAAGTGCTATCAGAGCCTGGTTTGGAGCAGGTTAGTGTTTGTTGATTACAGGTCACTCTCAGGGGTTTCTGATTGAGTGGGAGTAAAGTAATGGTAGAAAAAAGTACACTAAAAATAGAGAAATTCAATGGCAAGAATTATCAATTACTATATTGTGGAAGGAAAGGGCAGGTAAAGAAAGATTATTGGTTGGTAGAAGATCAGCATGAAGAAAATAAAGAAGTAAATGATGTAGGTATTGTTGCATGGGATGCTCTTATATGTTCTTTAGATAAAGTAGAATCTTGGGTTTTAGATTTTGTTGCCTCTTTCCATGCAACCCAAAATAGAGTATTTTTCCATGATTATGTCCATGGAGACTTTGGAAAGATTTATTTAGGGGTTGGTGAGCCTTGTTAAATTGTTGGCAAAGGGGAAGTGCGGCTGAAATTGCAGACAGGCAACACATGGATGTTGAAGGATGTCATGCATGTCCCAGTCTTGAAGAGGAGTCTAATTTCTATAGGAAAGTTGGGTGATGAGGGTTGCATAATAACTCTCACAATAGAATCTTGGAAAGTTTCCAAGGGTGCACTTGAATTAGCATGTGGTAAGAATGTAGGTACTCTTTATATACCTACTTGTATTACTGATTCTCCTTCTGTTTTATCTACTTCAGATGTAGATGCAAAGATGTGGCTCTGTAGGCTTGGTCACATGAGTGAGAAGGGGATGCATGTTCTTAAGTCAAATGATAAGCTTTTAGATTTGATAGACTGAGATTTCTATTAGCAGTGTTATGCTACAAGAAAGGATTGGGTTTATTACAGGAAGAGAAAATATAATGTTTTTGATAAAGTTAAGAACTGGAAAGCCTTAGTTTTCAAGGAGAAGATGATAGAAAGAGATCAACTCAAGGGGCTGAATAATTCTAAGTAGGGTAGTGTTTATTTGGACAAGGTTATGATACAAAATGAGCTCGTGGGCAAAAATCATCACTCACAGGAAAACACAATTATCGATGTCGATCAGGTGAGAACCAGCGTCGATTAGGTAGGAATTGACGTCGATCATGTGAAAACCAAAGTCAGTGATGTCAGGCAGGTGGACACTGAAGTCGGTCAGGGAACTGACATCGGCGATCAGGTGGAATTGACATCGGTCGAGTGCAGATCGAGGTCGGCCAAAGGTGACCGAGATCAGTTACTGTCATAACAAATTTTGGGTGGATAGCAAGTTATCAAGGAGTCTCAAATGCCCATGTGGAGGACTAAAAGGGTAAGTAAGCCTCAAATTTGTTATTCCCCTTCTTTACACTACTTGTTTCTCACTGATGGTAAGGAACCAAGAATTTTTGAAGAGATAATGTAGGTGGAATCCAGGAAACAGTGGGAGCATGGCATGAATGAGGAAATTGATTCCTTAGAAGAGAACCAAATGGGAGATTTGGTAGAGTTGCCAGTCGGGATGAAAGCACTAAAAGATGAATGGATTCACAGGTTAAAGAAAAGATAGAATGGACAGGTGAGATAGAAGGCCAGGTTATATGGTCTTGAGCAACCTCCAAGATAGTGGTATAGGTTTGATAGGTGTATGACAAAGCATGGCTTTAGTCAATGTCAATGTAATCACTATGTTTATTTTACCAAGTTAGATAATGGTCACAACATTATCATGTTACTATATGTGGATGATGTGCTTGTTGCAGGTTCATACATGCAGGGAATTGTTGAGATAAAGGTAAAAGTAGCTTAGAGATGTGCCAAGAAGCATTTAAAAGGAGCAAAGAAAATCCTTGGCATGAGTATTTCTAGAGACAGGGAAAGTCAAAGGTTGATGTTGTCTTAGGAGGATTATGTGAATAAGGTAGTGGAGAGGTTCAATTTGCAGGATGCATAATTGGTTAGCACACTTATGGTTGGACAGTTCATAGAACAGTGTCCTGAATCACATGATGAGGTTGAGTACATGAGTACTAGCCCTGCTATTACCCAAGCAATGGGAGTTGTTAGCAAGTTTATGGCCAATTTGGGGAAGGAGCACTGGAAAGTAGTTTAGTGGATTCTCAGGTATCTGAGAGGGACCAGCAGTAAGGATTCATGCTATGCAAGGTTAGGCACGTCTCTACATGGGTATGTAGAATCGGATATGGCAGGTTACTTGGATGATAGGAGAAGCACCACAGGATATGTGTTAACTATTGGTGGTATAACAGTTAGCTGGATTTCAGAGATGCAGAAGGTTGTTGCAGTCACAGAGGCTAGCAATAATAAGAACCCTGCAGAAATGTTAACAAAGCCGAGAACAAAGGAGAAGTTGAATCTTCATTAAACTTTTGTTGGTCTTCAAGATTGAACTTGAAAAGGGATACAAGCTAGGGAAAAAAAAATGATGATGTACAGGTACAGGTATAAATGAAGCTATTTATCTCCAAGTGGGAGATTGTTAGGTTGTGAAGCTAAAAGCTTCACAGGTATGCAAATGGAGGAGCTTATTGAGTATCACAGTAACCAACGTTGGTTAGAGGTAGACCAGAAGTTGTCGACATTGGTCATGGATCAGCTGACATCAGTCATCTCTAGATAGATAGAGACTGATGTCAGTTGTCTGTGCGTACTGGTCTAATTTTAGATGGATAGTTAGTTTGCATGTAAAAGACTAATTTTAGTCTTGAGTCTGCGTTTCTAATTATTGTAATTGAGAAGTCTAATTATTGTTTAGTTTGGGATCTATATAAGAGACCCATGGGGCTGTATTGTAAAGTGTGAAGGATCATAACAACTTGCAAAGGCAAGGACAAAGGTTCTTCTGGGTGAAGGATCATAAGGACATGCAAAGGCAAGGCCAAGGGTTCTTCCAAAGGTGAAGGATCAAAAGGACTTGTCAAGGACAAGAACAAGGGTTCTTCCAGGGGTGTAAGATCAATTTATCTGCAAGTAGAAAGATCAGGGGAGATCTACATGGTAAGTAAGGTCAGTTGATCTGTAGGTGTGTGTGTGCAAGGTCAAAGGAGATCTGTGGGTAGCAAGATCAAGGAGATCTAAACACAACAAGGAGCAAGATGAGGGAGATCTACTTGGAGTACTTTGAGTACTTGGTGGTACTGGTAGTATTGTTACTGACTAGTGGAAACAAAAACTCTATTTGAGTTGATTGTTGTTGTAATTGAGAGAGAGAGAACTCTTGAGGGAGAATTACTGTACGCCTAAGAGGTGTGGGAAGAGTGTGATTTCTTCATTGTATTTCCTTCTGGAAGAGTGTTAATACAAGATGGTATTATCTCTCATATTCTATGTTGTTTTTGAATTCTAGTTACATATTACTCCTGGTTTAATTACCTGTTTAGTTGCTTATACAAAGGTAATCAAGTGTACTCTCAAGAAGTTGGATCCTGACAATTGGTATCAGAGCTTGTTTTTGTTTCTAAGATTCTTGACAGTTGGTATCAGAGCTGTGTTTGCTCCAGATCTTGATAGTGGTATCAGAGCCTGGTTAAAGTGGTATCAGAGCCTAGTTCAGAGCAGGTTAGTGTTTGTTGATTACAGGTCACTCTCAGGGGTTTCTAATTGAGTGAGAGTAAAGTAATGGCAGAAGAAAGTACACTAAGAATAGAGAAATTCAATGGCAAGAATTATCAATTACTATATTATGGAAAGAAAGGGCAGGTAAAGAAAGATTGTTGGTTGGTAGAAGATCAGCATGAAGAAAATAAAGAAGCAAATGATGCAGGTATTGTTGCATGGGATGCTCTTATATATTCCTTGGATAAAGTAGAGTCTTGGGTTTTAGATTCTGTTGCCTCTTTCCATGCAACCCCAAATAGAATATTTTTCCATGATTATGTCTATGGAGACTTTGGAAAGATTTATTTAGGGGTTGGTGAGCATTGTCAAATTGTTGGCAAAGGGGAAGTGCGGCTGAAATTGCAGACGGGCAACACATGGGTGTTGAAGGATGTCATGCATGTCCCTGTACTGAAGATGAGTATAATTTTTGCAAGAAAGTTGGGTGATGAGGGTTGAGCAATAACTCTCACAATGGAATCTTGGAAAGTTTCCAAGGGTGCACTTGAATTAGCATGTCGTAAGAAAGTAGGTACTATTTATCTATCTACTTGTATTACTGATTCTCCTATTTTATCTACTTCAGATGTAGATGCAAAGATGTGGCTCTGTAGGCTTGGTCACATGAGTGAGAAGGGGATGCATGTTCTTAAGTCAAATGGTAAGCTTTTAGATTTGATAGACCAAGATTTCTTTGAACAGTGTTATGCTACAAGAAAGGATTTGGGTTTATTGTAGGAAAAGGAAATCTCATGTTTTTGACAAATTAAGAACTGGAAAGCCTTGGTTTTCGAGGAGAAGATGATGGACAGAGATCAACTCAAGGGGCTAAATAATTATGAGTAGATCAGTGTTGATTTGGACAAGGTTATGATCCAAAATGAGCTCACAGGTAAAAATAATCACTCACAGGAAAACACAGTTACCAACATCAGTCAGGTGAGAACAGACATCGATCAGGTAGGAACCGATGTCGGTCATGTGCAGACCAAAGTTGGTGATGTCGGGTAGGTGGACACTGACATCAGTCAAGGAACCAATGTCGGTGATTAGGTGGAATCAACATCGATCAGGTGTAGATCGAGGTCGGCCAGAGGTGATCGAGATGGGTCACTGTCAGAATGAATTTTGGGTGGACAGCAAGTTGTCAAGGAGTATCAAATGCCCATGTGGAGGACTGAAAGGGTAAGTAAGCCTCAAATTCATTATTCCCCTTCTTTGCACTACTTGTTGCTCACTAATGGTCAAGAACCAAGAAGTTTTGAAGAGACAATGCAGGTAGAATCCAGGAAATAGTGGGAGCATGGCATGAATGAGGAAATTGATTCCTTAGAAGAGAACCAAATGAGAGATTTGGTAGAGTTTCCAACCGGGATGAAAGCACTGAAAGACGAATGGATTCCTAAGTTAAATAAAGGAGAGAATGGATAGATGAGATAGAAGGCCAGGTTATATGGTCTTGAGCAAGCTCCAAGACAATGGTATAGGTTTGACAGGGGTATGACAAAGCATGGCTTTAGTCAATATCAATGTAATCACTATGTTTATTTTACCAGGTTTGATAATGGTCACAACATTATCATGTTACTGTATGTGGATGATGTACTTGTTTTAGGTTCATACATGTAGGGAATTATTGAGCTAAAGGTAAAAGTAGCTCAGAGGTGTGCCAGGAACAATTTAGGAGGAGCAAAGAAAATCCTTGGCATGAGTATTTCTAGAGACAGGGAAAGTCACAAGTTTATGTTGTCTCAAGAGGATTATGTGAATAAGGTAGTGGAGAGGTTCAATTTGTAGGATGCAAAACTGGTTAGCACACTTATGGTTGGATAGTTCATAAAATAGTGTCCTTAATCACATGATGAGGTTGAGTACATGAGTACTACACCTGCTATTACCCAAGTAATGGGAGTTGTCAGCAAGTTTATGGCCAATTCAGGGAAGGAGCACTGGAAAGCAATTTAGTGGATTCTCAGGTATCTGAGAGGGACCAATAGCAAGGATTCATGCTATGTGGGGTCGGGCACTTCTCTACATGTGTATGTAGATTCAGATATGGTAGGTTAATTGGATGACAGGAGAAGCACCACATGATATGTGTTCATTGTTGGTGGTACGGTGGTTAGCTAGATTTCAGAGATGCAGAAGGTTGCTGCAGTCATAAAGGCTAGCAAGGATAAGAACCCTATGAAAATGTTAACAAAGCTGGGAACAAAGGAGAAGTTGAATCTTCATTCAACTTTTGTTGGTCTTCAAGATTGAACTTGAAGAGGGATACAACCCAAGAAATAAAATTAGATGATGTACAGGTATAGGTACAGGTGTCGCTATTTATCTCCAAGTGGGAGATTGTTAGGTTATGGAGCTAAAAGCTTCATAGGTATGCAAATGGAGGAGGTTGTTGAGTGTCACAGTAACTGACATTGATCAGAGGTAGACTGGAAGCGGTCATCATCGATCATGGATCAATTGACATCGGTCATCTTCAGATAGAAAGATACCAACGTCAGTCGTCTATGCGTACTGGTCTAATTTTAAATGAACAGTCAGTTTGCATGTAAAAGACTAATTTTAGTCTTGAGACTATGTTTCTAATTATTGTAATTGGGAATTCTAATTATTATTTGGTTTGGGATCTATTTAAGAGACCCATGGGGCTGTATTGTAAAGTGTGAAGGATCATAAGGACTTGCAAAGGCAACAACAAGGGTTCTTCCAAAGGTGAAGGATCAAAAGGACTTGTCAAGGACAAGAACAAGGGTTCTTCCAAGTGTGTAAGATCAATTGATCTGTAGGTAGCAAGATCAGGGGAGATCTACATGGTAAGTAGAGTCAGTTGATTTGCAGGTGTGTGTGTGCAAGGTCAAAGGAGATCTACGGGGTAGCAAGATCAAGGAGATCTATAACACAACAAGGAGCAAGATCTGATAGGACCTAGGCTCACAAAGCTTTGATACCAACTGTCAAGATCCTACTACTCTTTTAAGAGCACACATGATTACCTTTGTATAAACATAGATTTAACCAAAAATGATAAGTAACTAGAAAATTTAGAAACAACACGGAATATGAGAGACAATATTCAATTGTATTAATACTCATTCAGAAGAAAATATAATAAAGAAGATGCCACACTTATTCCCACACTTTTAGGGCTCACCAATAATTCTCCTTCAACAGTTCACTCTCTCAATTACGATCACAACAATCAACTCAAACACAGAGTTGTTCACCTCCACCAGTCAGTAACAATGTTGCCAGTACACCAAGTACACAACAGTACTCCAAGTAGATCTCCCTGATCTTGCTCCTTGCCATGTTGCCCGTCTCCTTTTACCTTGCTATCCTGTTGATCCACCTTAGACCTTGCACACACAAACACTTGCAAATCAACCGATCTTACTTACCATGTAGATATCTCTACACCATGAAGAACCCTTGTCCTTTCCTCACCAAGTCCTTATGATTCTTCAACCAGTACCCCAGTGGATCTTCTACCAAAACTTGTACACCCTACAACTCTACCTGATCATACACACTCAGCACCCCTTTAGAACTAGGAGGAGCTACTCTTGCTCTCTCTACAAGCACAATGGCTTTCTAGCACTCTTGCTCTCTCTCTTCTGAAGGAGTTAATTTTTGCTCTCTCACTCTAGTACAAATTACAATACAGCCCATGAGTCTATTATATAGATCTCATGCATACAATAATTAGACATTCTTAATTACAATAATTAGAAACATAGCTCCAAGACTAAAATAAGTTTTTACATGCAAACTGACTGTCCAAAAATAGACCAGTTCTCGACCTGCATGCAAATGCATGTACACACAGGTTGCCGACGTTGGATCCTTCTTGACCGATGTCAGCCAATTCATAACCAACATCGATTACTTTTGCCCTATAATATGACCAACGTCGGTTGATAAGACTGATGTCGGTTGCCCTACAACTTGTTTTGCAACTTAGCAACCTCTGCAACTCCTCTTGTTCACATCTTGGTGAAGCTTTTAGCTCCACAACATAACAATCTCCCACTTGGAGATAAATAGCTGCACCTGTACCTATACCTATACACCATCTAATTTGTTTCTTAGCTTGTATCCCTCTTCAAGATCAATCTTGAAGACCAACCACCACACATCATGTGGTGTAACTCCTATCATCCAAGTAACCTGCCACATTCGCATCTACAAACCCATGTAGAAAAGAACTTGACCCTGCATAACATGTTAACCTGCTACTAGTCCCTCTCAGATACCTGAGAATCCACCTTCCCTAAATTGGCTCCAAATTCTCTGATAACTCCCACTACTTGGGAAAACTTGAGTCTATACCAGACCTCATGTGATTTCAAACACTGTTATAAGCTCAATTTGAACTGTCCAGCCCTTGGTATGCTTACCGGTTCTGCATCCTACATATTAAACCCTGCCAACACCTTCTTCACATCATCTCCCACTGGAGACAAAATCAATCTATGATCTTCCATGTCTCTTATGCCAAATAATTTTGTTGCTCCCAAATTCTTCATGACATACCTCTGAACTAACTTTACCTTTAGCTCAAAAACTCCCTACATGTGTGACCCTGCAACAAGCAAACACACCACATATAGTAATAGGATAATGTTGCGACCATTATCCAACCTGGTAAAGAAAACACAATAGTTACATTCACCTTGACCAAAGCCATGCTTAGTCATACATCTGTCAAACATGTACCACTATCCTGTAGCCTACTCAAGACCATATACCCTGGCCTTCTGTCTCACGTGTCCATCCACTCTCTTCTCTAACCTGGGAATCCATTCATCTGTCAGTGCTTTTATCCTAGCTGGAAAATCTACCAAAACTCCTACTTGGTTCTCTTCTAAATAATTCAAGCCATGCTCCCACTGTTTCTTAGATTCTACCTGCATTGTCTCTTCATGTCTTCCTAGTTCTTGACCATCAATGAGCAACAAGTAGTATAAAGAAGGTGAACAACAAATATGAGGCTTACTTACCCTTTCAGTCCTCCACATGGGCATTTAAGACCCCTTGATAGCTTGATGTCCGCCCAACATCCATTTTAGTGACCGATCTCAGCCATCTCCCAATCTGCAACCGATCGACGTCGATTCCCTCTAACTGACCCTTACTGCCGACGTCGGTTTCCCATGATCAACATTGGTCTTCACCTGCTCGACACCATGGACTCTATTGGTATACACATGACCGATGTCGGTACCTGTCTATTCGATGTCAATTTCTCCTGACTGATGCCAGTAATTGTGTTCTCTTGTGAGTGATGACTTTTTACCCGCGAGCTCACCTTAGATCAAAACCCTATCCAAATCAGCATAGCCCTGCTCAGAATAATTTAGTCCCCTCAACTAATCTCTATTTGTCATCTCCTCCATGAACACCAAGGCTTTCCAGTTCTTAAGTTTGTCAAAAACATCTGTCTTCTGCTTCAGAACATGCATCCCCTTCTTACATATGTAACCAAGCCTACAAAGCCACATCTCTACAATAGAAGGTGAATTAGTAATATAAGTAGATAGATAAAGGATACCTACTTTCTTACCACCATATAATTCAAGTGCATCCATTGTGAGAGTTACTGTGCATCTCTCATCACCCAACTTTCCTGAAGAAATTAGACTCATCTCCAAGACGACGACCTGCATGACCTTCAACACTTGTGTGTTATCTATCTACAATTTCAGCTTCACTTCCCCTTTGCCAATAATCTGACAAGGCTCACCAACCCCTAAATAAATCTCTCCAAAGTCTCCCTAGATATACTCATGAAAAGATGCTTTATTTCAGGCTGCATGGAAAGAGGCAACAGAATCTATAGACCAAGATTCTACTTTATCCAGAGCATCTTGTGCAACAACACCTGCAACATCTGCTTCTTCATTTCCTTCATGTTGATCTTCTACCAACCAACAATCTTTCTTTACCTACTCTTTCTTTCCATCAATCTATAATTGACCATTCATGCTATTCAGTTTCTCCATTCATAGCTTACTTTCTTCTGCCATTGATATACTCTCACTCAATCTGAAACCCTTGAGAGTGACCTATAATCAACAAAACAATTAACACGCTCTAACCACCTATTAGTGTACCTAACCATGCTTTGATGAACCTACAACCTGGCTCTGATACCACTTGATAGGACCTAGGCTCACAAAGCTTTGATACCAACTGTCAGGATCCTACTGCTCTTCTGAGATCACACATGATTACCTTTGTATAAGCAACTAAACACAAAATTTAACCAGAAAGATAAGTAACTAGAAAATTCAAAAATAACACAGAATATGAGAGACAATACCCAATTGTATTAATATTCATTCAGAAGAAAATACAATAAAGAAGATGCCACACTTCTTCCCACACCTCTAGAGCTCCCACACTTCTAGGGCTCACCAGTAATTCTCCTTCAATAGTTCACTCTCTCAATTACAGTCATAAAAATCAACTCAAACACAGAGTTTTTGTTCACCTCCACCAGTCAGTAACAATGTTGCCAGTACACCAAGCACACAACCATACTCCAAGTAGATCTCCCTGATCTTGCTCCTTGTCGTGTTGCCCATCTCCTTTGACCTTGATATCCTACTAATCCACCTTAGACCTTGCACACACAAATACCTACAAATCAATCGATCTTACTTACCATGTAGATATCTCTACACCCTGAAGAACCCTTGTCCTTGCCTCACCAAGTCTTTAGATTCTTCAACCAGTTCCCTGGTGGATCTTCTACCAAAACTTGCACACCCTGCAACTCTACCTGATCATACACACTCAACACCCCTTTGGAACTAGGAGGAGCTACTCTTGCTCTCTCTACAAGCACAATGGCTTTCTAGCACTCTTTTTCTCTCTCTTCTGAAGGAGCTAATCTTTGCTCTCTCACTCTAGTATAAATTACAATACAGCCCATGAGTCTATTATATAGATCTCATGCATACAATAATTAGACATTCTTAATTACAATAATTAGAAATGCAGCTCCAAGACTAAAATAAGTCTTTACATGCAAACTAACTGTCAACAAAATAGACTAATTCTCAACTTGCATGCACACATAGGTTGCTGACGTCGGCTCCTTCTTGACTGATGTCGGCCGACTCATAACCAATGTCGGTTGCTTCTACACTATAATATGACCGACGTCGATTGATCAAACTGATGTCGATTGCCCTGCAACTTGTTTTACAACTTAGCAACCTCTGCAAATCCTCCTATTCACATCTTGGTGAAGCTTTTAGCTCCATAACATAACAAGATTAGGGAGATCTACTTGGATTACTTTGAGTACTTGGTGGTATTGGTAGTATTGTTACTAACTGGTGGAAACAACAACTCAATTTGAGTTGATTGTTATTTGTAATTGAGAGAGAAAGAACTTTTGAGTGAGAATTATTGTACGTCCAAGAGGTGTGGGAAGAGTGTGATTTCTTCATTGTATTTCCTCTTGGAAGAGTGTTAATACAAGATTATATTATCTCTCATATTTTGTGTTGTGTTTGAATTCTAGTTACATATTACTTCTGGTTTAATTTTGTGTTTAGTTGCTTATACAAAGGTAATCAAGTGTACTCTCAAGGAGTTGGATCCTGACAATTGGTATCAGAGCTTGTTTATGTTCTAAGATTCCTGATAGTTGGTATCAGAGCTGTGTTTGCTCTAGATCCTGACAAGCGGTATCAAAGCTTGGTTGAAGTGGTATCAGAGCCTGGTTCAGAGCAGGTTAGTGTTTGTTGATTACAGGTCACTCTCAAGGGTTTTTGATTGAGTGGGAGTAAAGCAATGGTAGAAGAAAGTACACTAAGAATCAAGAAATTCAATGGCAATAATTATCAATTATTATATTGTGGAAAGAAAGGGCAGGTAAAGAAAGATTGTTGGTTGGTAGAAGATCAGCATGAAGGAAATAAAGAAGCAAATGATGCAGGGATTATTGCACGGGATGCTCTTATTGTTTCCTTAGATAAAGTAGAATCTTGGGTTTTAGATTATGTTGCCTCTTTCCATGCAACCCCAAATAGAGTATTTTTCTATGATTATGTCCATGGAGACTTTGGAAAGATTTATTTAGGGGTTGGTGAGCCTTGTCAAATTGTTGGCAAAGGGGAAGTGTGGCTGAAATTGCAGACGGGCAACACATGGGTGTTGAAGGATGTCATGCATCTCCCAGTCCTGAAGAGGAGTCTAATTTTTGAAAGAAATTTAGGTGATGAGGGTTGCACAATAACTCTCAGAGCAGAATCTTGGAAAGTTTCTAAGGGTGCACTTGAATTAGCATGTGGTAAGAAAGTAGGTACTCTTTATCTATCTACTTGTATTACTGATTCTCCTTCTATTTTATCTACTTCAGATGTAGATGCAAAGATGTGGCTTTGTAGGCTTGGTCACATGAGTGAGAAGGGGATGCATGTTCTTAAGTCAAATGGTAAGCTTTCACATTTGATAGACCGAGATTTCTGTGAGCAGTGTTATGCTACAAGAAAGGATTGAGTTTATTGCAGGAAGAGGAAATCTGATGTTTTTGACAAAGTTAAGAACTAGAAAGCCTAGGTTTTCAAGGAGAAGATGATGGACAGAGATCAAATTAAGGGGCTAAATAATTCTGAGCAAGGCAGTGTTGATTTGGACAAGGTTATGACCTAAAATGCACTCGTGGGTAAAAATCATCACTCACAGGGAAACACAGTTACCAACGTCGATCAGGTGAGAACCAGCATCGATCAGGTAGGAACCGATGCTGGTCATGTGTAAACCAAAGTTGGTGATGTCAGGTAGGTGGACATCGATGTTGATTAGGGAATCGACATAGGTGATTAGGTGAAATTGACATCGGTCAGGTGTAGACTGAGGTTAGATAGAGGTGATCGAGATCAGTTGTCAGAATGAATTTTGGGTGGATAGCAAGTTGTCAAGGAGTCTCAAATGCCCATGTGGAGGACAAAAAGGGTAAGTAAGCCTCAAATTCAGTATTCCCTTTCTTTACACTACTTGTTGCTCACTGATGGTCAAGAAGCAGGAAGTTTTAAAAAGACAATGTAGGTGGAATCTAGGAAATAATGGGAGCATGGCATGAATGAGGAAATTGATTCCTTAAAAGATAACCAAATGAGAGATTTGGTAGAGTTGTCAGTCGGGATGAAAGCACTAAAAGATGAATGGATTCCCAGGTTAAAGAAATGAGAGAATGGATAGGTGAGACAGAAGGCCAGGTTATATGGTCTTGAGCAAGCTCCAAGACAGTGGTATAGGTTTGACAGGTGTATGACAAAGCATGGCTTTAGTTAATGTCAATGTAATCACTATGTTTATTTTACGAGATTGGATAATGGTCACAACATTATCCTATTACTGTATGTGGATGATTTGCTTGTTGCAAGTTCATACATGCAGAGAATTATGGAGCTAAAGGCAAAAGTAGCTCAGAAGTGTGCCAAGAAGGATTTAGGAGGAGCAAAGAAAATCCTTGGCATGAGTATTTCTAGAGATAGGTAAAGTCATAGGTTGATGCTGTCTCAGGAGGATTATGTGAATAAGGTAGTGGAGAGGTTCAATTTGCAAGATGCAGAACTGGTTAGCACACCTATGGTTAGACAATTCACAGAAAAGTGTCCTAAATCACATGATGAGGTTGAGTGCATGAGTACTAGACCTACTATTACCCAAGCAATGGGAGTTGTCAGCAAGTTTATGGCCAATTCAGGGAAGGAGCATTGGAAAGCAGTTCAGTGGATTCTTAGGTATCTGAGAGGGACCAGCAACAGGGATTTATGCTATGAAGGGTCAGGCACTTCTCTACATGGGTATGTAGATTCGAATATGGCAGGTTACTTGGATGACATGAGAAGCACCACAAGATATTTGTTCACTGTTGGTGGTACGGTAGTTAGCTTGATTTCAGAGATGCAGAAGGTTGTTGCAGTCACAAAGGCTAAAAAGGATAAGAACCTTGCAGAAATGTTAACAAAGCTGGGAACAAAGGAGAAGTTGAATCTTCATTCAACTTTTATTGGTCTTCATGATTGAACTTGAAGAGGGATACAAGCCAGTAAACAAAATTAGATAATGTATAGGTACAGGTACAGGTGCAACTATTTATCTCTATGTGGGAGATTGTTTGGTTGTGGAACTAAAAGCTTCACATGTGTGCAAATGGAGGAGGTTGTTGAATGTCACAGTAACCGACGTCGGTCAAGCCAACTGATGTCAGTCAGAGGTAGACTAGAAGCTGCCGACATCGGTCATGGATCTACCGATGTCGATCATCTCCAGAAAGATAGAGACTAATGTCGGTTGTCTATGCGTACTAGTCTAATTTTAGACAGATAGTCAGTTTGCATGTAAAAGACTAATTTTAGTCTTGAGTCTATGTTTCTAATTATTGTAATTGGGAAGTCTAATTATTGTTTGGTTTGGGATCTATTTAAGAGACCCATGGGGCTATATTGTAATGTGTGAAGGATAATAAGGACTTGTAAAGGCAAGGACAAGGGTTCTTCCAAAGGTGAAGGATCAAAAGGACTTGTCAAGGACAAGAACAAGGGTTCTTCCAGGTGTGTAAGATCAATTGATCTGCAAGTAGCAAGATCAAGGGAGATCTACATGGTAAGTAAGGTCAGTTGATCTGTAGGTGTGTGTGTGTGCAAGGTCAAAGAAAATCTACGGGGTAGCAAGATTAAGAAGATCTGTAACACAAGGAGCAAGATCAGGGAGATCTACTTGGAGTGCTTTGAATACTTAGTGGTACTGGTAGTATTGTTACTGACTGGTGGAAACAATAACTCGGTTTGAGTTGATTGTTATTTGTAATTGAGAGAGAGAGAACTCTTGAGGGAGAATTACTGTACACCCAAGAGGTGTGTGAAGAGTGTGATTTCTTCATTGTATTTCTTTCTGGAAGAGTGTTAATACAAGATTGTATTGTCTCTCATATTCTGTGTTGTTTCAAAATTATAGTTACATATTACTTATGGTTTAATTATGTGTTTAGTTGCTTATACAAAGGTAATCAAGTGTACTCTCAAGGAGTTGGACCCTAACAATTGGTATCAGAGCTTGTTTATGTTCTAGGATTCTTAACAGCTGGTATCAGAGCTGTTTTTGCTCCAGATCTTGACAAGTGGTATCAGAGCCTCGTTGAAGTGGTATTAGAGCCTGGTTCGAAGCAGGTTAGTGTTTGTTGATTACAAGTCACTCTCAGGGGTTTCTGATTGAGTGGAAGTAAAGCAATGGCAAAAAAAATACACTAAGAATGGAGAAATTCAATGGCAAGAATTATCAATTACTATATTATGGAAAGAAAGGGCAGGTAAAGAAAGATTATTGGTTGGTAGAAGATCAGCATGAAGGAAATAAAGAAGTAAATGATGCAAGTATTGTTTCATGGGATGCTCTTATATGTTCTTTGGATAAAGTATAATCTTGGGTTTTAGATTCTATTGCCTCTTTCCATGCAACCCCAAATAGGGTATTTTTCCATGATTGTGTCTATGGAGACTTTGGAAAGATTTATTTAGGGGTTGGTGAGCCTTGTCAAATTGTTGGCAAAGGGGAAGTGCGGCTGAAATTACAGACGGGCAACACATGGGTGTTGAAGGATGTCATGCATGTCCCAGTCCTAAAGAGGAGTCTAATTTCTATAGGAAAGTTGGGTGATGAGGGTTGCACAATAACTCTCATAGCGGAATATTAGAAAGTTTCCAAGGGTGCACTTGAATTAGCATGTCGTAAGAAAGTAGGTACTCTTTATCTCTCTACTTGTATTACTGATTCTCCTTCTATTTTATCTACTTCAAATGTAGATGCAAAGATGTGGCTCTGTAGGCTTGGTCACATGAGTGAGAAGGGGATGCATGTTCTTAAGTCAAATGGAAAGCTTTCAGATTTGATAGACCGAGATTTTTGTGAGCAGTGTTATGCTACAAGAAAAGATTGGGTTTATTATAGGAAGAGGAAATTTGATGTTTTTGACAAAGTTAAGAACTGGAAAGCCTTGGTTTTCAAGGAGAAGATGATGGACAGAGATCAACTCAAGGGGCTGAATAATTTGAGCAGGGTAGTGTTGATTTAGACAAGGTTATGATCCAAAATGAGCTCCTAGGTAAAAATCATCACTCACAAGAAAACATAGTTACCAACGTCGGTCAGGTGAGAACTGGTGTCGATCAGGTAGGAGCCGATGTCGGTCATGTGCAGACCAAAGTCAGTGATGTCAGGCAGGTGGACACCAATGTTAGTCAGGGAACCAACATCGGTGATCAGGTGGAATCAACATCGATCGGGTGTAGACTGAGGTTGGCCAGAGGTGACTAAGATCGGTCACTGTCAGAACAAATTTTGGGTGGACAGCAAGTTGTCAAGGAGTCTCAAACACCCATGTGGAGGACTGAAAGGGTAAGTAAGCCTCAAATTCATTATTCCCCTTCTTTACACTACTTTTTTCTCATTGATGGTCAAGAACCATGAAGTTTTGAAGAGACAATGCAAGTAGAATCCAGGAAGTAGTGGGAGCATGGCATGAATGAGGAAATTAATTCCTTGGAAGAGAACCAAATGAGAGATTTGATAGAGTTGCCAGTCGAGATGAAAGCACTAAAAGATGAATGGATTCCCAGGTTAAAGAAAGGAGAGAATGGATAGGTGAGATAGAAGGCCAGGTTATATGGTCTTGAGCAAGCTCTAGGACAGTGGTATAGGTTTGATAGGTGTATGACAAAGCATGGTTGTAGTCAATGTTAATGTAATCATTGTATTTATTTTACCAGGTTGGATAATGGTCGCAACATTATCTTGTTACTGTATGTTGATGATGTGCTTGTTTCAGGTTCATACATGCAGGGAATTGCTGAGCTTAAGGTAAAAGTAGCTCAGAGGTGTGATAGGAAGGATTTAGGACGAGCAAAGAAAATCCTTGGCATGAGTATTTCTAGAGACAGGGAAAGTCATAGGTTGATGTTGTCTTAGGAGGATTAAGTGAATAAGGTAGTGGAGAGGTTCAATTTACAGGATGCAGAACCGGTTATCACACCTATGGTTGGACAGTTCATAGAATAGTGTCCTGAATCACATGATGAGGTTGAGTACATGAGTACTAGACCTGTTATTACCCAAGCAATTAGAGTTGTCAGCAAGTTTATGGCCAATTTTGGGAAGGAGCACTGGAAAGCAATTCAATGGATTCTCAGGTATCTGAGAGGAACCAACAGCAGGGATTCATGCTATGCAGGATTAGGCACTTCTCTACATGGGTATGTAGATTCAGATATGGCAGGTTACTTGGATGACAGGAGAAGCACCACAGGATATGTGTTCACTTTTGGTGGTACGACAGTTAGCTGGATTTTAGAAATGTAGAAGGTTGTTGTAGTCATAGAGGCTAGCAAGGATAAGAACCCTATAAAAATGTTAACAAAGCCGAGAATAAAGGAGAAGTTGAATCTTCATTCAACTTCTGTTGATCTTCAAGATTGAACTTGAAGAGGGATACAAGCCAGGAAACAAAATTAGATGATGTACAGGTACAGGTACAAGTGTAGTTGTTTATCTCCAAGTGGGAGATTGTTAGATTGTGGAGCTAAAAGCTTCACAAGTATGCAAATGGAGGAGGTTGTTGAGTGTCACAGTAACCAATGTCAGTCAGGCCAACTGACGTCGGTCAAAGGTAGACTGGAAGCTACCGACATCGGTCATGGTCGGCCAATGTCGGTGATCTCCAGAATGATAGAGACCGACGTCAGTCATCTGTGCATACTGGTCTAATTTTAGACAGACAGTCAGTTTGAATGTAAGAGACTAATTTTAGTCTTGAGTCTACGTCTCTAATTATTTTAATTGAGAAGTCTAATTATTTTTTGGTTTGGGATCTATTTAAGAGACCCATGGGGCTGTACTGTAAAATGTGAAGGATCATAAGGACTTGCAAAGGCAAGGACAAGGGTTCTTCTGGGTGAAGGATCATAAGGACTTGCAAAGGCAAGGACAAGGGTTCTTCCAAAGGTGAAGGATCAAAAGGACTTGTCAAGGACAAGAACAAGGGTTCTTTCAGGTGTGTAAGATTACTTGATCTGTAGGTAGCAAGATCAAGGGAGATCTACATGGTAAGTAAGGTCAGTTGATCTGTAGGTGTGTGTGTCCAAGGTCAAAGGAGATCTATGGGGTAGCAAGATCAAGGAGATCTGCAACACAACAAGGAGCAAGATCAAGGAGATCTACTTGGAGTACTTTGAGTACTTGGTGGTACTGGCAGTATTGTTATTGAATTGTGGAAACAATAACTCGGTTTGAGTTGATTGTTGTTTGTAATTGAGAGAGAGAGAACTCTTGAGGGAGAATTACTGTACACCCAAGAGGTGTGAGAAGAGTGTGATTTCTTCATTGTATTTCCTTTTGGAAGAGTGTTAATACAAGATTGTATTGTCTCTCATATTTTGTGTTGTTTCTGAATTCTAGTTACATATTACTTCTAGTTTAATTTTGTGTTTAGTTGCTTATACAAAGGTAATCAAGTGTACTCTCAAGGAGTTGGATCTTGACAATTGGTATCAGAGCTTATTTGTGTTCTAGGATTCCTAACAGTTGGTATCAGAGCTATGTTTGCTCTAGATCCTGACAAGAATCCAAAGTATCATATCCCTAATAGGATAATAGATCATCTTGACTATATAGAGAAAGGCCTTGGCCCACAGGTGCAAGGAATTTTAGAACCCTTATCAACTAGAGTTACCAATTGAAATCATGGTCTCAAATTTAAACCACCAGAGGATGACCTCATGTCATTTGATAGTGACTCTTCTGAGGTGACTATTAATGAGACTCCTAGTAGTGACAGAATGTCCCATTCTATCCTTTTTGATGAGCTTGTTGGCTCAGATTTGTTTGATTCACATGCCACATTGACCATAATGCCTATTGGAGCTTCCTGTCTTGAAGCAAAAAACCATCCTAGTGGTGCTTCCCTTCCTGAAGTAGGATATTATATCTTTACTATTGGAGCTTCTTGTCTTGAAGCAAAAATCTGTCCTAGTGGTGCTTCCCTTCCTAAAGGAGGACATTATATCTTTACCATTGGCACTTCCCATCCTGAAGCAAACTCTCACTGTGACCTATGCCTTTTCCACCCTAAACTCATATATTGGGATCAAAAAAATTTGATCATATGCCTCAATGAGTTCCAAATTAAATAATCAATTGTAGAATACATGGGCCTATAAGATGCATTCCCCATTGGTGATCATAAGCAGGGTTTGATTTTTCATTGAATTTTTCTACCTACTTTGGAGAGTAGGCAAACTTTCTTGGTCATAATAAAGAACAAACATCGATATCTTTAGGTGAAAACCTATATGAGGCATTTGTTAATTAGGGAAAAAGTAAAGAAAAAGACAAGCCTTTGAGTGAAAACCTATTTCAGCCGCTCCCAAGTGGGAAAGTTTTTTCATCCCCTTAGGATGTAGAAAGTCCCTCTAGCCCAAGTTCCATAGCTAGTACAAGCATATTTTCATAACAACATCAAATATTTGAGCCTCTTGCTTTTGAGTTTCTAAATTTTTTTCCAATTAGCCTTTACCTGAGAAGGTAGATTCTAATTCTTCATATTATCCAGATCTTTGGGAGGAAAAACAAGAAGATATAGTTAGGAAGATGATCATGACCATACATTACCTACAATTATAGATGATGGATCCACACTCCTTATAAATAGCACAACAAAAGTGAATTTGGGAACCCATGAGGATCCTAAAATTGTTTATCTTGGAGCTTCCATTACTAAAGCAGAACGTGAACATATAATATCCATTCTTAAGGATTGTGTAGACATATTTGCATAAGCATACTTCAACATCCCAGGCTTAGACCCAGATTTAGTTGTGCATCATCTTGTTGTTCACCTTGGTGCTAAACCAGTCAAGTAAAAGTTGAGAAAGATGCATCCATGCATCACCATTTTGGTTAAGGTCAAGTTGGAAAAGTTATTAGGAGCCAATTTTATCAGACCACTGGACTACTCTGAATGGATTTATATCATAGTACCAATGAGTAAAAAAACCCCAAACATATGTGTTTGTACTGATTTTCATGATATCAACAAAACATTTCCCAAAAATGATTTTCCTCTACCCAAAATTGACATGATCATCGACTCAACTTCTAGGTATGAGATGTTATCCTTAATAGATGGATTTTTTGGTTATAATCAGATCAAGATAGCCCCTAAAAATCAGCATAAGACCATGTTCACCACTTTGTGGGGGACATTCTACTACCAAGTCATGCCATTTGGTTTGAAGAATGTTGAAGCCCCATATCAGTGTGTAATGACTATCATTTTCCATGACATGATGCATGACATTATCGAAGACTATGTTGATGATATACTAGCAAAATCAAGAATAAGAGTTAGACATCCTGACATTCTATGAAGAATATTTGAGAGGCTTCGTGCATATAAATTTCACTTGAATATTAAGAAATGTGTCTTTGGATTCATGTCAAGAAAATTTTTAGGGTTCATTGTATCATAATGAGCGATTGAAGTTGACCCTACAAAGGTCAATGCTATTATGGAAATGCCTCCACCAAACAATCTTAAATAGTTACAAGGTCTACCAGGAAAGATCCAGTCTATACACAGGTTCATTTCTCAATTCATAGATAAGTGCCACCCATTTACCCATCTCTTAAAGAAAGGGGTAACATTTCAATGGGATGAAGATTGTCAGATAGAATTTGTGAAGCTTAAAACATACTTGGCTAATCCACTAGTTTTATGACCTCCAACACAAGGAAAGCCACTGCTTCTTTATTTATCAGCCATGGAACATACACTAGGGGCACTTTTGGCTTAGCATGATGATTATGGTAAGGAACACACTATTTATTATTTAAGCTGCACATTGGTAGCCTATGAACATAATTATATGCCTATTAAAAAGGCATGTTTAGCTATGGTGTTCGCCACTTGGAAATTGTGACATTATTATTAAATAACAAAACTATTATTATCACCAAGGTAGATCCTCTCAAGTTCCTCTTATCTAAAGCATCTCTTCAAGGATACATGGCTAAATGGATTATGCTTCTCAAGGAGTTTTATATTGAGTACCAGAATCAAAAGACAATCAAAGGGCAAGTTCTTGCTGACCAATTTGTAGAAGATCCTATTATGGCCACTCAACCTCTCAAATTTGACCTTCCAGATGATTATATCATGATGATAAAATAAGCATCACAAGAACCTAAATAGTGGATGCTTTATTTTGATGGATCCTTCACATCTCGAGGGTCTAGAGCTGGCATATCATTGATTACACCATAGGAAGATTTGATCCCCAAAGCATTCCATATATAATTTTAGTGTACAAATAATATGGTTGAATATGAGGCATTGGTTACATGGCTCTATAATTCCATACAATTGGATATTCAAAGCTTAAAGGTCTACAAATATTCATAGCTAATCATAAATCAGACAACTGACCAGTATCAAACAAAAGATGATAAGTTTGATCTTTACAAGCAAATTGTTGATAACCTCAAAACACATTTTAAATCTCTTTAGTTTGAGCAAATTCTGTGAGTCAACAATAGATCTACCAATAGTGTTAGAGAGTATCAATTTCTAATTGAAAATCTTCTTTAATTGACACATATTTTATCAGATTTAGAGAGGATATGCACCGTTGTTGATCATAATCCCTCACCTGAGCTACCATGATACCAATATTTTTATAACTATTTCCATAGTCATGTATTTCCTACCAACCTTTCTAGCAACCAACAAAAACTATTCCTTCATCGCTTAACACGTTATATCCTCCTTGAAAACATGTTTTATCATAAAGGCTATGATGGAATGCTTCTTCATTGTTTATCTTTGGGAAAATCCAAGCTAGCACTAAAGGAGGTTCATGAAGGAATGTGTGGGGCCCATACCAATGGTTAGTCCTAGTAAAGAAACTCCTTAGAATAGGCTATTATTGGTCCAAAATGGATACAGATGCTTGTAATTATGTAAAGAAGTGTGTTCCTTGTCAGTAGCATGACAACTTGATACATGTACCTTATTTACCATTACAATTGATTACAACACCATGGCCATTCTCAACATGAGGTCTCAATCTCATTAGTAAATTTAACCTAACATCTTCAGATGGTCATAAGCCAATTTTGACTACAATTGAGTACTATACCAAGTGGATTGAGGCCATTCCTCTCACTTATGTTACTGGGAAACAAATAGTCAAATTCATTCATTACCATATCATCTATCGATATGGCATCATAGACCATATTATATTCGATAATGATGGATCCTTTGTGAACCGAGATGTGAAATCTCTTTATGCAAATTTTAAAATCAAGCACAAGAAATCCACTCTATATAATCAGTAAGGCAACAAACAAGTTGAGGCATCAAATAAAACCATTCTATCCATCTTAAAAAAGATTGTCAATGATGTTCGTCATAATTATCACTTACAACTCTTTCCTACCCTTTGGGCTTATAGAACCAATCATCACACCCCAACTAGAGCTACTCCATACTCCCTTATTTTTGGCACTGAAGCTATTATCCCAATCAATATTGAGATCCCATCATTAAGAATATCACTGGAGCACATTGAAAATAATGAATACTATCGAGCCTCACAACTACATGAACTAAAGCTTCTTGATGGTAAGCATTTGGCTACCCTAGAAAACTTGCAAGCCTATTAGAATAGATTTTAAAAAAGATACAAGAAGTGCATTTTACCTCAAGAATTTGATATTGGTGACTTAGTTTTGAAAGAGAACCAGAGGAACATGAATGTTGAACCTAAAAAGAAAGGAAAGTTTTAGCCTAATTGGTTAGGACCATATATTGTCATAAAAAACTATGGATCAGGAGCATATCGATTGGCTAAACCTAATGGTGAAGCACTTTCAGATTCCATGAACATCATACACCTTAAGAGGTACTACGCATGAACAGTGTTGAACCATTATCTACAAGACCCCTGACTTGGGGGCAACTTGTGTTGTAATTTTATCTCACCCTTTTATCTTACCTTGAACACATTTTATACTACCTTAGTCCACTTTTCATGATTCTTGATAGTAAAGGCTTTGAACCCTTTGCACTCTGAACACATTATTCATCCCATTCTAGATTGATCTCTTTGAGGAGCATATTCTTCATTATGTCTAAGGCATGTTATAAGCTTGAACACTTTTTATCCCTTGACCAATTATGATCTCAATTATGTCTCATGAACATTATAAACATCCTTAGCAGTAGTTCTACAAATCAGTTCAACCAGGATAGTATTGTGTAGCTTCAAACAAGTAAATAGAAACATCTTCTCAGTTCCAGACCATTGCTACACTATTACAAATACGTGAATGTCGATACATTTATTTTACTCTAGGTTACACATTATCTTATATCACATTTGTTGCTCTTTATTTTTTTATCAAGACCTCACTCTCACCAATTTGTGAGCATGGTCCATTGCAACTGACTTAGTTGTCTTATTGGAACCTCTACTCTCAAGATGTGCATCTCCTCGACTAGATGGTCCCACCTTGTACATATTTTATCATAAAAACACCAAAAACATTAGAAATACTTTGAAAATACCAAAAACATTATAACATGATCCATAAAAGAATAAAAACATTATCTCATGCTTCTATACATTTGTACATTCTCATTCTACCATGCTACATTATTGTCATTTTAAAAGCATAGAAACACCAGTTCATTTCATCTTATCACATGCACTTGCCATTTTGAAAGATCATTCTTTCTCATCTAATCAACTTCTTATTTTCCAGACCATTCTTTTTTGTTTATTGTATCTTCCATTTCTTCTATAACTTTAATCATGTTGGTCTGATCATCATTTTTCTTCTATCCCATTTCCTAGGAGAACTACATTTGGCCTGAAGTTCATGTTAGAACATGCATCTATGGAACTATGTAGGAAGCGTCCATTAATCTTATACATCTAGAGTTAGCTCAACCAACCTCTTAATTTTCATCTCTTCCCCTATTTCTTCTATCATTTTTCCTCTTTAATTAGGGAACAATTTTCATTGTTCTTTGTTATGATGTGGTGAAAAGTAATGCCTCTACTACACATGCATGAACATTTGTCGTTAAACCGCACTAGCTTGGTTTTAGTTTGTGTGTGTTTATTTGAGATTTTTTGGTGTTTTATTATGTTTTATTGGTGTTTTGTTGTGCTTTCACACCTCTCCTTTTATTTATTCTCCTTTTCTCTTTTTATTACTTCTTGTCTCATCTTGGTCTTACATTTCCTTGATTGTTGTTTGCTCATCTCTTTTATGTTTCAGAATATTTTGGTAATTCATATGGCTCTCAATTGTGTATATATATTAATCCTATGTTATTACATTATTCTTGGACCTTTTTTATTTATTTGATTGTTATTGGTGTCTTGTTTTTCTATTTGATTTTGCTTTTTATCTTTTGTGTTCAAGAATGCCTTGATGGTCCACATGGATCTTGATTATTCATATCTTAGTTTCATGTCGTTAAGATGTTCTTGCCTTTTATTTTTAGACATTTTTGTTCCTAATTAAGTCTTGATAGATCATATCTTGATTTCAACTTATGTTTATCTTTTTCTTTATCTTTCACTTTTTTGTTTAAATGTAAATCATTGTAACTCTGGTTTTAATCATTGTTTTACCATTATCCTTAGTTATAGATATTCACATTTGAACTGGCTCAGTACAATTGGAATCTTATGTCATTCTAAGTTATTCATACTTATGATGCCTAATTTATTTTTCTATAGCAAGCACTTTGTGCTCAGGTCTCAACGTCTTAACGTCAACATCAACTCTAATGAACAATTCTTAAGAACACTTTGCAAAACCTAGGCTCACGATATGAAATTAGGCTTCTAGGTAGCATGTAATTTAGGATTATTTTTCTATGCTTAGACATGCATCTCTTTGTATACATTATGATTCTAATCAATTCTTGGTCATTTTTCATCATTCCTCATTTCATTCTCTCCCAAACTTGGGTGAACTACATTGGCATGAAGTTCATGTTGGAACATGAGTCCATGGAACTATGTAGGCAGCACTCAATTTCTATTGAGTTTAGCTCAGATATCTCCATTCTTTTTTTCATCTCTCTCATCACTTTGTGCATTCTCGTATGCTTGGTTTTATATGATTTTCTAAGCCATTACACCATCACATGTATGTTTGCGCCTATTCACTTTAACCTATCTTTTCGATTATAACCTTGAGCTATTTTTGCTTGCCAATTACCCATGCTAGGGCACAACATCTGAACCATGTCTGAATCAAATCAGCTCTACAGGGGAAAAATCATTCTTTATTCTTTATCAATGATCAAAATTTGCCCTACTATGGAAAAATTGTTTTATCATGATCACATTTTCTCTTATGGAGTACTTCTTATTATCTTCTCTTTACAGACCTTGTTCTAGTGGCATATCCCTTCCTAAAGTAGAATGCTCTCTCTTTTCCTCTAATTCCAAGATCTCCACACTAATGCCCACGATGGAAATCTATTAGTGTGCAACTTGTCTCAAGATTAATCAATGTTGTAAGTGCATAGCTTGTACTCTCAAATTGGGTCCGTTTACAATTTGTCCCTTATATTTATGGATTGTATCTTTCCCATTCCCCCTGTCTCTAGGGCCTATTATACCTCTCATTATATTTTTATCATTGATGGTAATTACATGTGCAAGCATTAGCTCATCTGGATGCGATCTATTCCATGGATTAATCTCTCACTTTCTCTCTCTTTTTGAGAGTCCATCTTTTTCTTCCATCCTAGTATGTCCTCTCAAGGGGGCATCATGGGTCTATTCCAATTTCTTCTTTGCAACTCTTTTTTTTGAAAAGATGTTTCTTCGCTTGAATGTCTCGCTACACCTTCTCAAACAGGGGCAAAATGTACACATTCAATTTCTAACACCATTTGTGTTGAAATTATCAATCTTACTCGAATTGCACTCAAATGCACATTTTAGATCAAAATCTATAAAACATGCTAAATGGTTCAAACTTACCATTTATAAGTGATAATTTAGGTCAAAGTATCCTTAAATGGGGCAATGTTATTTATGGGTCAACTAACTTTGATCAATTCATTTTGAGTCAAAATGACAATTTCATCTTTTGTGCTTTGGATCACTCTTGTCTCTTAAATTTGTTGGTATACACCATGTACCTTTTTATTTTGTGTTGGAAACATCATAAATGGAAACACGGTTCCAGTGCATCTAACGTCACCTTCTAATTCTTCCCGAGTCAAATTACAACTCAATAATATGTTTTTTTGACCTTTTGATTAATTGAGGGCCAATTTTCAAATAAATGCACAAATGTTGATTAACCTTGTTTAAGGCTAATTAATCTAAATCAAGAGCTTAAGTGGATTTTCTATGAGAGTTATTGAATTTTTTTTTGAAAATTAATTCTTATTATCTGTGTCATTAGGTGACATCATTTCTTGGGAAGACATCCCTAAGCTATAAATGTCATAAATATCACAATTATGGGTCACCCATGCCTAGTTAATGCCTTCCATGCCTCTTCAATGTCCCTTCTTCCAAGGTCATGATGAAGATAATTATGGATTTAATTCCAAATATTAGGATTATCCATGACCACACATCTCAATCTTGAGATGGACGGTCATGGTTGATCCTGACCAATCTCAAAAATCTATAAATAGAGAGGCCATGGACATGAATAAAAAAGCTTTAATATTGTAAAGTTATAATGTTAAATTATTTCCACAATCCTTTGCATTTGGTCATTGATTTTATTTGCAAGCTTCACTGTTAGGCTAGTTTAATGATTTGAAATCATGAGCTTAGGTTTTATGGAGTGTTCTTAAGACATTGGAAGAGCTTGCCACCATTGTTGACAAAGACAAGGATGCTTGATCAAGGGAGAACATGCTTTTGAGCCAAATGGATATGGTGAATCCATTTGGGAAGGTAATATGATGTTGCTTTCTTTCATTTGTTTCTTGTTATCCTTTGTAATTTCCATAGGAATAGATCGGCCTGGTTAGTTAGTTATTTATACATATTTCATTATTTATGGACTAATGCTTGACTGACTTACTTTGTAATCCTCTCTACATTATGCAAGGTGATTGAATTCATCACAAAAAAAATAAGTGGTCAGTTTCATAAACTATTTATTTAATTATCTATGATTTTGATTTCTTCCTTCAAATCCACCTTGATAACCTCCTTGATATCCTCCCTATTGTTGTGGTGATCCAAACCTTTTTGTAGTCCATCATACCTTCCATATATTTTCTTATAATAACGAGGAACCCAACTTGATTGTTATTGAAGTGACACAGGATTCCATCCTTGTTGATATTATGGAGAAGGAGGTGTCCACCCTAATTGATACTTGCGAGACTAGAGTCCAACCTGATTGGTATTTTAGTGTTTACAAATTCCACCCTACTTAATATTGCAAAGATGGAAGAGTCCACCCAATAGTAGGTTGCACGACTGGAGGACCTCATCCACTTTGTGTTTCCATCTCAACATATGGGCTAGGCATGCCTATTTTTTCAATTGAAGATTATTGTGTAGCACTATTAAAACATTTCTGATGACATCTTATTTCAACTCTTGAAGAGATCTGTAATTCTTTTCATCATGATTGTGATATTTTTTAAAGTAAAAAAAATGTTGCAAGGTTGGTGTGCATATTATTGTGATAAGTGGCATTTCATAGTAGAATGCCCTATAATGAGACATATTTCATGGAACTTTGTCTTAATCTTCATATAATCATTCTTGTGATGTCTCTCTTATCTGCACTCAGTGCACCATATTTCAAATCATGGTTTCTTTTCATCTTTTAATTATTCCATTATGCACAAGACAATACCTAGCTTCACATCAGTTCCTACACAAGGAAGATACTTTTCATAATATTCTATTTGTTCCACCTGGATCGTAGTGGATCTCAAATTGGCTTTATTAGTAAATTGAGTTTATGTGATGGCAAACCAAATATTACTTCAGATACCTTATATGAACAAAGCAGCTTTGTTTGAGTCCTAGAATAGGAAGTATACCCTATTCATCACATCTAAGAATATACGATCATAGTCTCAGACCGATTCTCTGAGTTTTTGCATGAACTCCTTCAACCCCTGAATAGTTTAACTTGCACACTTCTAAATTTTTTACTCTCTAGTAAATTTATATTTAACCTAATGAAGAGTCAATTATCCAGGGTTATTTTTAAAAATGAATTCTAAAGCTCTATTAATCAAATATTCTATGAGCTTGCACTTTTTATCATCATCAATTGTCACAGTTTTAACCTGCCACTTCATCTCACAAGTCAGTAGATATTGTTCTAGGTCAAAGGACCCATCATATGTGACCAAATTCATAAAATCTCCTAGAATAAAGGCCATATTTCTTATAATGATGATGGATACGAGTTTCTTACCTGGGATCGATTATACTAGAATCTAAAAAAATTTGCAACTGTGTTTGGAGTACTAACAACCTTGGATTAAGCTTAGCTTTGATCCAAATTTTAAATTAAGCATAAGGGATTCATCCTCTGGGAGTGAATGAACCTTATCTATGGTTTCTAACCTTCTTGAACTTAAATTTGCCCTGCATTCCATCATGACTTCTCTTAGTGACTACTCTTATCCGTCTCCACATAATTTATGCCTTAGTAACTACTCCCTAAAACGAGTATTAAGATGATCTAGTTGCCTCATTATTGTTGGTGTAGGATAATTATTATTTCATTTATTTATTAAATGAATAATCCCTACACATGTAGCTTCAACTTGCTTATGTGATTCTTTAGTATTTAGTTTCCACTTGTCCTAGCTAAGTGGTTGTTACACATTTGTTCTCCACTAGTCTACTCTCAGTTAACTCCATGATTCTAGGTGGAAGTTACATGTTCTTTCTCCTATATAAAACACATATTGTAAAGTTAATTCTCATTTTGAGCTGAATACAAGTCACATTATTGTGTTATTGTGAGTTATTTCTTTTTGCATTATACTTGTTTTGCTCTCGTTAGAATATGTGCAACTATTTATAGCCTCGTGTTTATCATTTTCTTGGTGTACTAGAGCTGGTTATGGTAAAACATTGTTTATTTTATATAGTTATGGTTTTCATATTTGCATTGTTTGTTAAACTAGCAAGTTTATGTGCAAAGAATACTCTTGGTTCTCAGAAATGCTTGTTTCGGGAGTTTTTTATTTTATTTTTTTGGGTTGATCTGACATCCTCTCATCAGTTCTATCCAGTCTCTGACCTCCACATCCTACTCTTACATGTTGCTTTGACGCCATCCACAAAGGAGTATACAAGACAAGCATAAATATATACGCTCAGGGTGCAGAAACTCCCATTGATCTACGTGGCCATTGAGGAGACGGTTTGCTGAGATCCCACAGTCAACAACCTACTCTTCAAGTCAGTCTATCATCTGGCGTCGCTATTTTTTATGCTTTCTAACCAAGCAAAGAGTTGGCGCCTTCTACCCATCGGCAACGCCTCCTTTGTTGGTGTCTTCCTCTACACAAACCAACCTCCATTGATAGCACCCTGCATTTCTAGCAAACAAAGAGTTCGTGCAAACCAGCATATACAACGAGTACAAGAAACCTTTTTTTTTTTTGGCATTTTGGAGGACACACGGCCTGCATCAATTGACTGCGTATTAAAGTTGTTTGACCATTTGTAGGACGGTAAGGATCTGGCTATTGACCGCTTGGAGGACATCAAGGATGGTGGATGAAATCTTCAGCAACCGGCCCTGGTTTCTTCTTCCTTCCCTCCAATGGTGCACAAACCCTATTTCTGGTCAAAACGCCTTCCCTTGGAACTTCCTCGGTGGCCGTCGAAGCTAACAGCGAACAGCTCATCTGAGAGCAAGTCTGACCACGACTCGAGACAAGCAAACATTGTTCGGACCCTAAAATTTGTCAAAATAAAGACCCGTGTAAGCTTTCTTCCCCTGGCCGAGGCTCAACTTGCTCCCATTCCTCTATGGCGACGTACATATAATCTTCCAGGTCTGGATCTTCTTCTGGCAGCGTTTCCCTTTGCAAAAGTATAAAAATATATTTTCCGTGCCCTAATCTTATTTTAAAATTAGATATTTTTTAATCATTAGCATATAGGGGCAAGTAGGATAGTTGTTTTTAACATTGATTGGCTTGAGGAGGATTGTGGTTCCATGATTCCAACCAGTGGTGGAAGGCTAGGTCCACTCTCGTCAGAGGGCATTTGTTAAAAGTTTTAGTGCACATTTTTATTAAATATGTGTTGATTCTATAATAACTTTTGATAGTAACTTAAGATTGAGTGTCATATTTTGTAAAAGTTTATGATTTTTAATTTTTTACGCATTGAATCTATTTACATTGTAAAATCACTAAAATATAAAGTGCTAAAATTTGGGAGGGTCAAGCATAATTTCAAGGGGGTGTAAAAATTATTGTGATTCCTTCTCTTTGCATTTATTCAATTTGTTGCAAACAAACTCACATTATGTACAGTGGATCCTAATTTAGTTGATTTACTCACACCCTTAAACTATCATGAATGAAAGGCTTTCATGTCACTTGCCTTGCGAAACAAGAAGCTCTACATGATAACTATGGGTATACAAACTAATCCAGCTACAGATAAGGAAAAATGATTTGATAAGTGTGATGAAGCTTTTGGTTTTCTATTTTTTTGTGTCACTGAATCTATGCTTTCATATTGAATCATCCAAAACACTCAAGGAAATATGGGATATTCTAGATAAACTTTTTGAGAATTTGGATGATATGAAAGGGCATGAACTAGAAAATGAACTAATTAATCTTAGTCTTAGTAGTTTTGACACACTTCAGGATTATTTCACCAAATTCAAATCATTGAGATTGCAACTAAAAGAATGTAAAATTGATAAGAAGGATTCATGGATCATCCTTTCAATCCTTGCAAAATTTGGACCTGACTATTTTGTTTTCATCTTCACCTTCCATGCAACCAAGAGAGCACTTGGTATTTCATGGACTATGCCCTCCTTTGATGAGTTTGTTGTTGACTTGATTCAAGAACAAGATAAACTAATTCCAATGGATACACTAAAGTCCACTAACCCACATGCTTTACTTGCAGAACATGACATCAAAAATGTCTCAATAGAGAAGAAACATAACACCAAGGATCATGAGAGCAAGAAGGAACAACCCACCACCAAACCAAACTTTAACACTTCTTCTTTTAGTGTTAAATCCAAAAAAGAGATGATTAAATGTGGGTATTGCACAGGAAACCATGATGAAAACAAGTGTTTTAAAAATCAGATTGATCACCTCATGAGTCTTCTTCAGAAGAACAACATAGGTGTCCCTGTGTCTATCAAACCATCTTCATCAACCCACAAATTCAAGAAAAATGATGGTAGGAAAGGAAAAAAATCAAGAAAAGAGAACTCCATCTCCTACATGGGTTATTGATTTTGGTGCATCACATCATATGGCTTCTTCATACATGAAGTTTACTTCCTTAGAGCCATGTGACATGTCTTCTATTTGACTAAATGATAATACTTCTACACAATTTTTTAGGAGAGGGTCTGTTGACGTGGGTGGTGGAACATTTAACAATGTTCTAAGTATTCCCTTACCATCAACTAATCTCTTATCAGTTTATCAGATTACTCAATTTGGTCAAGGCATGTGAGTTGAGTTCACTCCAGATTCAATATATGATAGAGATTTACATAGTGATAGTATCATTTTAATGGGTTTAATCGATCATGAGACTTGACTATATTATTTCTTCCATTTTGTCCCTCTTTCATATTTTTCATTAGATTCACCTGTAGTTGATGAAACTTTAGATCCTAATCACATTTCTAATGTTGATGACTTCTCTTCTACCACATATGACTACAATAGTGATGAGGATACACCTACTCCATCTCCTTGTCACCTTTCATGTCTTGAGGAGTTATTTTTGGACCCACCTACTTCTAGTCTACCACAGACTTTTCAAGGGGTAAGATATTTGATTCATGACACATCAGACATTGGGAAATCTTCTACATAGTTACAGGGCCTTCCACACTCTTTCACTTCTACTTTAGATTCACCATCACTTCATGGAGCAGTTGCCATTTCTACTTTGCATTAGAAGCATCTTTCTTTGTATAAGAACCACACCTTGGTTTGAGATCCATCAATAACTTGGTGGATTCATCCACCTTTTCATGGTGATCCACTCTTCATTGCATCTACTTCTGATCCACAGTCACTCCAAGAGGCTATTTTTTAAAATATAGGGTGGCTACAGACAGTTGTAGCTTCAAGTGGGGCATCATATTCCTATCTTATCTTTTTTGTCTCTCTTTTGGGGGGGGGAGTTTTTTTCCCATTGGGTTTTCTCCTTTTACTCCACTTTTTGAGAATTGCATTGTACGTGGGTACCTCATTAGGGCTTGTTGTCGAGACCCATTTTTTTCTTTTTAATCCACCTAAGCTACACTTAAGGGAGGGTGTTGGTGTAGGATATTTATTATTCTTTTAATTTATTAAATGGATAATCCTTGCACATGTAGATTCAACTTGCTTCGGTGATTCTTTAGTCTATGGTAGTTAGTTACGACTTATCTTAGCTAAGTGGTTGTTACACATTTGTTCTCCACTAGTCTACTCTTAGTTAACTCCATGATTATAGGTGGATGTTGCATGTTATTTCTCTTATAAGACACCTATTGTAAAGTTATTTCTCATTTTGAGATGAATACAAGTCATATTCTTATGTTATTGTGAGTTATTTCTTTTTGCATTATACTTGTTTTACTCTTCTTGGAATCTATGCAACTATTCATAGCCTTGTGTATATCATTTTCTTGGTATGAATACAATAATTACAACCAAATTTTTATATAGTATAAGAAGTCATTGTAAAAAATTGCCCCATATTCTAACAAATAAGTCATAAACAACTTTGAATGTAATATACATGGACAAAAAATTATGTGACATATTTATCGATTGTAGACTTTACCCAATGGTTAATTGCACGGGTCAAGTCAATGTCTAGATTGCTCAATTTTTTTAATTTTTATTTGTTCTAGAAAATATGTTTCGTTTCTCATGGTTTGAAGCAGTAGCACTCCAATCTTTAACTCCAACAACTTACACTACAATATCTCATCAATTTTTTCGTGGATATGTTAAAAATGATCTTTTCATAGACGTGTTATTCTTCTAGCTTCTTCCTCTACAAACTTTTGTATTCTTTTGTCTATCCATTTCTCAAGGTATTTGTGACCAAATAACCATTTCAACATATTTCAGGTCCTAGAAACATAACCATTATTAGCAGTCGTCCCTGGAATCACCCCTTAGGACATGTCAATTTTGGTAGTCTATGAGATGTTACTACATGACATGAATATTATATAGAATTTATACAATGTTTATGGCTAAGCATAGTACATACTCATTTTCTGTAAGAATTTATTCATTTGTACATATTTCAACCATTTAAAAACTTCAAAATTGACAAAAGGGATATATTCATTTACAAGGAATATATAAGCAATTCAAGGAAGATTTAAGTGCACATACTATATTTAACATAGATTATTTCAATGAAAATCATGTATTGACCTCTATTGTATTATATTTCTAAATTTCAAGTTACAAAAGTGTTTATGCCGGTTATACTTCACATATTTCTACCAACATCTACATAATAAATGTATGTCATCATCACATATAGCAAAAGATAGATATAAAGAAATAGTAGTGTAATTAATATGAGTAAGATAAATCCATGTGTAATCATTATAAAAATAGCTCAATATTATCAATGGAATGGACATATAAATATATAAGTTGTGTAAAGTGTACCAAGATGTCATCACTATAAGCATGCCCCCAATGTACGAAAGGTAGCCTCTAGGTGTAAGAAAGTTTTGCATTTGTGTGTCCATCTCATATAAAATTTGTATGTCCTACATCTCACTTATGTATTATGTGAAATGCATGTGCATGAAAAATTATGTATATAAATCTACCATATGTGATAATTCATAAAATCAATCATTTAAACATGCAATACACATCATGCAACCTTTTTTAAATTTTTTGAATATTTTTATTTTTTGCATTTTTCAAAAAGTAATTAATTTGAGATGGTTACATGTAAAAATAATGTAAGTGCATGAGTTCATATGGTTTTTCATAGGTTTTCCCTCATGTGAAACCAATTGATAAACCCCTATTCCCAATTTTTGTATAATCATAAATGGTCCTAGTTAATTTGGTTGAACTTGACATTGGTTTATTTATTTGCATTGATATTCTTTTGATTCTCTTTTACTGCCAAATCACCAATTTTAAAATTGATCCAAAACTCAAAAGCTTGGGTTGAAAGATAATTCAAGAAACAAGAACAACACAATAACAATAATGTTCTCTCTAAAAAGAGATGTTTTATTCATCAAATTTGCAGACCCAAATATATGCCTATCTCTGAGAAGAGATATCTGATTTCCATTTCAGGTTACATCTTCATTTATACATATGTTTAAGGTATGAGGAGGATGTGGAAGTTCACCAATCTTGAGGGAGATTAAGTGGTTTGACTTCCATGATTTACAACAATACAAAATTCAAGAAATTACTATTTTTAAAAACTTACTATTTTTAGACTACACTACTAAAATTGAAATTTGGGGCACTTCTATTTATTTTTTAAGGGTCAAAATTGATCGATAAAAGCTTTGTGTCATCTCAAGATGTTTCTCTCATTCTTATCTTTCTAATGTTTCAAACGGGGAGTCAAACAAAGCTATGGTGCAAAAATTATGGCTCCCAAAAGTTCTGCCACCAATTGGGGTAGAACCATCACCCGAATTGTCACTTGAAATATTGTTCGAATCATTCCTCCCTCTTTGAGAAGCAATGGTCCCCATTGCATCAAGATTTATCATCAAGTATGGCAATTATATTTTGATTTTATTCTTGATGTATACTTAGAATGGACTATGTTTTGTGGAGCTGTACTTTGTGGAGCTGTGCAGGGCCTGATTGTTCACCATTTCTATCTGACCATTAATTTTTAGATGGAAGGTCATAAACTTATTCAACTTTTTATCTATTGGCTTCTGTTGTTATGTTTTTTGTGTAGTCAAGGTTGTAAATCGGCCCTTTTAAATTCATGTGCCTTGACCACCATGAGAACAATTTTTTTGGCACTAATCAATGAGATAGATGTAGAATGTGGTACCTCTAGTACCCTGTACTGCCATGTTCCAAGAGTGAGAGTGATCCTTTGAGTTCTTGATTCATAGATGCCATGTTGATCATACATGAATGGCTGACCAAAGAGTACATTGTAAATATCTAGATTGACCACATCACATAAGACCTCATCTTGGAAAGGTTTTATTGCATATGAGAGAAGACATTGGCAGGTGACATGGAGGTTTCTCCCTGGACTCAACCATCTAATACTATATGGCTTTGGGTGAGGCTTCATAGATACATTTAGGCTTTTCACAACATTGGTAGAGATTAAATTATTTTGACTCTCACTATCAAGAATGAAATGCAAAGGCTTACCTTTCACCCATAACTTAGAATGAAATAACATTTCCTTGTCATCTGGCCTCTCCTTGTGGGTCTATGATGAAGTAATGATGGCATCAGGCTCAGCATCTACAATCTCTTCTTTATCCTTTTCAATTGCAAGCTATGTATGAGGTAGAGCAGTAGATGTTGAGGATTGTGACTCAAAAAGCAGGGACTTGCTGGCTCAGCATTCCTCCTTAGAGTGAGTTCTAGATTTGTGATAATCACACCACTTCCTAGTTTTTTCTTCCTTTTGCTTCCAATTTTGGCTCGTATTTGACCTTCTTTGTCACTTTTCCATTTTGAAAGTTGACTCTTCATATTCATTATTCCATACATCTGCTCAATCTTTACTACAAACTTGTATGCCTCACCAAGGGTTTCCAAATTGAAGATTTCTAGTTCTCCCTATATGTACCATTATATTCCACCATGATACTTAAGGAAATTTGTGTTTCTCACTTTCTTGGATGCCCAATCTCATAGATAAAGAATAAAAAAACTTAGTGTAATCTTGAACAGACTGTTCCTTACCTTGGCAAAGTTGTTACCACTCTATTTACAGATCATCATATGCTCCAATAGGGTAGTATTCTTCATTTACAGCTTCTATGAAATCATCTCAGGTAAGTTATACCTCAAAGCTAATATCATCTGTACTAAATCTCTTTTTGTACACTTCCCACCAATTTTTGACAGGGAATGATGCTTTCAAAAGAGCAAAAGTGATCTTCTCTTTATCAGTTGATTTATTTATAGAAAAATAAGATGATAATTGATCCAACCAATTTTTTACTGCATCAGTATTGATTTTGCCTTCAAATGTAGAGATATCAAAATTTACCTGAACTTTAAAGGGTGTTGGGGCACTGAAAAGATCTGGGGTTAAAAATGAGGAGCCATAATTTTCCATCATAATTTGTTGGAGAATTTAGGTGAATTATTGTAGAATCTATGAGAGAATTTAGGTTAATTGTTGTAACATATATGCTTATTGTTGTTGGAGGGCTTAATTCATCATTTCCTTGAAAGGATCAGATGTCTCAGTGTTGTCTGCCATTTAAAGTCATTTGGAGTGAATATGTGGATAGTCTGTTGGTTTTAATGTTCCATCTAAGCTTTCAGTAATCTGACCTCATCCTCAAGATCATACACTCTAAAGACAAACCACTTTGATACCAATGATCTAAAACTTAAAATCTTTGGTTGATAGATAATTCAAAAAACAAGAACAACACAATAACAATAATACCATCTCTGAAAAAAGATGTTTTATTCATCAAATTTACAGATCCAAATATATGCCTATATCTGAGAAAAGATGTATGATTTCTATTTTTGGTTACATATTTATTTATACATATTTTGAAGGTATGAGGAGGATGTGGAAGGTCACCAATCTCAAGGGAGATTAAGTGGTTCAACTTCCAGGATTTATAACAATATAGAATTCAAGGAATTACTATTTTTAGACTACACTACTAAAATTTAAATTTGGGGCACTTCTATTTGTTTTTTGGGGGTTAAACCCCACTGATCAAATGTTAGTTCGATCTCACGACATTCCTCTCATCCTTAGCTTTCTAATGGTCCAAACGGGGCTATGGTGCAAAAGTTATGACTCCTAGAAGTTCTGCCACCAATTGGGATAGAACCATTGCCGAATTGTCACCTAAAATGTTACTCAGATCATTCCTCCCTCCTTAAAAATTAATGGTCTCCATTGCATCAAGATTTGTCATCAAGTGTGGCAGTTGTGTTTTGCTTTGATTCCTAATGCATACGTGGAATGGACTTTGCTTTGTGGGGCTATACTTTATGGAGCTATATAGGGCCTGATTATTCACCATTTATGTTTGACCATTAATCTGTGGATGAAAGGTTGTGAACTTCTTCAGCTTTTTATCTATTGGCTTTTATTATTCTGTTGTTTGTGTAGTCAACCTACAACATCAACGCTTTTGGATTCCTATGGCTTGACCACCATGAGAACAAATTTTTTGGCACTAATCAAGGAGATAGATGTAGACGTGGTACTTCTAGTACCCTATAGCACCATGTTCCAAAAGTGAGAGTGACCCTTTGAGTTCTTGATTGATAGATGCCATGTCGATCATACATGAATGAGTAACCAAAGAGTACATCACAAACATCTAGATTGACAATATCATATAAGACCTCATCTTGGAAAGGTTTTATTGCATATGAGAGAAGACATCAGTGGGTGACACGGAGGTTTCTCCTTGGACTCAACCTTCCAATATTGTATGGCTTTGGGTGAGGCTTCATGGACAAATTTAGGCTTGTCACAACATTAGCAGAGATTAAATTCTTTTGACTCCCACTATCAAGAATGAAATTAAAAGGCTTACCTCTCACCCATAACTTAGAATGAAACAACCTTTCCTTGTCATTTGGCCTCTCCTCATGGGTCTATGATGAAGCAATGATGGCATTGGGCTCAGCATCTACAATCTCTTCTTTATCCTTTTCAATTGTAGGCTGCGTATGAGGCAAAATAGTAGATGTTGAAGATTGTGACTCAGAAAGCAAGGACTTTATGGCTCGACATTCTTCTTTGGAGTGAGTTCTAGATTTGTGCTAGTCACACCACTTCCCAGTCTTTTCTTCCTTTTGCTTCTAATTTTGGCCTCGTGTTTGACATTCTTTGTCATTTTTCTATTTTGAAGGTTGACTCTTTGTATTCATTCTTTCATGCTTATGCTCAATCTTCACTATGAATTTGTACACCTCACCAAAGGTTTCCAAATTGAAGAGTTCCATTTCTCCCCGTATGTACCATTGTAGTCTGCCATGATATTTGAGAACTTTGTGTTTCTCACTTTCTTAGATGCCCAATCTCACAAATAGAGAATAAAAAATGTCAGTGTAATCTCGAACAAACTGTTCCTTATTTGGCAAAGTTGTTACCACTCTATATATAGATCATCAGATGCTCGAATGGGGTAGTATTCTTCCTTTACAACTTCTATGAAATCATCCCAAGTAGGTTCTGCCTCAAGGCTAATATCATCCATACTGAATCTTTTTTTATATACTTTCCACCAATTTTTGACAGGCAATGATGCTTTCAAAAAAGCAAAAGGGATCTTCTCTTTATCGGTGAATTTATTTACAAAAAAAAAGATGACAATTGATCCAACTAATTTTCTACTATATCAGCATTGATTTTGCCTTTAAATATAGGGATATCAAAATTCACCTAAACTTTGAAGGGTGTTGAGGCACTGAAAAGATGTGGAGTTGCAAATGAGGAGCTAGAATTTCTCATCAAAATTTGTTGGAGAATTTGAGCTAATTGTTGTAGCATCTATGCTTGTTGTTGTTGGAGGGCTTCATTCACCATTTCCTTGAAATGATCAGATATCTCGATGTTGTCCGCCATTTGAAGTCATTTGGATCAAATAGGTGGATTGTTTGTTGGTTCTATTTTTCAACCAAATTTCTTGTAATCTGACCTCATCCTTAGGATCATATACTCTAAAGACAAATCACTCTGATACCATTGATCTAAAACTCAAAAGATTTGGTTAAAATATAATTCAAGAAACAAGAATAACACAATAAAAATAATGCTATCTTTGAGAAGAGATGTTTTATTCATCAAATTTACAGACCCAAACATATGCCTATCTCTTAGAAGAGATGTATGATTTCTATTTTAGGTTACATCTTAATTTATACATGTTTTAAAGGTATGAAGAGGATGTGGAAGGTCACCAATCTTGAGGGAGATTAAGTGGTTCAACTTCTACGATTTACAATAATATAGAATTCATAAAATTACTATTTTTAGAAACTTACTTATTTTAGACTGCACTACTAAAATTGAAATTTGGGGTACTTAAATTTTTTTCAAGGGTCAAACCCCACTAAGTATGTTAGGGTGTGGAGCTAAAAGCTTCAACTATTGCAGACACGAAGAAACAGGAGGTTGCTGAAGATCTAGAAGTACCGGCGTCGGCAGCATGACCGACATCGATCATTACCAATGCAGAAGGCAACCGGCGTCGATAGGAAGTCAGTCGACGTCGGCAGCACCAAAAAGACAGGGACCGACGTCAGTCACCTGTGGCGGTTCCAAAACTGTTGTTGACGAATAGTCAGTTAAGTGAAGTGAGTGTTTGCATGTTTAGGGACTAATTATAGTCACAAGCTGCGTGTCTAATTATTGTAATTAGAGTTCTATTTTTGCATGCATGGGATTCTATTTAAAGACCCATGAGGCATGTATTGTAAATCAAGCAAGCAAGTAAAAGCATTCAAGTATTGAAGCAAGGTCAAGGAGATCTACAGGTGTAAGGTCGAGGAGATCAGCTGAAGCATTCAAGGAGGGGATAACAACTCAAGTTATTGAGTTGGTTGTGTTGAGCAAGAGAGAGAGGGAAGAAGGTCTTGAGGTGTGGCAAGCCTTTGAGGTGGAGGAAGAAGTGGCATCTTCCTTATTGTATTTTCTTCTAGTAGTATTTAATACAAGAGTGTGTATTGTCTCTCAAATTCTTTACTGTCTCAAGTTTCTAGTTACTTAATCATTCTGGTATAATTCCCTATTTAATTGCTTATAAGAAAGTAATCAATTGTGCTTCCGTTGAATAAGGGGTTCCTATCAGTTGGTATCAGAGCTACGGTTTGTAGGGAGTAGGTTATTATTTGTTGATTACAGGTCATTCACAGGGTTTTTGATTGAGTGGGAGTTCAGTAATGGCAGAAGAAAGTAAGCTATGAATGGAGAAGTTTAACGGCAAGAATTATCAACATTGGAGGATACAGATAGAGGATTATCTGTATCAGAAGGATTTGTACTTACCATTGGGTGGGGTTGCATGCAAGCCCACAAATATGAAGGATGAAGAATGGAGTGTTCTTGATCAGAAGGCTCTCGGTTCCATAAGGTTGAACCTTGCATCGTCTGTGATTTCCAACTTGTCACAGTGCAAGACAACAAAAGAGTTGATAAAATCTTTGGCAAATTTATATGAAAAGCCCTCGGCTTCTAATAAGGTATTTCTTATTGTTGGGAATACGAAACACCGGAAGCACACAATTGATTACCAAATACCAAGCAACATAATATGCGGAAATAACTAGAATCAACAAGTAACTAGAATCTAAAAATAACACAAGATATGAGAGACAATACACAACTTGTATTAATACTCATACAGAAAAGAATACAATAAAGAAGATGCCACTTCTTCTCCACCACCTCTTCAGAGGCTTCCCACACCTCAAGTGAACAGTACTTCTTTCCTCAAAGCTCTCTCTCTTAGGTCCCAACACCCAACTCACACACTGAGTTGGTGTTCACCTTATACCTGTGCTCCACGCATTCCACAAGTGCTCCATGCACTCCACAAGTACACAAACGTACTTCAAGTAGATCTCTCCTGATACTGCTCCCTATTGTGTTGTTGTCTTATCTGATCTCTAATCTATAGATCAATTTGGTTCTGCACACCTGTGAACCTTGACCTTGCACACATACACACACCTGCATATCAATGATCTTACTTACCATGTAGATCTCCTATAGAAGCCATGCTCACCTGATGACCAAGATCATACACTCTTGAAGAACCCTGCTGATTCTCCAATCCAGCACCCACCTTAGTACTGTGGCACTAGGAGGAACACACCATTGCTCTACTTCACACACCGAAGGAGCTTATAATTATGCTCTCTTACTCCCTAGCTACACTTTTACAATACAACCATGAGTCTATTATATAAAACTCATCCAAACAATAATTAGACACCTAGTGCAATAATTAGATCCACATCTCTCAGTCTATAATTAGCCCTAAGCATGCAAACACTTGGTTCATCAACTGACTGCCTGTAATATACTCGCAGTTGAACCACACAGGCAATTGACATTGGTCCCTATCTGCCTGGGGACTGCCAACGTCGGTCGATCTCTAACCGACGTTAGTTGCTCTCCTGCCTTCTCCTGCCGATGTCGGTTGGCCTGATCGATGTTAGTGTCTATGACACTCCAGCAACTCCTCCAATGGCCTTCCCCATGTCTGCATCAGTGAAGCTTTTAGCTCCACAATCTAACAATCTCCCACTTGGAGATAAATAGCTGCACTATACCTGTACCTGTACCCCATCTAATCTGTTTCCTGGTTTGTATCCCTCTTCAAGCTCAACCCTGAAGACAACCCACCACACAACCTATGATGTACCCCCTGTCATTCGAGTACCCTGCATCCGATCCTACAATCTCATGTAGTGAAGTCCTGACCCTGAATAGCATGAATCCCTACTGCTGGTCTCTCTCAAATACCTGAGAATCCACTTCTCTGAATTGGCTCCTAACTCTCTGACAGCTCCCACTGCTTGGGAAAATTCAGGTCTATACCAGACCTCATGTGATTTCGAACACTAAACTGTCTAGCCCTTGGTGCGCTCCGATTCTACATCCTGCATCTTGCCAACACCTGATTCACATCAGCTCCCACTGGAAACAAAATCACCCTGTGATCTCCCATGTCTCCCATGATGAAGAATTTTACTGCTCTAAATTCTTCATAGCAAACCACTGAACTAATCTTACCCTTAGTTCAACAAAACCCTGTATGTCAGAACCTGTACCAAGCTCATCCTCCACATACAGCAACAGAATGATGTTGTGACCATCATCCACCTGGTAAGTCAAACACAATGGTTATACTGACATTGACTAAAGCCCTGCTTTGTCATCCTCTTGGTACCACCTGTCAGTCCTATCCCATTGTCCTGCAGCTCTCTCAAGACCATATGACCGGCCTTCCGTCTCATGTGTCCATTCTCTCTATTCTTCAACTAAGAAATCCATTCGTCTCGTAGTGCTAACATAGTGGCTGGCAACCCTACCAAATCTCCGTCTGGTTCCGCAATCTCTCCATGCCACGCTCCCACTGTTTCCTGGATCTTTTCTGCTCTACAGTCAGTAACTAGTATAAAGAAGAGGAACAACGAATTTGAGGCCTACTTACATCTTCAGTCCTCCGTATGGGTGTTTGAGACTCCTTGACAGCTTGTTGTCCACCCAAAATTCATTACAGTGACCGACCTCGGCCACCCCACAGTCTGCATCCGATCGACATCAGTTCCTGTGCCTGTCCTGACTACCAACCTGCTGATGTCAGTGTCCTCCTACTGTCGACGTCGATCCTCATGACCGACGTCAGTCTTACATACTGTCGACATCAGTTTTAATGTCGACGTCGGTACCTGTGTTTCCTGTGAGTGATGACTTTTTACCTGCGAGCTCTTTTGAATCAATCTCCATGTCCAAACTGCCCTGCTCAGAAGTATCCAGCGCCATCCACTGGTCTCTGTCCGCCATCTCCTCCAAGAACACCAAGGCTTTCCAGTTCTTAAGCTTGTCAAATATATCTATCTTTCGATTAAGAACATGCATCTCCTTCCTGCTCATGTGACCAAGCCTACGAAGCCACGTCTCCATAACAGAAGAAGAATCAGTAATATAAACAAGTAGATAAAGAGTACCTATTTTCTTACCACCAGTTAATTCAAGTGCATCCACTGTGAGAGTTCTCATACACCTCTCATCACCCAACTCTTCTAAAGAAATTATCCACATCTCCAAACCTGGGACCTGCATGACCTCCTTCAACACCCATGTGTTGGCCATCTACAATTTCAGCTTCACTTCCCCTTTGCCAATTCCTTGACAAGGCTCACCAGCTCCTCTATCTGGCGCTGCATGGAAAGAGGCAACCGAATCTGTAAAACAAGATTTAACTTTATCTAAGAAACCTCCCTGAGCATCTTGTGCCACATCCCCTGCAACATCTGCTTCTTCAGTTCCTTCTTGCTGATCTTCCACAAACCAACAATGTTCTTTTACCTGCTCTTTCTTTCCATCAGACCATAAGTGACCATCTGTGCTTTTCAACTCCTCCATCCTTAGCTTACTTTGATCTGTCATTGCTCTACTCCCACTCAATCAGAAACCCCTGAGAGTGACCTGTAATCAAACACAAAACTGCTTCCTGCAACCTCAGCTCTGATACCACTTGTTGGTATCAGCTATTGAACCTACAACTAGACTCTGATACCACTTGTTGGGAATACGAAACACCGGAAGCACACAATTGATTACCAAATACCAAGCAACTTAATATGCGAAAATACCCAGAATCAACAAGTAACTAGAATCCAAAAATAACACAAGATATGAGAGACAATACACAACTTGTATTAATACTCATACAAAAAAGAATACAATAAAGAAGATGCCACTTCTTCTCCACCACCTCTTTAGAGGCTTCCCACACCTCAAGTGAACAGTACTTCTTTCCTCAAAGCTCTCTCTCTTAGGTCCCAACACCCAACTCACACACTGAGTTGGTGTTCACCTTATACTTGTGCTCCACGCATTCCACAAGTGCTCCATGCACTCCACAAGTACACAAACGTACTTCAAGTAGATCTCTCTTAATACTGCTCCATGTTGTGTTGTTGTCCTATCTAATCTCCAATCTACAGATCAATCTGGTTCTGCACACCTGTGAACCTTGACCTTGCACACACACACACACTTGCATATCAATGATCTTACTTACCATGTAGATCTCCTATAGAAGCCATGCTCACCTGATGACCAAGATCATACACTCTTGAAGAACCCTGTTGATTCTCCAATCCAACACCCACCTTGGTACTGTGGCACTAGGAGGAACACACCATTGCTCTACTTCACACACCGAAGGAGCTTATAATTATGCTCTCTTACTCCCTAGCTACACTTTTACAATACAACCATGAGTCTATTATATAGAACTCATCCAAACAATAATTAGACACCTAGTGCAATAATTAGATCTGCAGCTCTCAGTCTATAATTAGCCCTAAGCATGCAAACACTTGGTTCGTCAACTGACTACCCGTAATATACTCACAGTCGAACCACACAGGCGACCGACATTGGTCCGTCTGCCTAGAGACTGCCGACGCCGGCTGATCTCTGACCGACGTCGGTTGCTCTCCTGCCTTCTCCTGTCGACGTCGGTTGGCCTGACCGATGCCAGTGTCTGTGACACTCCAGCAACTCCTCCAATGGCCTTCCCCATGTCTGCATCAGTGAAGCTTTTAGCTCCACAATCTAACACTTATGAAGCAGTTATTTACTTTGCAAATGCAGGAAGGCGGATCGGTACATACTCATTTTGTGATTTCCATGGTTTGGTAAACCAGTTAGCTTCAGTCAATATTGTTTTTGATGATGAAGTAAAAGCTCTTTTTATTTTATGCTCCTTACCTAAAAGCTGGGATAGTTTGGTTATGGCAGTAAGTAATTCTGTATCTGCTTCTAAAATCTTAAAAGTTGATGATGTTGTGAGTGTGATCTTGAATGAAGAAATATGCAGGAGAAGCACAGGTGAATCATCAGGGAATGTTCTAAGTGTATAAAGCAGGGGAAGGCAAAGAGAGAAGGTAGAGCAAGGGAAATCAAGGTCGAAGGTGGGAAGGAGATCCGAATCTAGAGGTGTCACCTGCTGGTTTTGTGGAAAAAGAGGACACACAAAGAAGGAGTGTTGGTTGAGGGATAAAGAGAATCAACACGAAGGTAATGAAGAAGCAAAGGATGTAAATATTGTGGTACAGGATGCTCTCATACTTTCTTTGGATAGTCAGGTAGGATCTTGGGTTTTAGATTCTCGTTCTTCTTTTCATGCATCCCCAAACAGAGATTTATTTCATGAGTATGAACAGGGAGACTTTGGAGTGCTTTATTTAGGGGATGGTATGCCTTGTCAAATTGTTGGCAAAGGAAAAGTGCAGCTGAGATTGCAGATGGACAACACGTGGGTGTTAAAAGAGGTTATGCATGTCCCAATTCTGAAGCAGAGTTTGGTTTATGTTGGAAGGTTGGGTGATGAGGGATGCACAATAACCCTCACAACAGATTCTTGGAAGGTAACCAAGGGAGCACTTGTTTTAGCAAGAGGTAAGAAAGTAGGTACTCTTTATCTATCTACTTGTATTACTGATTCTACTTCTGGTTTATCTACTTCAGCTGTAGATTTGAAGATGTGGCTTAATAGGCTTGGTCACATGAATAAGAAGGGAATGGATGTTCTTGATTCAAAAGGTATGTGTTCAGATTCAGAAAGCATAGATAGAGTTCATTGCAAAAAAAAGAAATTTGATGCTTTTGACAGGAACAAAGAAGCCTTGGTGTTTATGGAGAAGATGAAGGATAGAGATCAATCATAGGGGCTGAATTATTCTAAGCAGGGTAGTATGGACAGAGGTTTAATCCAATATGAGCTCACGGATGAAGATTTCATTACTTACAAGAACACACAAACACTGATGTCGATCACTTGGGACTGACGTCGGTCAGGCAGATATCGACATTGGTCATGTGCAGACCAGCACGGTCGGTAGAGTCGAGCAGAGAAGTCTGACGTCAGTCAGGTAGGAACCGACGTCGGTAGAGGGGACACCAGCATTGGCCAGGGAAATGACATCGGCAGTTAGGGTCAGTGCAGGGAACTGACATCGGTCAGGAGCAGACTAGGAGATGGCTGAGATCAGTCACTGAAATAGATATTGGGTGGACAACAAGCTACCAAGGAGTCTCAAACACCCATATGGAGGTCAGAAAGGGTAAGTGAACCTCATATTCATTGTTCACCTTGTTTATATTGCTTATTAATGGTCAAGAACTAGGAAGATGGAAGAAGCAATGCAGGTAGAATCCAGAAACAGTGGAAGCTTGGCATGGATGAGGAGTGTGAGTCTTTGGAGAAGAACCAAATAGGTATTTGTTGGTGGAGTTGTCAGCTGGAAGGAAGCACTGGATGAGGGATGGATTCCCATGTTAGAGAAGAGAGTGGATGGACACGTGAGATAGAAGGCTATGGTATATGGTCTTGAGTAGGCTACAGGACAATGGAAGTTTGACCATTGTATTTTATCTTTACCAGGTTGGATAATATTAGCTACATTATCCTGTTACTATATTGTGTTGCTTGTTGCAGGGTTTCATATACAAGGAGTTTTCTGAGCTAAGGGTAGAGTTGGTTCAGAAGTATGTCATGAAGAATTTGAGAGCAGCAAAATTCTTTTGGCATAAGTGACAGGTATAGCATCACAAGTTTTGTGGTGGTTGGTCTTCAAGAGTGACTTTGAAGAGGGATACAGAGCCAAGGGAACAAAGTAGATGGTGTACAAGTATAGGTACAGTTGTAGTTGTTTATCTCCAAGTGAGAGATTGTTAGGGTGTCGAGCTAAAAGCTTCAATTATTGCAGACACGAAGAAATAGGAGGTTGCTGAAGATCCAGAAGTATCGGCATTAGCAGCATGACTGACGTCGGTCATTACCAGTGCAAAAGGCAACTGGGGTCGGTAGGAAGCCGGCTGATGTCGACAGCACCAGACAGACAGGGACCGATGTCAATCACCTGTGGCGGTTCCAAAACTGTTGTTGACAAACAGTCAGTTAAGTGAAGCGAGTGTTTACATGTTTAGGGACTAATTATAGTCACGAGCTACATGTCTAATTATTGTAATTAGAGTTCTATTTTTGTATGCATGGGATTCTATTTAAAGACCCATGAGGCATGTATTGTAAATCAAGCAAGCAAGTAAAAGCATTGAAGTATTGAAGCAAGGTCAAGGAGATCTACAGGTGTAAGGTTAAGGAGATCAGCTAAAGCATTCAAGGAGGGGATAACAACTCAGGTTGTTGAGTTGGTTGTGTTGAGCAAGAGAGAGAGGGAAGAAGGTCTTGAGGTGTGGCAAGCCTTTGAGGTGGAGGAAGAAGTGGCATCTTTCTTATTGTATTTTTTTCTAGTAGTATTTAATACAAGAGTGTGTATTGTCTCTCAAATTCTTTGTTGTCTCAAGTTTCTAGTTACTTAATCATTCTGGTATAATTCCATGTTTAATTGCTTATAAGAAAGTAATCAATTGTGCTTCCATTGAAAAAGGGGTTCCTATCAAAGTAGAGATCAATGCCATCTCATAACGTTCCCCTCATTCATAGATTTTTAACAGTTCAAACGAGGAGTCAAACAGAGTTATTGTGCAAAAATTATGGCTCTCAAAAGTTATGCCACCAATTGAGGTATAACCCTCACCTAAATTGTCACCTAAAATGTTTCTAAAATCATTCCTCCCTTCTTGAGAAGCAATGGTCCCTATTGCATTAATATTTTTCATCAAGTGTGGCAGTTGTGTTTTGATTTGATCCCTGATGCACACTTGGAATGGATTGTGCTTTGTGGAGCTATGTAGATCCTGATTGTTCACCATTTCTATTTGACCATTAATTTGTGGATGGAAGGTCATGAACTTATTTAACTTGTTATCTATTGGCTTATGTTATTATTATTTTTGTGTATTTAGGGATGTAACATCAACCCTTTTGGATTTCTGTGGCCTGACCACCATAAAAACAAATTTTTTGACACTAATTAGGGAGATAGATGTAGAAGGTGGTATCTCTAGTACCCTGTAGCACCATGTTCCAAGAGTGAGAGTGATCTTTCAAGTTCTTGATTCATATATTCCATGTCGATTATATATGAATGGTTGACCAAAGAGTACATCACAAACATCTAGATTGATCACATCACATAAGACCTCATCTTGGAAAGTTTTTATTGCATATGAGAGAAGACATTGGTGGGTGACACAGAGGTTTCTCCCTGGACTCAACCATCCAATACTGTATGGTTTTAGGTGAGGCTTCATGGATAAATTTAGGATTTTCAAAACATTAGTAGAGATTAAATTCTTTTGACTCCCACTATCAAGAATGAAATGCAAAGGCTTACCTTTCACCCATAACTTAGAATGAAACAACCTTTTCTTATCATCTAGCCTCTCTTCATGGGTCTGTAATGAAATAATGATGTCATCAAGCTTAGCATCTACAATCTCTTCTTCATCTTGTTTAACTGCAGGCTATGTATGAGGTAGAGCTATATATGTTGAGGATTGTGACTCAAAAAGTAGGGACTTGATGGCTCAACATTCTTCTTTGGAGTGAGTTTCAAATTTGTGATAATCACACCACTTCCTATTCTTTTCTTCTTTTTGCTTCCAATTTTGGCCTCATGTTTGACCTTCTTTGTCACTTTTTCATTTTGAAGGCTAACTCTTTATATTCATTCTTCCATGCTTCTACTCAATCTTCATTGCAAACTTGTATGTCTCACCAAGAGTTTCCAAATTGAAGAGTTCCATTTCTCCCTGTCCGGGAATCCAAGAACAAACACACCTTGTTCTGATCCCACTTGTTAGGATCTTGCTCCTCAAAAAGAGCACAATATGATTAACAAATACAAGCAATTAAACATAAAAAAATATACCAGAAGCACAAGTAACTAGAATTCACAAATAGCACAGAATATGAGAGACAATATACAATCTTGTATTAATACTCGTACAAAAAAGAATACAATAGAGAGACGCCACACTCTCCTACCTTACAGAGGCTTGCCACACCTCAAGTGTACAGTAATTCTTCTTCAAAACACTCTCCTACCAAAAACGGTTCCAACACACAACTCACACACAGAATTGGTGTTCACCTCTCCAACCAGTCAGTAATAACCCTGCCAGTACACCAAGCACTCTAAAGTACTTCAAGTAGATCTCCCATGAACCTGCAATTCAACAGACCATACTTACACATGTAGATCTCCTATGAGCTTGTAACAACCTACAACTTAATGATCTTACAATGGAAGGATCTTCCTTGCCTTCCTTCTTAGCTCATAATTACAATACATGCCAATGGGTCTATAAATAGATCCCAAACTTAAACAATAACTTAGACTCTTAGTTTACTATAATTATCCACGCAGCTCAAGACTCGTAATAGCCTTTACATGCAAACACTCAGTTCAACTAACTAATTGTTCGTGCAATGAATAGTTCTGGAACACACAAGCGACCGACATCGATCCCTGTCTAACTGGTGCTGATCGACGTTGGCTGACTTCCTGCCAACGCCAGCTGCCTTTTGCATTCATCTTGACCGACGTCGGTCATACTGCTGACGTTGGTTATTCTGAAACTTCATCATCCTTCTTTTCATCTGCATAGTTGAAGCTTTTAGCTCCACAACCTAACAATCTCCTACTTGGAGATAAACAGCTACAACTATACCTATACCTGTACACCATCTAATTTGTTCCCTTGGCTCTGTATCCCTCTTCAAGATCACTCTTGAAGACCAACCACCACACACCCTGTGGTGCAACACCTGTCATCCAAATCACCTGCCACATCCACATCTACAAACCATGTAGAAAATAACTTGACCCTGCATAGCATGTGCACCTACTGCTGGTCCCTCTAAGAATCCACTGAACTGCCCTCCAATGCTTCTTTCCTGAATTGGCTCCAAACTTGTGACAACTCTCACTGCTTGGGAAAACTCAGGTCTAGTACATACCATGCACTTAACCTCATTATGTGAATCAAGACACTGTTCTGTGAACTGTCCAACCATTGGCGTGCTAACCGGTCTCACACAATCATCCTGAAACAAAGTCAACCTATGACCTTCCATGTCCCTAGAACACACTCATGCCAAAGAATCTTGTTGCTCCTAGATTCCTCATGACATACTTTTGAACTAGCTTTACCTTTAGTTCAGCAACTCCCTGTATATGTAACCCTACAACAAGCACATCATATAGTAATAGGATAATGTAGCTAATATTATCCAACCTAGTAAAGAAAAACACAATGATCAAACCTCCATTGTCCTGCAGCTTATTCAAGACCATATACCCTGGCCTTTTGTCTCACGTGTCCATTTTCGCTCTTCTTCATCTTGAACATCCATTCATCTCTCAGTACTTACTTCCAGCTGGCAACTCCACCCAAAACTCCCATTTGGTTCTCCTCCAAGGAATCACATCCTTATCCATGCCAAGCTCCCACTATTTCTTAGATCTACCTGCTCTGTTTCTTTAATAACTTCCTGGTTCTTTACCATAAGTGAGCAACAAGTAGTGTAAAGAAGGTAAATGATAAATTTGAGGCTTACTTACCCTTTAAGTCCTCCATATGGGTGCTTGAGACTCCTTGACAGCTTGCTGTCCACCCAAAATTTATTTCAGTGACCGATGCCAGTCACATCTCAGTCTGCACCTAACCGATGTCGGCTCCTTGTGACTGCCTAATCGCCGACATTGGTTCCCCCTTGCTGATGTTGGTGTTTATCTATCTCTGAGTCACTGACATCAAGCTACACATAGCTGACATCGATCCCTGTCTGGACGCCGACGTCGATTTTCTAGTCGACGTCGATCTCTGTGTTTTGCTTGTGAGAACTAACTTCTACCCGCGAGCTCCTTTTGGATCAAACCCTTGTCCAAATCACCCTTGCTCTGCTCAAAATTCTTTTGCCCCTTGTGTTGAACTCTGTCCGTCACCTTCTCCTTGAAAACCAAGGCTTTCTTGTTCTTGTCACTAACATCGGATCTCTCAAGAAACGTTACCTTCTTCTACATACAGAAATCTCGATCTATGCTCTTCAAATCCAAAAGCATACCCTTTGACTCAAGAACATGCATCTCCTTCTTATTCATGTGACCAAGCCTATTAAGCCACATCTTTGAATCTACAGCTGAAGTAGATAACCCAAAAAGAGAATCAGTAATACAAGTAGATAGATAAAGCATACCTACTTTCTTACCTCTTGCTACAACAAGTGCACCCTTGGTAACCTTCCAAGAGTCCACTGTGAGAGTTACTATGCAACCCTCATCACCCAAACTTCTTACAAAAATCAAATTCCACTCCAGAATTGGGACATGCATGACCTCCTTCAACACCCATGTGTTACCTGTCTGTAATTTCAGCTTCACTTTCCCTTTGCCAACCATCTGACAAGGCTTACCATCCCCTAAACAAATTTCTCCAAAGTCTCCCTAGACATACTCATGAAAAAATTCCCTATTTGGGGATGCGTGAAAAGAGGCACCAGAATCTAAAACCCAAGATTCTACTTTATCCAAAGAACATACCAGAGCATCCTCTGCAACATAATCCGCAACATCTGCTTCTTCTTCATGTCCTTCATGCTGATTTGCTACCAACCAACAATCTTTCTTTTTCTGCTCTTTCTTTCCATATTTCTAGTAGGTTATTCTGCCATACCTGGACTTGGATCTTCTACCATTAAACTTCTCTATTCGTAGTCTACTATCTTCTGCCATTGCTCTACTCCCACTCAAATAGAAACCCCTGTGAGTAACTTGTAATCAACACACACTAACCAGATCTAATCCAATCTGTTAGTATTCCAACCAAAAGCTCTGATACCAGTTGTCAGGGAATCCAAGAACAAACACACCTTGTTTTGATCCCACTTGTTAGGATCTTGCTCCTCAAAAAGAGCACAATATGATTACCAAATACAAGCAATTAAACATGCAAAAATATACCAAAAGCACAAGTAAATAGAATTCACAAATAGCACATAATATGAGAGACAATATATAATCTTGTATTAATACTCGTACAGAAAAGAATACAATAGAGAGACGCCACACTCTCCCACCTTACAGAGGCTTGCCACACCTCAAGTGTACAGTAATTCTTCTTCAAAACACTCTCCTACCAAAAATGGTCCAAACACACAACTCACACACAGAATTGGTGTTCACCTCTCCAACCAGTCAGTAATAACCCTACTAGTACACCAAGCACTCTAAAGTACTTCAAGTAGATCTTCCATGAACCTGCAGCTTGTAATTCAACAAACCATACTTATACATGTAGATCTCCTATGAGCTTGCAACAACCTGTAACTCAATGATCTTACAATGGAAGGATCTTCCTTGCCTTCCTTCTCAGCTCATAATTACAATACATGCCAATGGGTCTATAAATAGATCCCAGACTTAAACAATAACTTAGACTCTTAGTTTACTATAATTATCCACGCAGCTCAAGACTTGTAATAGCCTTTACATGCAAACACTCAGTTCAACTAACTAACTGTTCGTGTAACAAATAGTTTTGGAACACACAGGCGACCGACGTCGGTCCCTGTCTAACTAGTGTTGACCGACGTCGGCCGACTTCCTGCCGATGCCGGTTGCCTTCTGCATTCATCTTGACCGACGTCGATCATACTGCTGACACCGGTTATTTTGGAACTTCAGCATCCTCCTTTTCATCTGCATAGTTGAAGCTTTTAGCTCCACAACCTAACACTCCCCATATGTACCATTGTAGTCTGCCATGATACTTGAGAAACTTGTGTTTCTCACTTTCTTAGATGCTCAATCTCACAAATAGAGAATAAAAAATGTCAGTTTAATCTTGAACAAACTGTTCTTTATCTTGGCAAAGTTGTTGCCACTCTATATACAAATCATCATATGCTCCAATGGGGTAGTTTTCTTCCTTTACAGTTTCTATAAAGTCATCCTAGGTAGGTTCTACCTCAAGGCCAATATCATCTATACTAAATCTCTTTTTGTACACTTTCCACCAATTTTTTATAGGCAATGATGCTTTTAAAAGAGCAAAAGTGATCTTCTCTTTATCGGTGAATTTATTTACAAAAAAATAAGATGACAATTGATCCAACCAATTTTCTATTGCATCAACATTGATTTTGCCTTCAAATGTAGGGATATAAAAATTCACCTAAACTTTGAAGGGTGTTGGGGCACTAAAAAAATTTGGGGTTGTAGATGAGGAGCCAGAATTTCTTATCTGAAAAAATGTGGGGTTGTAGATGAGGAGCAAGAATTTCTTATCAGAATTTATTAGAGAATTTAGGAGAATTATTGTAGCATTTGTGCTTGTTGCTACTGAAGGGATTCATTCACCATTTTCTTGAAAGGATCAGATGTCTCAGTGTTATCCACCATTTGAAGATGTTTAGAATGAATAGGTGGATAGTCTGTTGGTTCTATTTTCCACCCAACCTTCCTGTAAACTAACCTCATCCTCTAGATCATACAATCTAAAGACAAACCACTCTGATACCACTGATCCAAAACTCAAAAGCTTTGGTTGAAATATAATTCAAGAAACAAGAATAACACAATAAAAATAATGCTATCTCTGAGAAGAGATGTTTTATTCATGAAATTTGCAGACCCAAACATATGCCTATATCTAAGAAGAGATGTTTGATTTGTATTTTGAGTTACATATTCATTTATACATATTTTGAATGTATGAGGAGGATGTGGAAGGTCACCAATCTCAAGGGAGATTAAGTGGTTTGACTTCCATGATTTACAACAATACAGAATTCAAGGAATTACTATTTTTAGAAACTTACTATTTTTAGATTGCACTACTAAAATTAAAATTTGGGGCACTTCTATTTTTTTTAGGGTCAAAACTCATAAATCAAATCTCAATGCCATCTCACGACGTTCCCCTCATTCTTAGTTTTCCAATGGTTCAAACAAGGAGTCAAATGGAAATATGGTGCAAAAGTTATGGCTCCCGAAAGTTATGCCACCAATTGCGGTAGAACCATCACCTGAATTGTCACCTGAAATGTTGCTCGGATCATTCCTCCCTCCTTGAGAATTAATTGTCTCCATTACATCAAGATTTTTCATCAAGTGTAGTAGTTATGTTTTGATTTAATTCTTGATGCATACTTGGAATGGACTGTGCTTTGTAGAGCTATACTTTGTGGAGCTGTGTAGGGCCTAATTGTTCTCTATTTTTGTCTCACCATTAATCTATGGATGGAAGGCCATGAACTTCTTTAACTTGTTATTATTGGCTTATGTTATTGTGTTATTTGTGTAGTCAAGGTTGCAACATCAGCCCTTTTGGATGCTTGTGGCTTGACCACCATGAGAATAAAATTTTTAGCACTAATCAGGGAGATAGATGTAGAAGGTGGTACCTTTGGTACCCTATAGCACCGTGTTCCAAGAGTTAGAGTGATCCTTCAATTTCTTGATTCATATATGCCATGTCGATCATACATGAATGGCTAACCAAAGAGTACATCATAAATATCTAGATTGACCACATCACATAAGACCTCATCTTGGAAAGGTTTTATTGTATATGAGAGAAGACATTGGTGGGTGACACAGAGGTTTTTTCCTGGACTCAACCATCCAATACTGTATGGATTTGGGTGAGGCTTCATGGACAAATTTAGGCTTTTCACAACATTAACAAAGATCAAATTTTTTTGACTCCCACTATCAAGAATGAAATGCAAAGACTTAACTTTCACTCATAACTTAGAATGAAACAACCTTTTCTTATCATCTGGCCTTTCCTCATGGGTCTATGATGAAGCAATGATAGCATCAAGCTCAGCATCTACAATCTCTTCTTCATCCTCTTCAACTGTAGACTGTGTATGAGGTAGAGCAGTAGATGTTGAGGATTGTGACTCAAAAAGCAGGGACTTGATGGCTCGACATTCTTCTTTGGAGTGAGTTTTATATTTGTGATAATTACACTGCTTCCTAGTCTTTCCTTCTTTTTGCTTCCAATTTTGGCCTCGTGTTTGGCCTTCTTTGTCACTTTTTCATTTTGTTGATTGATTCTTCATATTCATTCTTCCATGCTTCTACTCAATCTTTACTACGAACTTGTAAGCCTCACCAAGGGTTTCCAAATTGAAGAGTTTCACTTCTCCTCATATGTACCATTGTAGTCCACCATGATATTTGAGAACCTTGTGTTTCTCACTTTATTGGATGCCCAATCTTGTAGATAGAGAATAAAAAATATTAGTGTAATCTTAAACAGACTATTCCTTACCTTGGTGAAGTTGTTGCCACTTTATTTATAGATCATCATATACTCCAATGGGGTGGTATTCTTCATTTACAGCTTCTATGAAATCATCCTAGGTAGGTTCTACCTCAAGGCCAATATCATCTATACTAAATCTCTTTTTGTACACTTCCCACCAATTTTTGACAAGTAATGATGCTTTCAAAAGAGCAAAAGTGATCTTCTCTTTATCGGTGAATTTATTTATAGAAAAATAAGATGACAATTGATCCAATTAATTTTCTACTGCATCAACATTGATTTTTCTTTCAAATGTAGGGATATCAAAATTCACCTGAACTTTGAAGGGTGTTGGGGCACTGAAAAGATGTAGGGTTGCAGATGAGGAGCCAAAATTTTCCATCAAATTTTTTTGTAGAATTTGGGTGAATTGTTGTAGCACCTATACTTGTTGTTGCTAGAGGGCTTCATTCACTATTTCCTTGAAAAGATTTGATGTTTTGGTGTTGTCTGCCATTTGAAGTCATTTGGAGTGAATAGATGGATAGTCTACTGGTTCTCTTTTCCACCCAAGCTTCTGTAATCTAACCTCATCCTCAAGATCATACACTCTAAAGACAAACTAATCTGATACCATTGATCTAAAACTCAAAATCTTTGGTTGAAAGATAATTCAAGAAACAAGAACAACACAATAACAATAATGTTATCTCTGAGAAGAGATGTTTTATTCATCAAATTTGCAGACCCAAACATATGCCTATCTCTGAGAAGAGATATCTGATTTCCATTTTGGGTTACATCTTCATTTATACATGTTTTTAAGGTATGAGGACGATGTGGAATGTCACCAATCTTGAGGAATATTAAGTGGTTTGACTTCCACGATTTACAATAATACAAAATTCAAGGAATTACTATTTTTAGACTACACTACTAAAATTAAAATTTGGGGCACTTACCATTTATTTTTTGGGGATCAAAACCCACTGAGTAGAGCTCAGTGCCATATCAAGATGTTTCCATCATTCTTAGCTTTTCAATAGTTCAAACGGGGAGTCAAACGGAGCTATGGTGCAAAAGTTATGGCTCTTGAAAGTTCTACCACCAATTGGGGTAGAACCATCACCCGAATTGTTGCCTGAAATGTTGCTCGGATCAAAAATCTTGATTTCAAATCTTATTATTGTATTTTTTCTTAATTTGATTCTAATATACTCTGAGGTGCTCGAAAACCTGTATGCATTTGTCATCCAACATTTTTAGCTTATGCAGACAGTTTTCTTGATAATCATTGTCTTTGATGATGTCTTTGAGAGAAACATACAAGGATGGTATCTTGAGCTCTAAAGGCAAGATATGTTTTGTGCCATAAACTATAGAATAAGGATTATACCCTATAGGCATGTGAATACACGTGCAATAAGCCCGTAAGGCATAAATAATTTGATTATGCCAATCTTCATCATGTTTTGTAACTATTTTACTTAATATTTTGGTGATTTTATTATCCATTGCTTCTTCTTGTCCATTTCCTTGTGGATAGTAAGCAGTGTAAAATATGTGATGAATATTATATTTGGCATAAAAAATTTTTAGAGTTTTGTTCATAAAGGATAGTCCATTATCTATGATAATAACTTACAAGAGGCCAAATTGGTAAATGATAGTTGTCATTAAAAATGTGCAATATATCATCCCTTATATTTGATTGTAGTGGTACTACTTCCATCCATTTTGTAAAGTATTATGTAGTTGTAATAATAAACTTGTGACCCTCTGATGTTTCTGGATTGATTTTGCCTATTAATTCAAATCCCAAAATAGAAAATGGCCATGGTAATATAATGCATTGTATTTATTGTGAAGGCACATGATTTAAATTGTTGTGTTTCTATCATTTCTCAAATTTTTACATGTTCTTGACATTATTGTTCCATTGTAGGAAAATATTAACCCATCCTTAATAATTTATAAGACATTGATTTTCTGTTGAAATGTCCCCCACATTCACTATCACATACCTCTTATAGAGATAACTTAACCTTATCATGGCTAAGATGTCAAAGTAAATGTCCCTCAAATGAGAACTTAAATAGATCCCCTCCAATTATAACATAATGAATTGTGTCTCATTGTAACTTGCATTTTTCATTCCTCGATATTTTTTGGGGATAATGGCTTTATGCAAGAAATTATAGATATCATTATATCATTCTAAATTTCTCACACTATGTTTGACTAAAAGTACTAATAGGGCAAACACATATTTTATCATAACTTATGGCTATTATAATCCTCATATAGTAAAAAATAGCCTAATTATCATTAATGTTAATATAAACTAAATAAGTTGCACTAGCCATAGCATTTGCATGATTGTCTTTGCGATGTATAGTGTCAATCATAATTGTATGAAATCATGTCATTAAACATTGTACCATATCTCTACATGGATTTAACTTTTCCTCTTTCATCTAATAAACATATGAAACCTGATTAAATATGAGTTTTAAATTCCCATATACACGACTAGATTTTATTTGTAATGTGTGCATAGCATATGATCCTAGAATTAATGTCACATATTCCACTATATCATTTATGCATGAAAACTATACTGATATGCAAATGGCATAGGCTTTCCCTATGGAGTAATTATAAATTTTCCTACTTTAGCTCCTAAAAACCTTTTAGATCCATCAAAATGCATGGTCCAAGTATCATATTGAATGTTTTACATAATAAAATCATCTCAAAGTGTATCAATAATTGTTGTGTCAACTAGCATTGTTACAGCTAATTGATCTACAATTACTTGTACTTTTACAAATTTTTGAGATATTAACTTTATGTAAAATTCCATTAGTATCATTACCCATTTAGCTATACGTATTGAAAAATGTGGTTTCATCACTTTAGTGGATCTACTTTTATGAAGACGTGTTTTATTACTAAGCATATAGTTGTAATATTTTTGTGATGCAAAAACAATGGTGAAACATAACTTCTCAATTGTGTTATAATTTTTTTCATGACTGATGAGTGTACAGTTAATGTAATATATTGTTCACTCTATGCGATCATCATCATATTATGTCAATAAATCCCCTATAGAATGATTTTTAGCATAAATGTATAATAACAAAGGCTTCTCTAGTATCAGAGGCATGAGAATAGGTGAATTAAGTAGATATTATTTTATTATATATAAACTTTGTTGACAATTGGAATCCCATTAATACTTTATAAATTTATTTAATAACCATATAAAAAGTTAGGTCTTGTCAACTAATTAAGCCAAAAATGTTGTATTTCCTAAATTCTTCCTTATAAACACCTTAACTACTTTAATCCTTTTGGCAGAGGCATGTCTACTATAGTTTTTTTTTTTTTTTTTTGGATCAACTTCTATACCTCTCTAAGATCTAATATATCCTTACAATTTTCTTGCATATACCTGAAATACACATTTTTATAGGTTTAAACACACTATATTTGCATAGGCATTCAAATATTTTTTGTATGACTATAGTGTGATATTGTCGATGTTTATATTTTGTAATTTTATCATTCATAGTCTTCCATTGTTTTCTGTATGAAATTGTAGAATATGTGCGTCATAGCCCTTTGATAAGTAGCTCTTGCAATTTTTCAATCTAAAGGGCATGACCACATAACATAATGTTTCCCATGGTTAGCAAATATGGGTTTAGGTTGGTATTTAGGATTTATCTTTATTTGATCATATCCAAAAAAATTGTCTATAAATGATAACATCTCATAACTAGTCATAGAGTCTACAATCATATTAATATTTAGTAATGGGAAATGTCCTTGGGACAAGTCTTGTTTAAATCATGGAATTATATACAACATCTAATTTTTCCTTTAGACATTTCAATAGGTATAATATTAGAAACCTATGGAGGATAATTGATTGATTAGATAAATCCTGCATCAAGGAGCTTTTGAATTTCATATTTAACTAGCAAAGCTACTTTTGGATGCATTTTTCTAATTTTATATTTTATTGGTTTTGTGTCCAAATAGAATACTATATTATGCATTACAACTGAAGGGTCAATTCCTAGGATATCTAAATAATCCCAAGTAAAAAATTCAGGGTAGTCATGTAATACCTATCTAAAGGATTTGCCTTCTTCATCCTTTAGCTTAGATGCAAGGACCACTTTGAGATCTCATTTGTTTTATAATTGAATTCAATTATTTCTTCATTTATCAATGTTGATCTATCTTCCACATATAGTGTGGTATGAATTGCATCTGGACCATCTACTTGGACACCATCAAGTGAGTATTCACTCTCCCTTAAATATGCATCGGCATTTATGTTTGAAGGAAACCTTTTCTTATGATAGAATGGAAGAAGATCCTCATATTCCCCCAAATATTCCAAGAGAGACTCATAATTGGAGAACTCGTCTAGTGTCCAATTTTTTTTTGACATTGTATCATCAATGAGGTCAAGTTGTACCAATTTTAGTGTTGATAAATTATGAACCTCTTGTGTTGGCTTAAGTTTTGACCTAAGGAAATGTGTATATATATTTACTTTCTTGGTCATAATTTGTTTATTGATTGTTAACTCATCTGTGTAACTAAGGCCTTATTTACCTTTATGATCAGATGTTGTGATGGGATTAACAATACCTTGTCTATGTTTCCCCGATACTTTTCCTATGTATCCCATCTTTTGAAAAAAATTTACCCAAAACCATATTGTTTTAAATTTGTTGCTTGTGGTAGAATAATAACTAGAGTAGATGTTGGTGTTGGTATATCATTTTTTAGAATGGTATGTCCACAATCATGAGTAGAAAGATGCATGTGAGGTATGTAATTTTGTGCATAGGTTGTGTCATTTCACAATGCTTGAATGGTTCATAACCCATAGTAAAAGTATATATGTATCCCTGATGACAAAATTTTAGACAAGCATGTAAGGTAGAAGGTAATGCATTCATATCATAGATCCATGGTTGTCCCAACAAAATATTATAATTGAGATCATTGGGCATAACCTGACATACTATAGTTATTGTTAAAGGATCCACAATAATATTTAATGTAACCTTTCCTAGAACTTTCCAAAGTATATTATCAAAGTCGTAAATATAAATATCTAATTAATCAATATCCTTAGCTTCTATACTAAGTAGATTTAGGAAAGAGGTATTACAAATATTGAGCCCATATCTATTGTCCACTAGAACCTGCTTAGCTCCCATATTTTTATCCATACTTAAATATACAATGGGAGATGTTGATTAATAATTTGCATGAGAGATAAGTTTTATTTCTTAAAAGAGATACTTTCCTTTATCCATCATAATGTATTGATGATAGAAGCTACATAAGGTGCTTCTACATCACTTGGTAAAGTCATGCCAGGTAATGCCACATGAATAATATCCTTATAAACATGTGACTTGTAGAGAAATTTTAACATAGATATTTTATTTGGCGTATTCTTAATTTGATCAATGATAACATACTATTTGGTTAAATTGACTAACTTCATATGAGTTAGAGGGGGATGAGGAGGAATAGTTTGACTACCTCAACTTTTCACCCTGCCTCTTCATGTTGTGACAACATGGACCTTGGAACCCAATATAAGTCCAAGATAAATAGTGGGGGAGAGATGGTGTCCATCACTAAGTTGAGATCTAGGGGGAGGAATGTAATGAGTTATATATGTTCTTTATCACCTAGTTGTATCGAGAAGCATCTCAAATTGAATATTAAAATAATGTGTGTGTAATAAGGTGTGTTGATAATTTTCTTATGATTAATTCCAACCTTTGTTTTATTTCCCATAATTTGAATTGGTATCACTACATGATTTTTAAACATATTACATATTTGAGGAAAGCAGCATGTAATTATGACTATCATAGATTGAATCAGAAAATATACACTTTACAATCCATTATAGCAATTATACAATACTTAAAGTAAAGAGCATATCACCCCAAGAAAACTATGAGGAATTTTTGGAAGACCAACAAGTTTATGTGAAATACTATTAGATAAATGAAACCCATAAATTGTTTGAAAAATATATGTCTTTCACCCTATAAGCCAAATTTACTAAAAATAGTAAAAAAATCTAATTCTAGAAACTTGGTATAGAATTTTGGGAAAAAAAATAGATTTTTGATCCAATCAATATGACTAAAAAACACATATGAAGATTTAATAAATTGAATCATTTTTAATTATATATGATCCAAAAATTTATGAGTGAAGTCACAACCTTATAGAGGAAGCGCTCATAGGAAAATAAGTATGAAACCCTAGGGCAACTGACAGAAATTTTAGATTTGTGCATATGATAAAAAGAACTCAAAATTCAAGTCTAAAACCCTAACACATAAATATGAAACCCTAAAAAGGTAGAATGGAACCAAGGGTTTACTATGCTTGAGAAGAATAACAGAGAAATATAGGGTTTGAAAGATTGAAACCCTAAGATAAAAAAGATCACCTATAAGGGGAATCAGAAATCAGATCTAAAGGTCATATTTAAATATATAATTTTGAAAACCTAAGGTAGAAGGATAAATCGATAAAAGAGAACCTAGGGTTTACTATGTTCTAGATAAATAACGGGTTCACCAATATGTTTTATCTAATTTTGGACTTAGGTTATCTAAATGAGACAAAATGATAGAATATTTAGATTGCATAAGATATAACAATCCACATACAAATTTGAGTGTAATTAGGAGAGTTATTACGATTTGAGGAAATGACTTAGAAGATAAGGTACTTAGCTTGTTTAGATTTTCTTTTGGTTTGTGATAGGGTACAATCAGTAACAAATGTCTAGAATGGGTCTATGGTCTCTAAGATATAGAAACAAAGTGTATGTGCTTGTTGGGACAAGTCTGGTTCTTCATAAATGCTTGTGTCAAGGCATAACCATCTACAAAGCATCGAAACCATATAGGATATTTGCATGAGTCTTTAAAAAAATTTATCATAGTGCATGTGCCTAAAATTTATTCCTGTGTATGCAGATGTCTTTGTAATATGTATATGGCTCTATTTTCTTTATCCTTGCTTCAAACACCTGGCTCCACTTTTGACAATAGGTTTGCCTATAAAAATGGATTAATGGGATGGGTTGATCTGACCCCAATCACTCTCCACTAAGTGGTTTAATATTGCCTACATTTCAATATTTTGAATAGGGCTCAAATTGCACGTAGTTCTCCCACCTACTGTGTGTCTGCAATCAGAGTAATATTAACAAGTGATGCAATCCTAAGTATGGATTTCAACACTTGAAAACCTATGAATTTGACCGTGCAATGGTATTCAGACTTGGATTAGAGCCTACTCCTTTGGGGGATTTAAGATTTGAAAGCTTTATGGCAGTTATTCTCAAAGTGTAGATATATTCCTAAGTGTAGTAGTGATTTTGCAAAAGAGTATTATATAAGTGCTAGATAAGAATAGTATTAGCCTGATTTGTATTAATAGCTAACGCTTTGGGTAATTTCCCTCACATCGACATGTGAAATGTATGGGTTGATGCATATGAAGGGTTTGAATTTGGGAAAATATCCATTAAAGGGTGCTTGGACAGATCTAGTCTAAGTGAATGGATCTAGCAAGCCATATCCATTTGAGTAAGATCAGAAATTCCTAGAAAGTAGGAAACGATGATCGGAGATTAGGAGACAATTTGAATATAGTAATAATTTTCTTAGGAAGAGGCTAAGGAAATCTTATTTAGTAGAAATGATAATTTGGGAAGGTCTGGCCCAAAGATAATAGAATGGCTAAGAGAGAGCGTGAACAAGATTTGATTATATGTGTACAAGTCAAGTATACCAAGGATTGGTCAAAACTAACATTGTCCAAGTGTCTAATGCCAAATATGAGTGTCTACACATTGTTACTCTTAGGTGGTGATTCCTTAGGAATTTACATTTCATCTTTTTCAGTTGTATTTTGTTATTTAGGAATTGAGTGATCAATTTGTGGTTTTTTTTAGATGTGTCAAGTTCAACCACACCATAATTTGTAAGAGCTTGAGTTTTACTTTTTAATGCACTACATTTTTTCATTATATGCCCTTTGATTCAAGGGTACCCACAAAATGAATTATCATTGTAAGATTTTTGTAAATTTCTCAAATTAGTTTTTTTAATGGATGATAATGCAATTAAGTTCATGTCTAATAATTTATTCAATATTCCATCTTGATCTTCAAATAATCTTGGAATTTTTATGATTCATTTAAGGCATGAGATTTGTCGGAGGCATCTTTTTCTTCTTAACCAATGTTGTATATGTGTTTTCCCTATGTCCATGGCTAGTGGAAATGTGGGAATAACCATGGATGTACTCATGAATCTCACATGATGTAAAATTACCTTCTTCAAGTATAATTATTGCACAATAAATACAGTTTAAACATGCATATGCTTTGTGTAATAACTTGTCTTTTAAGGGGCATAAAATATCATCACTAAAAAGATATTCTTTCCGAATCTAATAGTTGATAAATGAAAAAATGTGTGTAACAATCAGATTGAAGAATATAATATTAAACATTCTCATATGAATGTTTTTACGTAGATGTGATACACTCAAATGTAGATCAAGGTCCATTATTAGTAATAAATGGATTTTAAAAAGCATCTTAAGAGCACAAACTATGAAATAAGCAAGAACAAATCCTAAAAATTAGAACTGAAACAAGACACAACAAATTTTGGAGGAAGAATGGCATCAAATACTAAATTGGATGAATGTTAAGTTCACCTAAATTTAATAAGAAAAAATAAATGTGAGGAATAGATGTGAGATGTGAAAGGATATACTACGAAAGGGCTAGATCAAAGTGAATAATTAGAATTTAACACATGATCAAAAAATTGGACCTTAGATAAATATAGATCAAAGAAACACTAAGGGTTGAGGTATTTGAAGTTTAGATGGGTTCACCAAATTATTTTAACTAAAATGTGCATATTGAGAAACAAAACTATGCAAAATGAATTAAAAATATGGCACAAGCTAGATCTATGATAAAATAATAAACTACACTAATAGATTTGAAATATGTCTAAAATGGAAACTAAAAGTATGAAAAATGATTGAACAAGCAATAGAAATAAAAAAGAAAAGGAGAGAAAAAACACACCTAGGAATAATTAGGGAACTCTTGAATTGGAAACAAGTTGTGGTGATGGACTATATAGCAACCTACGAATCTATAACTACATTGTGACAAGACAAAATTGGTATGTTATTGATTATGTACAAGACATAATCTTTAGGTCATCAATTTTGTACCTATTTTGTTGTCAATTATGTACTTAGCATTGATTTTGTATTGTGCCCCTTTTTTGGTCCTGTAAATTTCTAGGTAAGTGTGCATTGAGATGTCAAATAGGATTGTAGCTTCACTTCGCTAAATTGGTGGTTGAAATGTTTGATTTAACTTCTCTTTGATCTTGTTTTTCCACACAAAAAAATCAAGAGGAAATGATAAAAAATCAAGATTAGCTAAATCGAGAAACATCTCAAAGAGTTGTAGCTACATATCCTACATGCATGTAATCATATCCAATGTAGTTCTCATGCGTATAAGTGTAATCTCAACCCAAATAAGAGACTCACTTCACCTTTTCTCCTAAGAAATCAAGTCAAACTATATGAACATTATATTATCCTTCTTTTGGTCTAAGTATGCATCTAATTAACCTTGCAAAAATATAAAAAAATAAGCTTGTCAAAGCCTCAATTCCTCTTAATTGCCTGATATTGCAATGCCTCTATGAGGATTTGTATATAAATACTTTTTGAATTTGAATTAGGACCCTGTTAATGCATAAGCCAACCAATAAAGAGAGAAATAACAAACAATCATGGGTTCAAACATTGAAAAGAGGAGGAACATGGCAAAAGGGTGCACAAAAGAGAAGGGAACAAAATTGGCAAGTCGCCGACTATGTCCAAAGAACAATCAACAGACCATTGATATTAGCCTAGCTAAAGAAAAGGAAGGGGATGGAGAGAAGAACATTGGAGGCCTCCAAACACACAAACAAAGAGGAGAGAGAAAACAAAGAAACCCTAATAGCACGGGACCATACGAAAAATAAGGAAAAGGATAACACGTAAAAGTGCCAATAAGACCCTAATTTGAACTAATTATCCATATGCACCAAATAACACTAAAAACATTTGTTCCAAAATTAGGTCTCTACCTTTATATTACTCCTCCGAGGGTATTGAATAGGTTAGTTCTATAATTTAGTTTTTGCATTAGATTTAAATTTTCATTTGATTTTAATAGTTATACAATTATTTCAAATCATATAATATAACTATAGCATTATAAATGCGAACTAGAATTTCTATTTATTGTTTCTACAACAAATACTAATTTCCATGCCAAAAAATGTTGACATAAGCTAACTTTTTTTAAACATATTCAACATTTGTTGACATGTGGTAATACACTTCCCCAAGTCAACATCATAAGTATGAAATGGGAATGCAACATTATCATGTAAGGGCTTCAATATCCTCGTGTGAATGTGGACATGGTCGTAATATATCAATTGCACCTCTTACATATTTATTGACTCTCTGTGTACTTAGATTGAATCTAAAGCCCCTTGCACCTTTTATCGACTCTAACTTATGCTCCTACAATATTGAATCCACCTTTGCCACTTACATCAAATCCACCTTCAATTCTTACAATATTCGCACTTACATGACCTCCTTAATGCCTACAATTTGATCATGAATAAAAAATTAATTAATATATTATAAATCAGTGGAAAGATATATTAAAATTTAAAATTTTATGATAATGTAAAATGCAAATTAAATGTAAAGCTTTTACTTTTGACATATATTGTAAGATGTCATCATATAATTTATTAGTGAATAAACATTACCCATTATATTTTGAAAACATAATCTAACTTTCATGTGCTAGTGAAGAAATTTTTTTTTTTAAATTTTTAGATAAATATTATTTTTCTAATTTTTCAATTGAAGCATTATAAAAATCACATTATTTAATAACACCCTTCTCATTAGGGATAATTTCAAAGACGCCCTATACTTAATTTTAATATATATATGTTTTATTTATTTGTGTAATATCGATGATAGAAATCTCTATAAAAAAATACACAAATGTAGTAAAAATAGACTTATTTTACAAACTAGAGACTCCAATAAAATTTTATATTAATTGATAAATTTGAAACAATATTATTAAATATTAATTTCATTTTAAAATATAAATTGTAATTAGACATCTATTGGTTCAACTTTATTTCTTAACATAATTTGAAATGCCATTAAGTTTATAATGTAAAAAATACTTTTAATTCAATAAATTGAAATATAATAATTAAAAAAACATTTTTTAGAGGTCCAAAAAAAAATTAAACTTGAAAAATGTAAATGTCAACTCCTAACACAATGTGTCAACAAAGGTAGAATCACCAAATTTAGATTATTTTCTCTTGCAAATCTACATTAAATTTTGAAAAAAAGTGATATTAAAAGTGTTACAAATTCATCAAAATCTAGTAAGGGATAGAATTGACCTTTCTAAAAATGATATTAAAAGTGTCACAAATTCATCAAAATCTAGTGGGAAATAGAATTGACCCTTCCACTCCCTGATAGTTGATTTGTTACCTTATGAAATGAAAATATTTGCTTTCTCAACCTCTCCCTCTCCTTTATGGCCTCTTAATCCCTCAAAAAAAATCCCATTCAAATTCCTCCCAACTTTTTTTATATGCCTCTTCAATGCATCTTAAAATTAGTTCAACAATTTTAAAATCATCTCTAATTTGCTCATTTGTATGAATGCATAAATAGGTTATAAGCCTTCTAACAAATTAAGTTGAGGATTTCATAGAAAATGTATTATTTATATAACAAAATCAATATTTTCTATATGGTTCAATGTACTTAACAAAATGAATGTACAAAGTATTTAATGAACTTTAAACCAATTAGCTAAAAGTGATTGCAATTATAGTGAAATTTTATTTTAAAATTAATTATTACACATCATACATGTATCTTGCTTTAGATCTATGAATTACATTTGCTTAAAAGTTTTTTGTGCCTTTTCATGCAACTCTTTTTTACATATCCAACTATCTTGTAATTTATAAGAGCATGTATCTTATAATCATTTTGTCAGATAGGTCACATAAATAATGTGTTTTCAAAAACCTAATTACCACATTATGTACTAAGCTTGTGCCCGTATAAGAGGCTTCAAGATGGACAGCAGACACACATCTGATATTTATCGTATTCCTTCTTTTAATCATAAAATTAAAAGTTAGTCATCGTCAAGGTGGTTGTCTTTCTTAAGATTCACCTATGATAAATATATTATGTTGATTTCATCCTTACTTTTAAAATTGGTCTTCAACCGTTAAATTAGTAGAGGGTCCAAGTAACCCATTCCACTCCTCAGGTCATTCTCCTCATCAACCTGGAATCTTGTTTTGTATATATTAATTTCATTTTCTTAATATATTCAAAAGCCTTGTCAAGAAACCAATTTTTTACATGGATTGCAATTATTTTAGTCCATGGGACCACATCTTTAAAGCATCTTGTCAAATAGGTCTCGCTCATATATTTATTACACTAATTCCATTTGATGATATAATGCAAATGTGGTTTTGTGCACATTATTGGGGTGTGGTTGATGTCTTACTTTCTTAAGAAGAATCACTTATGTTAGATACATTATGTTGATTTCATTTTTGCACTTATAATTGGTCTGCAACTATCAAAAGCCTAAAGGCCCGAGGTACCATTGTGCACCTTAGGTCATCTTTGTCGTCATCTTAGTAGCTTTGCTTTGCATCTGTGAATCTCATTTTTCTTAAAAGTTTCCAAGGCCTTCTCAAGAAACGCAGTTTGTGCTTATCCTACAATCATGATAGTCCATGAGACCATCTCCTTGAACAATTGTCACATAGGTCATGTGCATAGTGTATGTTTCAGTATATTGGCTACAGTGTGTCTAGATTCATTATTATCATATTTTCCTTTGATATGTTGCATACTATGTTCCTAAGTAGTCTAAGATCATCCTCATCATCTACAAATTAAATTTGCTTGAACATTTTTTGGGACTTCTCAAGAAACCCATTTTATGCATATCTTGCTATCATCGTCATCATCATTACCATTGTCGACATTATCATCAGAATATCCTAAAATTATCAAGTTAATAAAATAAATGCATCCTACACTTGATTAAGAGCATTATATCAAAATTCATAAAACTAAAAGAGCCTCTCTTTCGCTGCAGTCACTCTAATCAAAAACACATTTAATAAGATAATCTGTTTGCCAAATTAATAATATGTTTTCCCCACATTGAAACAAAAGTGGGTGAGAAAAAGTTCCCTCCGTACTGAGTTTTCTCAAGACTGAAAAAAACAAAATTGATGAATGCGGTGAAAAATTGAATGGTCGACCACATCTCCTACACTTTAGCAAGAGCATTAATAAAAATAACCATAAAACTAAGAGCATTTTTTCCCTTCATTTACTCTGATCTTGAAACAACCTGTTAGCCGAACTCATTACTCCCACGTGACTACTAGAAAAACTAAGGCACATGTTCTGTACCATTGTACTTACACTAAGCTGCTTCCTACTACAAAATATCAGTACCACTTACCAATGTAGCTGACAAACCCTAATCAAACAAACTGAAGCCCATGTCCTGCAAACAAAACGAAAAGAAAGGCCGTAAGTTCCAACACAAAACGACTAAGCAATACCGAAAAAGCTGTGTAAACAAATTGCGAAGATTCCCTTACTTAACTGAAATTGTTTAACATTTGACTTTGCAACTATAAAAAATTGTCAAATAGCTTCTGGCACAATATCTTGAATATTGAAAATCTTGTCATGAAAAGAGCAAATAACCATATGGAACCAAACAACCCATCCTCCCCAGGGAAGAAATACAACCCACAAGACCATACAGTGCAGTTATGTTAGGGTCTCACTTAATCTCAACATCAGTTTAGTATTAAAAATTCTAGAAAAAATGCCTACAAAAAATCTAACAAACTTTCATACTCACATAAGGGGGGCAGATTCCAGGACAGCAAAAATTTCCCCTTATTTTGGGGATGGAGGGTCCACAGCTTTAAAATAATATATAAATGTTATTAAGTTAAAGCTTCAGAAAAAATTAAAAATTATGTCGCCCCATCGACAATATAGACACCTTCAAAACTAAAGCTTCCTCCTTACCACTAATTATTTTCAGTCTTGCATGCTTTTCAAAGCAGGCAGGCTAGAAAACAGAGTTTATACAAAACAAAGGAGGGCTGAAGTCACAGTCGATCTGTAGACCTGAAATTGGAAAATTCAGTGCAAAAAGTTCAGCCATCTTAAAAAATTCAAGGTTTAGTGAAAGCCCTTGACCTTTGATTGAACCTTGTTACTGAGTAACAGAACAGCAGACAATTAAATCTTCTTAGAGGTTATGCAATTTGTAATAATATGAGGAATTCCCAAAAAAAAAAAAATTGTGTCCTGTAAGAGGTAAGGGATTGCAGGAAGACAAATTTTTGAGAAACTTCATGGTTTAGCAATAGGCATATTTCTGTAACAAACAATTTCAGAAGCCTTTGAGATACTCACATTGCTAAACAAGAAAGGAAAGTCAGACCAACCGCAAAGGTTAAACTTTAAAGCATAAATAAATAAAAATATGTAATAACATCAGATAAGCAGTCACCCATCTTGAAGCAAGCCAATAGTTCTTAGAAACATATTGTAAAAAAATAAAATATTGTACCATAAAGGTAGACAGGATTCAATGGGACAACAAAGAGGAAACAAATACCCTGTTTCAGACATTACAGAAAGACCATGCCTCATGATACAAACCAAGTTTGTTGGACAAATTTTTGGAAAGGTGATGCTTAGCCTAAGACCAATATTGTGTTACAGCCAGTAACTTACGGTAAAATTCTCACTAAAAAAAATATCCTTCAAGATGTCCCTTACATAAAATGCAGAAGACAGCTCTTACCTTTTTTGGTGATCATAAAATCTCTTCAAATATATGGATGATGTTCATTATGAAATTTAGATATAACATTTCTGGATTCTCTCAATCACATCGCCTAAAATTATTCTAAGGCTGAGATTTTCCTTTTGCAACCAGTGGAGTCATAGAAATGTTGGATATGTGATCCTGTCTATTTAACTTGGTTCATCGGGTAAGAAATGAACCAAATTGTGTTTCAGGAAATAGAAAGAAAAATTCAGGATACAGCTTACTACACGTCGGCAATAGCCAGGGCACTCCTACCTGCCACAGATAGGATTCTAAAATTTATGAGAAAATATGGAAGAGTAGAAAAAAGTGTATAATATAAAATATTAAAAAGAAAGAAGACGAATCATTTCATGCACCGCATATATACTAAAAGCTGACCTGTAGCAGAGCAGAGCAATTAGAAATCACAAAGAGTAATAACATTTTAAGATGAGAATCTGGGACGGGTGGAGAACGGAAATATAATATATGAGGCTGAATTTTTTTGAAAATATCGTAGCTTTAGACACAGCCCTCACATAATATAGTGTCATATGGCTATTAGGAAACTTTAATATTCCTAGTTAACAATGGGCATCTATTAATGAAGGACATGAACATTCTTAATATTGTCAGCTTTGAAAATTGGTTCTTATATGAGACTATTTCTATTTCCAGTGCTTGACTGGATGGCTAGTGCAGCTCCAACAGAACCACCAGTGTTTGGCACGGTCCTAAAGCAAACCACTAAGAGGCTAGAAGGCTCAGGGGTTCTATGGGCTACAAGAAGTCTATAGTGGCTATCCAGTTTGCCGGCTTGCACCAAATTATAAACAAAATTGTTAAACCAGATTGGGGCTAGCATAAACAAGCGCACAAAGTATGCAAACACCTCTAGCGAATCCAACCACAGTAAAGCAAGTAGCTAAGACTAGGCTATTGATTGCATAAACAAAACAAAAGCCACAATGCCAAATGGAGAGAGATAACCGCTGAAAAGTAAATCTAGAAGCTAAGGCACTTTGAGGTCAAATGAAAGATGTTTTCGGCAATAAAGATGTTTTCAAGAAAGGGTTCAAGAGCATGCCTATTCTAAATTTGAGCTATCTTTTCAAATCAATATTATTGTTTTCTAACAATGCAATGTTCTAGTTTAGCAAGAGAGAAAGAATGTTTAAGCAAGTTTTCTCATTTGTCTTAAACTTGTATATTTCTACTATGCAATGAGGATTGCTTCCAAAGAGAGCAATAACTTACAATAAAAGAATATTTCAAGCAATGAAAGTATTCTTTAATCATGTACAAATGCAAGAAACTTCAGAAACTACTCTAAGCAATGCACAAAACAACTATTTTGCTAGAACAAAACAAACCCTAGCATGTATACTACAACAAATAAACAAGGAGTTTCACTTTGCAAAGCAAAGTGCCCTCATATCAAGCTCAAAAAAGATGTGCCGACTTTCTACCAACTGATTGTCCAAGCGAGGAGGCAAGAGAGGAAGAAGATCAGGTTGTGTGTAGGCTAAGTCCAGACCAAAAGCCAAATGCTGTGGAAAAGGTGAGGAGGAAGCCCGCCAATCTGAGAAAGCCAATGCAAGTAGCACAAGAGACAGATGCAATGGAGTCTTGTGGGAGCAAGGAGCAAGCCACAAGCTTCAGGAACACTGTCAACAACAATGTGAATCACCAATGAAATTTGCAATAGAGTAGAGCATCCCTTTTCACAAAGAAAGCTATTGTGCCAAGCAACAACCAAGAGAGATTCAAGGAGGCAGCCAAGCTTTTGATGTGAATGATCAATGAAGAAGATCCACGCAGCGATGCAGAAAAAAGTGAATGTAGAAGCTCAAATGAATGAAGAAATGCTAATATATCTCAGCCCAAATCTGCCAAACCGCAAAAAACTAGCCGTTGGGCCCGTTCAAGGCACTTTTTCACATTTACTACCTAGGCCAGGGCTTAGGCTGCAACTTTCGTGAAGGAATCCTGCAGCCTAAGCCGCAAGTTTCCTTCCTAAGTTGTGGCCTGGGTCAAAGAGGGGCTTAGGCAAGTCAATGATCTCCCAAAAGGGTCCTGGGGGTCCCTAGAGAGCCCATCTGGCGTGAGAAAGGGCCAAGGAGGACTGAGAATGTATAGGGGGTGAGAATATCATGCGGGATAGGTCCAAGCAAGTGGCAAATGTCTCTAAGCGGCATAACCAAGGTCGGTAGTCTGCACATGAGCCGATGTGTAATCATAGGGAGGAGTAGGGTCACAAGAAGTACGATCCACAACATAGCCATGCAGATGTTCTTGCTGCAAGGTTTCCTACCAGAAAGAGGCAGGGAACTCACGCAAAAACTAGTCGAGGCACTAGACACTGAACAGGTGCGAGCTCTGTCTCCAAAGGAAGCATGTCGCCGACTCCTGGGGGGGAGGGATGCACTTCATTCACCTAAAGGCGTCTACAACAATCATCTATGATCACACGTAACTCATCAAGACCTAGCCATACAAGAGGATCCTCATCACCTCGAATGGGTGAATGCGATGTGGCACGAGAATGAGAAGAAACATCCTCAGATGAATGAAGCTCGGACTGGTGAAAAGGAGACCGAGTCCGTTGGTTGTAATCTAGCCAATCTTGTTCCCTTTCGAACACGAGAGGGTGTAAAGTACCATGTTGGGTCAAGGGAACCTCCTAGGTCCTACGGTGTCTATGGCATTCCATTGCAATCGCGGCTTGCTCATGAGTGAACTCAGGGATGAGACCCTGAATCCGACGGGATTCGCGTCCCAAGGGTGGGAGACCGGCCATGGATGCAATGAAGCAAGAGCAACACGGAAGACAACAAAAAAGACAAACCGATGGAGAACCAACCGGAAGAATGACACAGAACCAAAGCAGGAGAAAACAACCAAGGCGAGAGCTGAAACACAACTAAAAACAAAACCTAACAGCTAACAGAGGGGAGTTGGCTAAGAGAGCTCTAAACGGGATAGAACTAGAGTGAGACCATATGCAAAGTCATAAGGAGGAGTAGGGTCAAGGGAAGTTCGATTACAGCTAGCATTAAATCAAACAACGTGACCAACAAAAAACAATTTGGCCGAGCATAAATATACTAAATAAAATTTTGTCAGATGTACAATCTTCATCTACATGTGTGCAATTTAGAATTATTGCACCTTCCGGCACATAATAATGACTTCGCTCCATACTTAGTGATCCATATATCTCAGTTGGCAAAACGTCATATTTAGCAAATGCAATGGCTTCTTGTTTTTTATTAGTCTTAATAGAGGGAAACCTGTAATATTTTCTAAAAAGGCCACTGTAACAGAGATAATCCGTATATGGGTAATGCACAGGGTTTAAAGAGCTTAAAAAAATCAAACATTCCACAAGGGAATTGTCTTTCTCTATTTATACGCCTATGTTTTGGCCTGATGACCAAGCTCAGTGGGAAACTCAAACATGCCAATCCGCCTAAATTAGTTGTAACTCAACAATTCTTTACGAACAAACAAAAATAATAATCCAAGGAGGCTATATAACGAGCATCTGCATTAAAAAGAGGAAACGCAACCCCAAATCTGAAAACTAAAGAAATAAACCCTAATTCTAGTGTTACTTACATCATCGGATTCTTCTTTCTCTTCGACTTTCTCTTCTTTCTTAGCATCGGCTTCAGAGGCCGCAGCCGGAGGAGCGGCGCCACCACCGCCACCAGCAACTGACACTGCCACACCGCCCCCTGATGGAACCGATGCGAATTTCTCCCTTCCCACGGCTATCACTTCCGCCAAATCCTTTCCTTTCAGCTGACCCAACAGATACTTTAAGAGATCTTCATCGCACTCAGCCGCAACTTCAAAACCCCAAATTCCTAACATTACCTCCATTCCATAATACATAAAACCCTTAAATGCATATATTTATTTGGATTGATAAAAGTAGATACAAGGAAAATGGTCACCTGAGGCGAGGATGTATTTGACATCCTCTACAGAAGGGGTGGTGTTGCCCCCCAATGCAGCAAGCAATACGGCCGCCACGATCTTCATATTTGCTTTCTTCTTCCTCTTCAAACGACAGAATCACAAGAGAGTTGAAAGTCGAACAACGCTGCCCATGTACCAAAACCCTAACTCTCCTCCACTTAATTACATACTAGTCAATCTTTCTTCCTTAGGTATTGTATTTAAATTATTTTGTACTAATACAGTGTCTTGATATAAGAGTTGTCTTATTAATAATGTAAAATATCTAATTCTTTTTAGATGTTAACTTTCCTATTATAGATTTTAATTAGAAAACTTGTTTTATGTGACTTTTCTTCTTCAAACAATATGGTTAAGTTATTAATCCTTAAGTTGTCTTTGTACTTGATAGAGATGTCATTATAGGTTGTGCATTCCATAATAAAGTATCATTCTATCTCTACAACTCCTTTGTCACAAAATAAACATGTTCTTGATTCCCATTCTTCCTTGGACATTGTCTACATGTCGGTTTCATGCCTAAGATGATGTGAGCTAGTCCTCAACTATGCAATCAACATCTTTGCTTTCCATTTGATTTTTGCCCCTATGTATGTATTTTCTTCATGCTCTCGTGTGGGATTAAATTGTTTGATGTAGTATAATTTCTTCCGTCCCAATTGCTTTGTCCACATGGTTGTCCTAAATTTCTCTCGCATACTTTTGTATTTCCTTGTTGGTGTTTAGACATTCTTGCAAGTCGATACCTCATTTACTCATCCATTTTTTGTGTTGTTTCATCTACGTGTTTTTTTTATGCTTAGCTCTACGTTTATTACCATTTTGGGCTATCAATAGTTCTCCATACTTTTCATCTTTTTTAAATAACTTAATGTTTGGGTTATTGTTGATGCTTCCAACGAAAAAGTACCAATTTCAACGAATAACATTTCATATGGAACTGAGGCTTTGACTTTGAGACTACTTGTGATCAAATGCTTTTAGATTCTCTCTGTATGTCTCCAATTTATGTCAAACACATTGTTACCCCAAACTTCACATCCATATAGGAGCGTTGGTGTGACAAGTAAACCGAAAAAGGCTCTCTTGGTTTTTCAATCCCTTAATTCTACATTCTTGCATTTGTTTTGAAGTGAGTATAAGGCTTTCTATCCCCCTTGAATTATTTTTGCCCTACAGGTTTCCCAACTAAGCTTGTTGTGAAAGTCAAGCCCAAGACATTTGTATTCTTCCATTACCTCCACAAGCTTCCTTCGAAAAGGAACCCAATTTATTTCTTTTTACTCCGTAGAAAAAAGATCATGACTTTTGTCTTGATAGTATTCACTTGCATTTCCACCTCTTAGCAGAAGAGCTCTAGAACTTTCAAATGTTCTTTCAAATTATGGGTAATCTTTACACTTAGAATAAGATTAGTTGCATATAAAAGTAACTTTACAACATAATTAGATAGGTGGATGCCCCTTTTACCAATGTCATCTATCCACTCCTCTAGTTTATCGATATATAGCCCAAACAAGGTGGGAGATAGAGGACATCCCTTTTTGAATCCAATGTCACTTTCAAAGCATTCTAACACACCTTTGCTTGTTTTGATTTTGGCCCTAACTTGCTCATAGAGTTTATGCACTACCACTCTATATTCATCTGGTACTCCAAGCTCCTCTATTCTACTCCAAATTTTACTTTTAGGGACTGTGTCATAAGGAAAATTCAACCAAATGATTTTTTTTTAACTATGTAATGACAAGGGATTTTTTATTTTTTTCTACAAAAAAAACATAAAATTTTCAAGTATTATGTGTTAATATTCTCCTTCCACTCTTGTTTTGGCTTGTCCTTTCTTGATCAAAGATGTTCATCTTATTCTCGAAGGAGTCTCCGATGCCGGTTTAAGTAGATCTGGATATTCAATAAATGGAGTTAGATTTTGGAAGCAGATGTTTGTTTGGAAAATGTGTTGGCTCTCCTATCTCACCAATTGGTTTAGTTAATTGGGTCTTGATGGTTTGGAGCTCTGTTACCACTATGTCCCTCTTGATGTTCAGTCATGGTTTTTTCTAAGCGATTTTTCATATCCCTTCATATCGAGACTTTATATGTTCTTTAGGATCATGGTTCTTCAGTAACTTTGGCATCTTTTTTTTTCCCTTGATCACCCTTATTTGACCTTGTAAAGTCATAAATCTTAGTATCTCCTATATGGATTAGATTGTATAACCTTATGCCCATTATGCCAAAGGAGGAGCACATCAAATTGCTTGTCAATCATGTTGGCTCTTTTGTGAGAATTGATGAAAACTCTTTGGGAGGTAGATTGGTGAGAGCTTGTGTCATTCTTGACCTCTCCAAACCTTTGTTTCATTTGATTAATCTGGTCTCTTCTTGTGGTTCGTGGACTTAGTTCCTTAACTACGAAGGCCTTCCCTTCAATTTTTTTTGGTGTAATCTCCTTAGGCACTATGCAGCTAGGTGTTATTCAAAGGGCCTTTAGCTCTCTCCATCTCATTCTTAGTTGGCTTGGAGGAAGAAGGATGGTGTCCCTAATCAGGGTTTCTTTTGGCATAATCATGGGATTTTTTTTCCATCTTTCAACATCATCTTCTACCTTAGTTGTGTCAAAGTTTTTTCAATCTACCTTTGGGAGGGAGGTCCCCTTGAAGGATTTGGTTGTCTTTGATGTGGTTATGAGTCCTCTTCAACTTGTAAAGATGGTTGCCTCACCTTCTCATTTGTGGATTGTGAGACCTAAAGCTCTTGTAGACTATAAGGTCAAAAGGGAAGGGCGAAGATTAGAGGAAGAAAGGCTAAGGTTGGATGTAGAGGAAATGGTGAAATATGATGCTCAATAGATGATGGAGGGCCTCCTTTCCCAATGAGGGATAAGATTTATTTCAGACCATGGTTAAGCTCATGTTTTAGTAGTTTTTCTTATGTTTGTTCCTTGTTAATTTATTCTTCGTTAAGTAATTTGATTTGTTAGTTGTTTTGTTTTGGATAATTATTGGTAACCTTTCGTTGACTATATAGATAATTTTTTTGTCATTTATGGGTTTGTGTGAGTAGTTGTTGGCAGTTTGTTTCAGATGTCTTTGGTGATCATCTCTTGATTTGTATTTGGTTGTGGGATCCATTCAAAAACCTCACTTTTACCTACATATATATATATATATATATATATATAGGATTACAACACCCTCTCCTAAGCCTCATGATGGTTTCACCCCTCGAGGCTATAGACCTTGGTTATTGGGTCAATGTGAGATTAGGGAACTTTGCGACCACATTTTCAAAAATTGTTTGAATAATATTGGATTTTAATCCAACTTGAAGGGCATGGGAAGTGATGTTAGGCAATTATGATTTAAAGTGGTGTGGTTTTTTTGTCCTTTCAAGTTAGTCACTTGTGTAAACCCCGATGGTGTTTGGTCCTCACACATGCCATGAAGTCCTTAAGGCATGTTGAGCTTGTTTGTGATGTGTCATGGCATTCTCTATATTTGTAGTCTGATAGTTGTTATATGTCTAATTTGCCCTTGGCCATCATTGTAACAAGCCTCCAAAAAAAATTTAAAGATAGAGTCAAACTGAGTGCAATAACACACTCATATTACTGAATGACATCAAAAGTTTCTCTAATTAAATTTGAACACAAGAAAAGAGTAATTGTTTACTACTCATCTAGGTTTGAATCACCTTGAGTGGACTTTATAAGGAAGTGTGTCATCATGCATTGAATATGGAGCCAAGATCTATAAGGGTGCCACTGCACCCTTATAAATATGCTCTTCATGGTCATATTCCTTTTAAAACCAATTAAAGATACTTAGCCTTAATTAAGTTTCCTTTTTTAACAGATTACATAGGACAAATAAAAGAATACGAGATTCCTATGTGTTGTTCTTCATTCAATGCCCCTATTAAAATAATCCTTATCAAAATACACTAATTGGGATGATTTTTCTTTAAGTAACTTGTTCTTCAATCACACATATCATCCACAGGAACGTGATATAATATTATAATTAAATTATCAATTTTTTTGCACAACATTATACATACATTTGCCATAACTCCCTTTGCACTAACTAAATAAAAATATTCTCCGTATACACTAGTGAGTGTTCTGAACATAGTTGAAGAATAAACATTTAAAAAAAATCGTTATCTAACTCTAGCAAATGTCTTTACACTTCATCCATGTGTTGATCACTTTTATAACATGATAAACATGCATTCAATGATAATTAAATACCATAACTACCCCCAAAATGCAATAGTTTGAAGAGTTTAGAAAACATACAAATACTTCATCAAACAACAACCATGCTTATTAAACATAGCTTTTGGAAACACTATTTAATACCACCAAATGCATCTACAAGGAGTTTCAACAACACTGCAATCCTTTAAGAAATAAATTTACAATAATAATTTCTATCTATGACACATTGCTTGCTAATCAAGATTTCATAACCTTCATTACACTATTGTAGAGTCCGAATGACTCAATCAAATATTTATCCTTGCCACAGAAAGATACAAGAATGATCACAATCAAATAAACTTGAGATACTTTAGTAACTTGAAAATGCTTCCTATGTATTAAGGTAATAAATGATTCAATAACATTTCTTATTGCATTAGGCTATTCCAATATGTATTCATAATGCACACACTCAAAATTCACAATGATAGTAGTATGAAATATCATTACCATAATCATAAATAATCCACTAACCCTTTATAAATTGCTTAATAAAAAAAAATATAACTCAGAAGGTACATAAATAATCACACATATTTACTTAAGTCCAAATTACCAATCAACAAACTATAAACAAATAATGAACAGTTCCATTACATTAACAACGACATGCAACCATACCACTCAACCATTGATAGCATTCATAATAACAACTACAAATCCTTTGCTTCTCTTTCATTTTAGTTGATTCATTATACGAATCTTAAATTTTCCCACATAACACTATTCAATCAATATAACTCAACTATAAACAATATAAGTCTCACTAACTGAATTAATAAACCAAAAGAGAACTGTAAATTACTTTTATTCAAAATAGAGATAAATATTAACATTCATAATCAAATTATAATCATTCAAATACATGATAATTTATTCTCCATCAATTATTTTATAATGATATCACATTTGAATATTTGATTCATAAATATGCAGTCAACATAGATTCAAATCACAAGAATGCAATCAACATTTATTTTAGTTACATGATTACAAATAAATGAATGGGAATAATAACTCAATTTAATCTTTATGGTACATGAATCCAAGATAAATATAAATAAGAAAAATAAACAATGCAACTGAGCATAGCATCGAGCTTGACCAATATAGGTATATTCCAACAGTGTTTCCATGAACTGAATATGCCAATGGAAATCATGCACAACTAAGTGAAACTAACTCACAAAGTGGCAAAACCCACCCAGTCTAGCCCTATGAGCCTCCAATTGGTGGCCCTAGCCACCTCATCCATCAATTTGATGGTGGATCTTGACATACAGGGTGCTGGCATATCCATGAAGTTATTCAATTTTCCAATATCCATATCAAACAAACCCAATAGGAAATAAGTCATAAAACACAAAGCATTCACTTTCAGGCCTAAATGATTTATGCCTCAAAAACAAAAAATAACATCACTTCCCATACATACAAGATTTGAATCATAAGCAAATCCCTAGAGAGTTCAAAACATAAGGCAAAATTTTGAGTGCAAACGAGTACAAGTAAATACCAATGACATTATGAGAAATGTGCATGGAACCATGGCACAAGAGTCCATCTTATAGTTCCAATAGAACTCCAAGGTTCTTTTTCCCATCCACATTTATTACAATTCCTCTTGGTGCAATGGAAAAAAAACAAGTGAACAAAACCCCAAATTGAACTTACTTGGATGGAAGTTCTCAGTCTGCCTTTTCAATTTTTCCCACACGAGATTCTCTTTTTTATCTGTGTTTTTCATTCTCTCTCTCCTATGGAAAAATGAACAACTTGAACATAACTAGAACCCTCCAAAGTCTGTAATAAAAATGGAATAACTTAGGTCATGGTTCAACAAGATGAAGGCAATAACTTCTTATTTCCCCACATTGTCATTTATTCTAGTAAAACTATAGGTTATTCACTAAATAATATCCACCGTGACAGTCCTAAATAAGCCATCAAACCTAGGTTATTACTAGTGGTAAAACAAACTTCCAAAAAAATAGTAATGACCATTAGGGTTCCCATCCGAGCTCAACAAAAAATAATCACAATGACTGAGCAGACAAAGAAGACACTAAAAACCAATCTCTTTAGAAAAAAGTGCCATCAACTAAAACAAACCCTAAGTCAACTTGCCTCCAATTTAAATATTGTCATGTCATGCATGCATATGATGGCCTAGATAAATTGCCAGCATTTTTAACATAAATAATAATCAATAGTGTAAGTCAATGGATTAAGGTCCATTTGAATTAATTGAGACCAATAATAATACCAAAGTCAATACAACAAACAATGCAAATAATAATACTTTACAAGGTGATAGGTTTATATGTGAAACAAGACAATAAAAAAGATGATAAAGACAAGACTAGTAAAATAAAATGTTTTCCAAACATGCCTATGTAATGCATAAAATGATACTATCACAAGGTGTAGATAAGATCTCAATTACTTGTTAAATCATAGTGCAAGGGTTAAAACCTGCTTCCAAGAAAGAATGGCAACTAACTATGATCAATAATGTGAGATCAACTTAGATAATCATGTAAGTGTAATAAAGTAAATTAAATCAGAGTTGCAAGATAAGAATTAATAAAATGATAAACAAACATCTACACGTAGACCAAGACTTCAAAGTCAACCAAGAGTCAAATGAAAGAAATGAAACTCAACAATCAACGACACACACAAAAATTGGTGGTTATATTGGAAACTTAAGCATCTTAAACTCGTATTGTTGGAATATAACTGACTAGCCACACACACAACCATGTATATCAAAATCCATCAATCAAACCTAGTTCATTCTTAGTTTTGTGCAATCATAAAAATGAGACATAAATAGTATTTATACCATCATAACATCAAATGTTCATAACCAACTAAACAATTGTAATCAAAACATCATAATCATACCAATGGAAACATTAAGTATAATAATTAGAGTATTTGAATCATGTACATGATCCATAAACTATAATAATCAAAACATCATAAAGTATGTCATACAAATGTCAAATAGGAGTAACAACAACTCTCAAATGGTTCCAAAAAACTAGGTTATGATAATCATGAGACTCTTTGCACTATTCCCTTAGTTTTTTCTCTATGGCTAAAGTTAGGAGATGGAGTTTCACTTGGTCATTATGTAGAATAGACTAAAAATCATTTTTTAGGTGCATATAGGTGACATTCACCAAATAATTAAGATAATTTTGTGTGTAAACTATCTAGAAATTGAGTCAAGGTCTTGGGTTAATTCTGAAGTGGCATCCATGTTTGTAACTAACCTGATGGCTTTGTTTCCAAACAAAATAGAGGTGTGTAGATGATATTTATGAATTATGTAGCAACTCAGTCTTGTACACTTGGCAAAATCAAACCTTAACTATTCTTCTTAGTTCTATACCTTTCCCACTTATGCAAGTCTTTCATCTGTTATCTTTATGTGCCCATTGCTCATCTCTTAGTCTGATTAGTATCATTCTAATGACTTAGGCCTTTTATCTTGCCTAGAATGATTTTAACCTACTTATTATCCATCTCTACATGTTTGGGACTTGTACCTATTTTCTTACTCTCTGAACACTTGTGTCCTAGCCAAACACCTATGTTGATGTAAGTGTCCTACACTGGCTCAAGTGTCAAGTGCCCTAAAGTCATCCAATTTTTAAATGAAATATATTCCTATGGTTGACATAAGTGCTTTAATGTGAGATATTCTCCAAAGGGATTGATATAAATATAAGATCAACCCTCATTCATTCCTCACCTAGAAAAGACCTGACACAAACCTAACATTGATATCAAAGAACATTCAAGTGAACAAAAGCTTTCCTATTTTCATATCAGTCATAGGAACAACACATACATAGATCTGAATTACTAAAAGAGTAGCCCAAGACCCTGATTTTCCAAATTACAATCTAGGTCACCGTTATACTTGTTTTTCACATATTGTATCCTTATGCACACACAAACCAACACGTAAGGGAGAACTACATAAGTCTAAGGCACTCTTCAAAGTATTGGCTATGTAAGTAGTGTTCATTGATAAAGGGATCTTTGGGGTAGCTTGCCATCATGTGCCACTAACCCATTTTTCTCACAAACATTATGAAGATGAAGAACTAGGGTTTTGTTATTTGATTAGGAACAACAATCCATGACCCATATCTAAATAAACCAAAATAAAGGTGACACAAAACTAAAAATCATCTAGGTGGTTACATCTAGTTTTAACATGTATTCCATACTAAACACCTACATCTAATCAAGATAGTAACATCAATGCAAACATCCTAAGCTAACATAAGTGTTTGAGGCTACATAAGCACTTAATCCAAAATTTGGTGATTGTTTTAGAATATTCTTCTAGTATGCTTCCCACCTATTCCATATATAGATTTATATCAACATTTTAATTAGTTAAATACCTTGTGTTCATTATCATTGAAATATCTAGCACATATGTACTTTCTATTTTTAGCATATCTCAACATTTAATTCAAAATATTGTTCATATGAGTTTACAAATTAATTGGTTTTCTATAGATATGTTTATCACCTAGTGTTTATTCATTTCTACATTATTAACCTTATATATCCTCATAGGATCCATATCCATATATCAGGGTTAAACATTTGGTGAACCTGATCTATTAGGGTTTCCAATCTCCTAGGGTTTTAACTTGATGTGATTGATTTACTAGGTGGCTAGTACTTGAGAGAGCATTGTATCATAGACACACAATTGGTTTCATAGAATCCCCATGTACTACAAACCATATTTCAATATCTAGAGCACCTAAACATGTTCTTATTATTGTTATTACAAAGAAACCACATAGCATATAGAGATGGGTTTTACAAACCCTTGTTCCTTATATTATTTCTACACAACCATAGAGTCCTATTTTACATATGTAGAATACTTATGAGCCCAACATTCATAAGTTCATAGATCATGTGTCTATGGATGAGATCATAGGATGATCTTCCATTCTAAAAAGACTAAAAAAAAGTAAAAAACTAAAAAAAAATTAGCATGTACTTATCTTATTAACTCCTTGGCATATATGTTGTTAGTTCCATGTTAGTAGATGTCATGTCAATATTTCCTATATACACATGTTTCACACAATTTTTGAGTGTGATACAAGCATACACAGATACATGATCTATACATGTATGGATGTTGGGATTTCCCTCTACTCATGTCACCAAGATATTGGAGGCATCCACCTTATTTGATCATGATACATCTAGGTTTTATCATTTTATGGTCATTTTACATTATCATGTTTAAGCTCATACATGTACTTAAACATGCCTTTATCCATACTCATATCTTTCACAGTGTACATGATATGCTATGTACTTAATGTTTTTTACTAACACATATATCCAAGGACTAGTATGATATGGTTATGCCAGTTGCTTATGTATTTTTTAATACACTTCCTTGAGTGTCTTTCCTTGTTATTATCTTGTTTGTTGAGCATTTGAATTTACTCCATTATATGCGGCTCCTGTGTATGTATTTCCTTATTGTTAACATTTGAGTATGGAATTGCTTGTTGTATGGATTATTGGAAGCACAATGGTTGGGGGGCATGGATTAGTCTTCAAACCTTTTATTTCAATTCCACTTAATCATACATGAACCATTCTAACAAGCATGTATATCTTAGCAAGCATAATCATCAAATCATAAGAACATGAAACACATGAACACAACATATACATGGGAAAACCTTTAAGGTAAGAAAACCTACTAATGAGTAAAATGGAATACATTCCTATAAGGTAAACATCAATCTTTAGTGAATCACCAACTTCACATGGAACACCAACCCCAATTAGCTCAACACTAACTCAACTAGACTTTACCAAGCACCCACTTGCAAGGAGGCACTAAGCTCTTAGATGAGTCAGCACCAAATCAACCACCTAATTATTTGATCACATTCAAAAACCATTATTTCTCATACAATAAATGATGATCTTCTACTTTATATCTTTACTCACTTCTATCCCTCTCAAAGCTAGCTTTTAGCCCTCTTCGCTCAACTAGCCCTTTTCATGGTTTGATTAGGTCTTATGACCTTTATCCTCATATTCATAAACTCTATTAGATATTAATGACATATCTATAATGATTTTTAGGACATCCTTCTACTCACCAATAATATATATCATTCACTTATACTGTCTACACTCTCAAGAGCATACCAAATAGGCTTAAACTGTCTTGCTTTTATACAAGTCATTTGATCATATCCTTCTTAGTTAGCCACATATTCAAATAAATTAGGTTGAACATGAATATATATTTATCATATTAAAATAACATTCATTAATCATGAATCAATCAACACATTAGGTCAGCTATACCTCAATTAGCCCTTACTCCTCTTTTAGGCTTAATAAAGACCTAATACGTCTACTTAACAACACGTTACCCTTTGATATTTATTGAATCATATTAAAACACCTCACATATAAGGAAAAAATCACATGCCACTCCAATATACCTTATCCAACTTTAATTTAGGTCCACAACACCTTTTAGGTCTAACCACCAGTTGAACCCTTTCTCAAAACACTGTTCATAAAAGGCCTGTCCATATACAGAAATTTGGTCTTGAACAATTAACGCATATACTCAAATTTTAGAAAAAACAAAGGAAAAAATTACATATTAAAAATCATAATGACCTTAGGGTCATCAAAAAACTCATCAAATGCTTCAACTCATGGTATACAGACTCAAACTCTTCTCTGCAAAATGCTTACTTAGAACTACCAATTGACTCCAAAACACAATCAAAGAAACATGAACTTATGACATCTAATTGAACCAATTCAAGGGATTTAAATGCATGAAAATGATATTATAACATAATTAGAGTAACATTTATTAAACATATCATAATATCTAATGGAAACTTTTTGTCTTACAGACCAATCTGTTGACTTCCTTTCTCACAGACTCCACTCAGCCAAATAAGCCATTTTGGATTCAATGTTCCAACCTATTATACTAAATTCCAAGATTGTAAAAAGCATGAATGTATTATTCAAGTCCCAAATAACATCATCATGCACTTCAATGCATCACCCTTACATGAAAACACATCAGAAATCATCTTCTCACTTTTGCCTAATTTTTTTTTACTATTTATACCACAAGTTTTGTTAACGACTGGCCAACTTAGAACACCAAATTTCACACTAAATATTTTGAACCTATCTATAAACCTTCATGAACAAAAAATACAATTCTCACACTTTCACCTTCATCCATTTAGCAAATTTGACTTGGTCAACTCTGTCTACTACAATAAATCTCCAAAAGACAAGCACTTTCTTATAGGGTCTGCTCACTCACCTGAGAAACTAATCACATTTGGAGATGCATGGGAGAGTTTAATTCAACCTATAATCACTTTTATATCCATACAAAGATGTTTTAATTTATTTAAAATAATATCTTCAACATCTGGTTAATGTTAGGGTTCTATGAGAGTTTAGACCAACTTCCAGTCTTAACAATCATTCATAAAAATTAGCTCCTCTTTACATAAACCAATTCTTGAAAATTTAAGCTATAAACCTTCATCTTCACCATGAACAACTTAAATTCTCATGTAGATGCTACATGTGCCAATGAACACTTGAAAAACCTTTGTAGGTAGACAAATCTTCATTCTGTGCACTTGAGAAACCTCAAAACATTTTTTCAAATCTTTTCACGTAAACCATGACCTAAAAATTTATGCACATATTTAAAACAAATTGACTCACCTCTTTCAATGTTCACCTACTCACCCATGTTAATGGAAACTAATCCTGATACCCCATCTAGCCACCATCTCTCTTATTGCTTTCTAGGCTTTGACCTACCAGTCACATTAGGTCTTGAAGCAGACCCTCTAACCACTATCTAAGCTCTCATCACCTCATATATATGACATGAAATCTCTTATCAGCTTAACTACTATCAAACATTATTTATATATCTTGTCAATAGCTCATGATGCCTCATTAGGTCAGGTAAGAGTTAGAACTAGTCTAGTTGTAGACTTGGATTGAAGTACTTACCTTTGTAGACTTCACCTTGAAACTCTTTTGAGTGCTTCAATGCCTCTTATGCATGATTATGCAACCTTACACAATTAATTTTCTTCAGAGCTTCAATAGATCATCTTTGTGTCTCACTCATATCATCTTTAGAGCTATTTATAGATCTTTAGAGCTCAACTGGGATCTTTGTAACTGCATACACAAATATTTAAATCTAACCTTTTAATCATTCTCAATGTCCTTAACACCTCATGTACAAACTCAAACAACCTCTCATGCTCAAACACTGTAGAGCATTATTCAGAGCATTCTCATCTTTGCAGCTCATTTAGAGTATCTTTGGAGCTATTTACATAGATCTTTAGAGCATACAACTCTTTCTTTAAAGCTCACTCATTTCATCATGCTAATTGTGTATACCATCTCACAAGGTCTAGATAAAGCATTACAAGATGCTTGATGCTTGACATACTGACTTGTACTTACTCATGTTAATCTGAATGATATTTCTTAAGATGATATCAAAATATTCTTCAAATAGTACTCTAACATCACTACTTTCATATAACAACAACACTCACTATGTTGGCATAAGAAATCATCATACACATACCTCAAAGCTTACATGATCATGGACCTTCACATGAACCTTTGAAATCATACTTTGATATTAATGATATTAGATTGACATCAATGACAACACTTATTCCAACAACTCAATAATCAATGACAATGCCCAACAATCTCCCCCTTAAACAATGATAATGTTCAACAATCTCCCCTTTTATCATTGATGGCAAACACACTCAAAAAATAATGTCAACCAATCTTGATGGTAATCATCTCTTAGATCTGGTTCTTGACTTTTCTCGCTCTTTCTATCCTTTTCGATCTTTCTCCTTTTCTTATCTTTTCTAATCTTTGTCCCCCTTTGACATTAATGACAAAGGTCTTTTATAACTATCATCTCTTTTAGAAAGAACTTAGATTACGAGACACATATCAGGCTCAGTCAACAACCTAAATATCTCCCCCTCAAACCAAACATCCACCATGCTTCTATCAATAGTAGACATCAAGGGTCATCTATAACTACTAAAATCATACTCTCTCCCTTTGAGTTGATATTGTCTTTTAAAGACACTATTTAGAACATATTCTTTAGAAACTTATGGCAACAACCTATAATGACCATTCTTAGAAACTTCTCTCAATCAGGGTACTCTCATAATTGATACATCAAAAGCTCAACAAATAGAGTCTACAAAGCCTTTTAGACACAATCTCTCCTTAACTCTATGCATATCAAAAAGAAATCACTTTCCTGACAAAGAAATTAGAACTACCAAGCTCCTACTTAGACCAAGCATATCTTCTTTCAAAGAACTAGAAACTCAAATCACTTACCTTCCTTGATATGACTGAAGAAGATCAAACTCTTTGGCCATACACAAGGCTATCACATTCTTGACATCAACTAAAGAAATGGAGACTCCCCCTTTGTCTTCATAGATTAAGCTCAAGTATTTAAATAAACATATACAAAAATCTTACCTCTCATATACCAATTAACTACACTTTGACCTTAGAGCTACCAACACAAGAATGGATAATATCCATCTTCATCTCTTTGCTTGCAACATAAACAACCTGTAATCTTCTCAAAATAAACCTTCTTTGATTGTAACCTCATGCTTCTGCTGATAGAAGAATGTCCCCATGAAGCTTAATGGAGCCACCCATTTTCACAGGGCACTAAAACAACATGATCTTAGGAGATTCTCAGATCTCCATTTTCTTACAAGATTGAATATTCTTCAACATCCTTCCTGGACTTGATTGGAACTATAAGATTGATCTCATCATCAACCATTTAATCATCAATGTGAGTTGCCAACAAACATTCCTTAATTGATTTATCATTTGAGGCATGCTCCATCTTATCAAGTAATCCACTTGATCTTGTAGATTGATCATGACTTATCTTTACTACTTTTGGTTTCCATACATTCATTTGCCTTCTTTCCAGCACTTTAGGAGCTCCAAACTTATTGTTTTGACTAGATGAATTTCTAACTCTGTTAGGACATAATCTTGCAATATGTCCTACATTATGACAACTGTAACATGCCACTTTATATATACCATTTGACTAATGTAAATTTTGACTCTTTCCATAGTTCCATGAGTACTCATTCTTGGAGGGACTTGTACATTCTCTTGCTCTATGACCAAATTAATTACATTCAAAATAATAACCATTGAAGCAATTAGCATATCTTATAGCATTAGGATGTATGATAGGGATTTTCATGTTTACCTTCTTGTCTTCGACTATCTTTTCCTTGACTTGAGATGCCATCTTTTGGTCTTCTTTAAAACCAAGACATGTCTTGTCACTTGCAGACTTTTGACTACTCAAGATATCATCTATAACCCCAGTGCTCTTTTCAAATTTCATAAAACTTTTCACCTTTCTAGATTCTTGATCTAGCTTAGCTTTCAAAAATTCTATTTCAATTTCATATCTATTGTAATCTTCTTCTTTAGCCTTTAGGCTTGATGTCATAATCTCCATCTAAGTTTCTACTTACTGGATGATCTCTTCATACTCATTGGAAGTGTTGCTCAACATTTCTTCAAACAAACTAATCTATTCCTCATAGTCCTAAACTAATGACTTTAATTTCTTGTTTTTCTTCTTCACAAGATTCAACTCTTTTAAGGAACTCATGAGCTCAGCTTCAAGATCCACTTCAACTTCTCCTTCTTCACTGTCATAGTATACTTCTTCATCTGATTCTACATTAACTATAAGGCCTTTCCCATTTAAACAACCCTTATTGTCTAATTCTATACTTATGAACAAAGTTTCACTATTGTCATGTTTAGATTCATTACTACCATCATCACTGTTAGATGTGTCTGAATCACTTACATCAAATGAGTTATCTTCTTTGGTATAGAAACTCTTCTTATTTTTTAATGATCCTTTCCTTAATTCTTATTTAAATCTCTCTTACTATTTTCATACTTGTAGACTTTTTTGTCATCTCCATAGTGTTCATCATGTTCTTCATTATGCTCATATTTGTCCATGTTAGGACACTTGGTTGCAAAGTGGCCAATATTTCCATAACTAGAACATTTGAAGGGTAACTTACCTTTGTACTTACATGAGCCTAACCTCAACTTCCTAGCAAACATAGCTATAAGTTCATCATCATTAATATCTGAACATACCTCATCTTTGACCTTCTTGGCCTTTGAGTTATTTTCAACTTTAAAAGCTACTTCTTTCTTGGGAGGTCTTCCTTCATTAGTTCTCATCTTATAGGAAGTTAAGATGCCATGAAGTCCATCCATCTCTAGCTTGTCCAAATATTGCATCTCTTCTACTATAGACATATTAGAGTCAAACTTAGGAATTAGTGATCTCAATACATTTTAGACAATAGTAGACTCTTTCACTTCTTCTCCCAGTCCTCTAATGATATTGACAACTTCATCAACCCTCAATAGGTAGGATGTAATAGTTTCATCTTCATTCATCTTTAGGCTTTCAAATTGTCTTTTGTGGGTCTACAACTTGGCCAAATTTACCTTAGTCTCTCCTTCATAAATGGTCTTTAGTTTGTCCCATATATATTTAGCTGATACATAATGCATTACCTTTACAAGCTCTACCTCTGATAGGTCACAAAGAATGGTATTCATTGCTTTAGAGTTATTTTTGCTAGCCTTCTTACCTATTACATTTATTGGTGGAATAAGAGGTGCAATATAACCATCCATAACTAACTACCAAATATCATGTCCTTGTGACATCATATAAATATTAATTCTAAAATTCTAAAAGGCATAGTTAGATCCATTGATTAACTAAGCCTTATTGGTAGAGAAACCACCTTGAACTTGTTGACTAGTCATCCTTACTTCTTAGGATCTCCTTTAGGTTTTTAGACTTGATTCAAAGGACCAAGATTTGAAACCAATTATTAGAAGAAAAATGAATAAGAGGGGGGTGAATTATTCTAAAATAAATTTCTTTCAATTCTACTCAATCATACATGAACCATTCTAACAAGCATATATATCTTAGCAAGCATAAGCATCAAATCATAAGAACATGAAACACATGAACACAACATATATGTGGGAAAAAATTAAAGGGAATAAACCTCATTAATGAATAAAATGGACTATAGTCCTATAATACACACATAAATCTTTAGTAAACCACTAGCTTTACATGGAGTACCAACCCCAACTAGTTCAACACCAACTCAACTAGACTTTAGCAAGCACCTACTTGCAAGGAGACACTAACCCCCTAGATGAATCAAAACCAAATCAGCCAACTAATTGTTTGATCACATTTCAAAAATCTTATTACTCATACAACATATGATTATCTTCTTCTTCAGCTCTTCAATCACTTCTATCCCTCTCAAATCTGGCTTTTAGCCTTCTTCGCTTAACTAGCCCTTTTCATGGGATGATTAGGTCTTCTAAATTTGATCCTCATATGTATAATCTCTGTTAGATATTAATAAAATATATATGATGGTTTGACTTACCTCCTTCTCATAAATAATATATATCATTTGATTATACTCTCTACACTCTCGTGAGCATACCAAATAGGCCTAAACTGCCTTGCTTTTATACAAGTCATTTGATCATATCATTCTTAGTTGGCCACACATTCAAATCAATTAGGTCAGCCATGAATATATATTTATCATATAAAAATAACATGCCTTAATAATGAATCAATAAATACATTAGGTCATCCATAGCTCAATTATCCCTTACTCCTTTTTTAGGCTTAATGAAGACCTAATATGTCTTCTTAACAACATGTTACCCTTTGATCTTTATTGAAGAATATTCAAAAAAATCACATGGAAAGAACACATAATATTCTAATAAAATATACCTTAAGAAAATTTAATTTAGGCCCACAAAACCTTTTAGGTACAACCACCTCTTGAACCCTTTCTCAAAACACTATTCATAAAAGGTTTGTGCATATATAGAAACTTTGTCTTGAACAACTAAGACATATACTTAAATATTATAAGTAACCATGGAAAAAACTATATATCAAGAAACCTCTGACCTCAAGGTCATCAAAAACTTCATTATATGCTTCAACTCAGGGTATATAGACTCAAACTCTTCTTTGCAAGATGCTTACTCAGAACTACCGACTGACTCCAAAACATAGTCAAGGAAACATGAATTTTTGACATCTAATTGAACTAATTCAAGGGATTTAAATGCATGAACATGATTTTATAACATCATAAAATTAACCTTCATCAAATAGATAATAATCTCTAATGGAAACTATTTATCTTACAGACCAATCTATTGACTTCCTTTTTCATAGACTACACTCACCCAGATAAGCCATTTTGGCTTCAATGTTCCAAAATTTTATACTAAATTAAAAGATTATAAAAATCATGGATATATTATTAAATTCATAAATAACATCATCATGCACTTTAGTGCATCAACCTTAAATGAAAACACATCAGGGATCATCTTCTCACTTCTACCTGTTTTTCTTACTATTTATACCACAAAGTCTATTAGCGACTGGCCAACTTGGATCACCAGCTTTGTACACCTAAGATATATAACCTATCCATAAATATTCATGAACAATAACTACATGTCTCACACTTTGACCTTCATCCATTTAACAACTTTGACTCAATCAACTCTGTCTACTATAACAAAGCTTTGAAAGACAATCATTTTCCTGTAGGGTCTACTTACTCACTTGAGAAATCAATCAAAACTAGATATGTATGGAAGAGTTTAATTCAACCTCTAATCAATTTTATATCTATACTAAACCATTTTGATATCTTTACAACAAGATCTTCAACATCAGGTCAATGTTAGGGTTTTATGAGGGTGCAGACCAACTTCTAGTCTTAATGATCATTCATAAAACTTAGATCCTCTTTATAGAAACCAATGATTGGAACTTTAATATATAACCCTTCCTCATCTCCCATGAAAAATTTATATTCTCATGCATATGTTGCATGTGATAACGAGCACTTGAAAAACCTTCTCAGGTAAATAACTCTTTATTTTATGCACTTAAGAAACCTCAAAACACTTTTTCAAGCCTTTTCTTGTAAACCATGACCTAAAATTTTATGTACATACTTAAAATAACTTGAGTCACATATGTCAGTGTTCACCTTCTCACCCATGTCATAGAAACTGATCCTGATACTCCATCTGGCCACCATCTCTCTTCTTACTTTCTAGGCCTTAACCTACTAGTCACATTATGTCTTGAAGCAAACCCTCTAATCACTATCCAAGATCGCAACACCTCATATATATGCCATGCAATCTCATATCAACTTAAATACTATAAAACATTATTCACATGTCTTGTTAATAACACATGATGCCTCATTAGGCCAAGCAAGATCTAGAAGTAGTCTAGTTGTATACTTGAATTGAAATACTTACCCATGTAGACTTCACCTTGAAACTCTCCTGAGTGCTTCAATGCCTCTTATGTATGCTTAGGCAACCTTATACAATTAATTTTATTTATAGCTTCAATAGATGATCTTTGTGGCTCACTTAGAGCATCTTCAAAGTTGTTTACAGATCTTTAAAGCTTGACTAGGATCTTTGTAGCTACATACATAGATCTTCAAAGCTACATACATAGATCTTCAAAGCTGACCTTTTAATCATTCTGAAGGTCCTCAATACCTTATGTACAAACTCAAATAACCTCTCTCATGTTCAAATGTTATCAAACATTCTTTAGAGCATTCTCATCTTCGTAGCTCATTGAGAGCATCTTTAGAGCTACTTATATAGATATGTGGAGCATATAACTTCTTCTTTGGAGCTCACTTATTTCGTCATTTACTTACACATACCATCTCAAAAGGTCTAGACAAAGCATTACAAGATGTTTGACACTTGACATACTGACCTATACTTACTCATGTTGATCTCAATGATATTTTTAAAATTAATATCAAAACATTCTTCAAATAGTACTCTCACATCACTGCTTTCATATAATAACACTCACTATGCTGGCATAAAAACTCATCATACACATACCTCAAAGTTTACTTAATCATGCACCTTCATAGGAACCTTTGACATCATACTTTGACATTAATGATATTATATTGACATTAATGATAACACTTATTCTAACAACTCAGCTTTCAATGACAATGCTCAACAATTTTCTTGTTAATCAATGATAATGTTTAACATGGACATTTGAATATGTCATTTTTTTAATTTTGTGGACATTTGAATAAGTCATGTCCATTCTACTATGTGACATTTGAATATGCCCCTTATTTGTGATCTCTTTGGACCATTATCTTTTGACTTGATTTTGAGTGCTCTTTTGTGTGTGCTTGGTTATTTCTTGAGCTTGTACTATTACTATCTATATGTTTTTGTGATATTTATCAAGCATCTTAGGCCTATATGTGATCGCACTCTATGTGCTTCAATGATACATTTACCTAAACATGTATTTCTATATGTTACATGGTTTATTCACAATTATATGGTTATCTTATCCTTTTGAGGTGAGGTAACTACTAGTTTCTATCTACCTTCACCTTAAAGTAGGGCATATCAATGGTGGGATGTCATAGAGGCATGGATTTCACATATTCATAATTTAAGATCCAGTGGGGGAATGTTTTAAAAACATTTTTTCCACACTTACTCAGTATGTGACAAATTTAGATTATAGTGGGGGCATGTTTGAAAACATGTTCTCCACATTGGCACTTATATTAGTTTTTAGATTTCTCTATATATAGTGGGGGCATGATTTGAAAACATGTTCTCCACACTTAATTAGGTTTTAGATTGGTCAGATTCACAATTATATGATTCAGATACCTATTTGTGGTAGAATTCTATACATTGGTACCATTTTTATACACAATTTCAACATGAGACATATCTAAGGTACATATGCTATGCAATGTGTGCCTAATATTTCAAAATCAAATAATTTTCAGATTCAAAACACTTTCATAGACTATTGTTACCCACCAAGTTGGACTTTTACAAATTGTATTGAGTTAATCTAATGTAGTAGTTGGTTCACTTTTGACATAGTTGAGGTGATTCAATCACTCAATCTTACAAAGTTTATAGGTTGGAATTGATTATATCATATAGCCTCACTAAATATATATTATGGGTTGACTTTGTTCACTCATGCTCATTAGGTTATAAGTATGCTTAGGTTACATGGTTGAGCTAATGTCAACTACCAAGTGGTAACTCATCTTATCTCCAAGGTTGGGGGCATGTGTCCTCCAGTCTCTCTCTCTCTCTCTCTCTAGATATATACAATTTATAGAGTTTACATTTTTTACTTATAACAATTTAAATAATTCATAATGAATATATTTCAAGTCAAATTTCCAAAAGGCAAGACAGTTACATCAATACACAGTTGTAATCCTAAACCTTACACTCTTTCAATTGTAATAATTTAAATACTTTTAATTTTAGATTATATTCACTAATTATATACTATAACATACTCTTAGTTTCAAGTCAGTCACTATTAAAGCACTCAAGTTGGACTCAAGCAAAGCCAAGGTGTGTTATACACAGCCAGGTACACATTCATTTCCTTTAAACTAGAAATTTTATTACTAAATTAAAGGGGTGTCAAATGTAGATGATATTTATGAATTATGTAGCACCTGAATCTTGTACACTTGGCAAACCCATACCTTGATTGTTATAAACCTTTTTTGCTTCCATAAGTTGCATCTACTATCTCTTTGTGTTCATTACTCATCTCTTAGTCCGACCAACATCATTCTGATGATGTAGGAATTTATCTTGTGCAGAATGATTTCAACCTACTTATTATCCATCTTTGCAAGTTTGGTACCTTTACTTATTTTCCTTCTCTATGGACACTTGCTTCCCAACTAGATGCCTACATCGATGTAAGTGTCCTACACTAATGCAAGTTTTAGTGCCCTAAAGTCATCTAATTTATAGATAAAATATATTCTTATGGTCGGTTGAAGTGCTTTAATGTAAGATATTCTCCAAAAGAATTGGTACAAATATAAGATCAACCCTCATTCATTTCACACCTAAAAAAGACTTTGCACATACCTAACATTGATACCAAAGAACATTTGAGTGAATAAAAGCTTTCCTATTTTCTCCTATTTTTTTATCAGCCATAGGAACAACACATCTACAGGTCTAAAGTATTGAAGGAATAGCCTAAGAGCCCAATTTTATAAGTTACAAGTTATGTAACTAATGTACTCGATTTTCACATATTGCATCCTTATGCACACATAAGCCAACACATAGGGGATAACTACATAAGTATGAGGCCCTTTTAAGAGTATTGGCTATATAGATAATGCTCATTGATATAAGGGTCTTTTGGGTAACTTGAGACTGTGTGTCTGCTAACCCATATTTCCCATAACCATTATAAAGATGAAGAACTATGGTTTTACTATTTGACAAGGAATGACAATCCATGACCTAGATTTTAATATACTAGAGCAAAGGTGACACGAAACCCAAAATCATCTAGGTGGTTGCATCCAATTTTAATAGGTATTCTATACTGGACACCTACATCCAATCAAGATAGTAACATTGACACAACCATCCCAAGTTGATACAAGTATCCAAGGCTACATAGGCACTTAATCCATAATTTGGTGACTATTCTATAATCTTATTCTAGACTACTTTCTTCTTGTTCCATATCCAAATCCATATTATCATTACAACCAGTTAAGTACCTTGTGTTCATTATCATGGTAGTATATAATATAATTATACTTTTTATTTTTAGTATATATCAACATTTAATTCAGAATATTATTTATCTAAGTTTGTAAATTAATTGGCCTACTATAGATCTATTTATCACTCTTATGTTTATTCATTTCTATATTATTAACCCTATCTATCCTCATATGATCCATATCCACAAATTAGGGTTAAAAAAGGTGTTGTTGGTGGCTGAAACCTCTATAAAAAAAGATCATCATGGGGGTTTGGAAAAGGCAATGAAGACATTTGATGTGGTTGTTCCAAAATATCTTCTAATATATGGTAGGGAGTACAAGGAATTGGTTTATATGGCTTTGTTAAGGGAGTTGGAGTCGTGCTTCTTCAAATTGTTCAATGTGGTGGACTATTTATAAAGAGAGCTCAAAGTTGGGAATAATTTGGTTGGAGTTGTGGATGTAATTTCTTTAGTGAATTTCACACCTTTGTAAATCCAATTCTTCTCTCCTACCATATGATGGAGAAGAAAGTGGTTATATTGTCCATGAAGGTTGTGAGGCAACTAGTAAGGCTAAATGGTGCAACATGATATATTTTTTGACTAACACAAGGACTGCAATCAGGGGAACTTCTACTTCTTCTCATATTAGTTCTAGGCTAGACATAAATGTTGATCTTGTTGACCTCAATTTAGAGTTGGAGGTTGCTCTTGGATGGGTCCCTGCAGGGTCCTAGATGCAACTATTCTTTGTTAGTTATTCTTTATTGGTTATTGATTGGTTTTGCTCATGTTAGTGGTTTATTTTGGCTAGGTTTTTCTATGTGATGGTTTTTGTTATCTAAAAGTTGGGTTTGTGGATGATTAGCTACAACCATTTTGGCTTTTTATTTTCATATGGTAGGTGGTTGTTTGGTCATGTATGGCCTTGGGCCTAATTAAAGATATTTTTTAATATTTCATATCTTTTATAAATAAAAGAGAGGGGGACCCTTAACCCCTATTTATTGATTAAAAAAATTATATGAAAATTTAGATTTTATTTAAAAATTTGTAATTAACAAATTTAATTTTTGGAAATTTTATAAAAAGAATTGTTAATTAGGAAAAACAAATAACTCATCTAAAATACTTGGAAACAAGGATGATCTATAAGGCATGACATGATCCAAAATCTTTGTGAATGGGAGAAGAGGCTAGAGGGCATGAAGTTAAAAACTATAGATTACATTGATCATTCCTCCCCCTAGTAACAAATATTTAAGGTGTTTTTATGTTAAGTAGGTCCTCTTGGCCTGTGATTATTACTAAAAATACATTAGGAAAATATTGTAAGGGTAATGATTATTCTTATAGGTATAAACACCTAATTTTAGAATAAAAGTAGTTATTAGATGTAGAATTGCATTATTATAGGGAACTTGCATGTTTATCGATTATCAACTCATATTAGGATCTTATTGTCATTTCCCCCTTGTGTTTATGGTTTTACCCTAGCTTTTTCCTCCTTGTTACTTTTACTCTCTCCTCCCCTCATTACTTCTTCTTGTTTTTAGGATTTTGCCCAAAATTGAATAATGTGTTAAGCATGGGATATATTGAGAGGAGGGTGAATTAATATATCATATATCTTATAAATATTTTACTTAATCAAACTCCACTTAACCATACATTCAAGATATGCAATAAAAATGAAACAATAACATACAACACACAAGAGAGAGAGAGACAACAAATTTTTACATGGAAACCCAATGTGGGAAAAACTATGGAGAACAATCTCAAGTATATAAAAGAGCACCAACTCAAATTATAATTTTCACAAGCACCAACTTGTAGGAGCACCAACCCCTTTGCTAAGCACCAACACACAACTATTTGTGAGCACCAATCCACAGGAGCACCAACCCCTTGCAAAGATTTGTGATCACCAACCCATAAGAGCACCAACCCCTCTTGTGTATAAACCACAACTATCTCTCAATGTTGCTTTCTCAACAAATGATAGCACTCTACTATATCTCTTTCTATTCTCTCCTCTTTTATTATATAAAATAATTAAAAACCATGCACTCTCTTGCATATTACAAATGGCTTCTCAAGCCTTTATTTACATCTTTCCAAATGACCTTTGACATTCCCCCTTTGTGATCCTTCACTTCTCATGGAAAATGGCACCAAACTTACATGACCCTTCAATTCATTATATTTTGAAAAGTCACATGGTGACCCTTCATAAGCAAATGCGTCCTTTCCTCTTTTGTCTTTATCTTGGTGACCTTTCAAATTCCTTAAGGTGACTCTTCATAGAAAAATGTGTCATACCCTCTTTTGTCTTTACCCCATGACTCTTTGACTTCTTCATGGGCCCTCTTTTGACTTTTATGCAACTAAAAATATATTCGTTAATATTAAATAAATATCAACACATTTTAGCCAAAATATGAATATTAAAAACACCTTTAGACAATAAATTCTATGGGGCCTTTATCACCAATGCTAGACCTTTGACATCAACGATAATATTTTCAACATAATATATGATTTTAGGGTGGCTTTTATTGTTCCTAATTTTTTAGCCTTTCTAGCCCATTATGTGTCATCTTACTCACCAATAGGGTCCTAATTTGAATTTGAAACATCTATAAATACACAGGTGCATTAATAAATATATGACATGATTTGGACAAGGAATAAATGCATATTGTATTGAAAGAATCTATTGTGAAAGTGTAAGAGTAGTTATTTAAAGTATTTAGAGTTGAATTCAAGAATTGAAGCATTAATTATTTTTCCATGCATTTGTTCTAGCATAAAATTTCATAAAGGATGTAGATCCCTGATTTTGATATAAGTTCCCTTTTTATAGTGTTTTTTTCCCTATGTTGTCATGCTTGATACATTCATGTATAATTTATTATTTTTGTAGATGGCTAAATATGGTCATAGGTACTTGATAATGTTAATTCCTGACATTTATTAAACCACTTTAGTTATTCCCAAATACATGACTCTTACTCACCTTTATTATAAGCCATTTATCTATTTGTGGGCTTGACCCCTAGTTTGTTGTCAATAGTACACAAATTTTCCAATTCAATGCTCAAAGCTCTCTATATCACTCTCATATTGCTTCCCATCTTAGGGAAATTATCCTTGATTCTTTGGGATAGTTCCACATTAGTCATATAGATCTGCTATCATGGACCTATCCATATAGAGCAGCCTTGTCCTATGCCATTTAATGGTTATTTTTCAAATTTTGAAATATTCATTTTTTATGCTCCTGTCTGCCTAGAGTGGCCTTATCCCACACCATTTAACAACTATTTTACAAATTTTGAAATATTCATTTGTGTCTTCCCACACATTTTGTAAGTTTGGCTAAAGGAAACTATCAAAATATTTCACTATATAATCAAATCAAAACCTCATTTCAAAGGGACTTGATTTCTATCTAGCATCCATCTTTTACATTGTTGTACATTGAGCAAAGTTGTCATATTTTTCCAAAATTCAATATCAAGCATTGGGTGAAATCTCAAATCAAGTTTGAATCATATAAAATCAAGTTAAGAGTTAACATTATCAAGTATCAAATCAAAATTTATAGTTCAATACATATAGTCAAGGAGTAAATTACAGAATAACTCTAGGTGGGAGAACTATGTGGCTTGATTCCCTCATTAGAGTATCTAAAAATGTAGGTATTGGTCAATCATCAAAGGGGTGATTGCATTCATCTCAACCCATTACACCCCCATTTTTTTGTAGGTTTATATCTTTCACAAACACCCATAAGGTTTCCAAGGTAAAGAGAAGGAGAACAAATTTTTTTGTGCCATAATATCAAAATCACAATATCTAAGCCCTCTCAATAGACATGAGTGCATAAGGTGACAATTACAATTTTTTCATAGTCAACATAAAAAATATCCATAGTCAATGGATGCAACTAGCCTACACTATTGTCTAATGAGTGCGAACTTATCCAAAAACATCTTTAGATTTTGTTCTTGATTTTGAGTTGTCACAATTTGGTCTTTTCTTATTTATCACTATTAGACATAAGATATTGTCAACTAAAAACCAAAAAATGTTAAATATTTTATTCTTTATTGTACTCACTATTTTTAGCATATGTCACTTGTTAATTTTAATTTCCTTTTCAATCAATTCTTCTTTTATATTCAGATTTATGCTTGAATGCCATATATTACAATCTAAATATATCCATCAAGTTTTTTTACCTATTCATCAAGCATTTATTTTTCAAATAAAAAATAAGGTAAAACATATTGGGGAACCCTATTGGTTGGAAAACTTGTATGGGATAAAAATTATGGGTTTTTGGTAAAAAGTGTGGGAACGGGGTCCCTCTCCTATTATTAGGCAGAGCTATCTTTATTTAAATTCAAAGACAAAACTAAAAATTAAAATATATACAACAGAAATGTTATCTTTATGAGGGTTTTTATATTTTTGACCTGAAAGTATGAGAAGGTGGTAGAAAAGAAAACTAAAAGGATAAGATGAATTTTCATGGAGTGAGACGTGAAAAAATAAAATGAGAGGGAAGAAAAAGGATAGCTTTAATAATTTAAACATAGAAAAGTGCTATAACTACCCAAGGTCATATAAGATGATGGTCAATATGACGATGGAAACCATTTTATTTAGAAGGTAAGAAAGATATAATTTGAATGTACAAATGAAGTCCATACACCAAGTAGATTTTGAGACAAAAATACTTCAAAACAACCATATATTCCTTGTAGGAAACAAATACATATTCATTCCTTTACTTTCACTTAAGTTTCTTGATCTAAAATTATCTATATAGATTAGGATAGATTGTTATATAAAGAATGCCAAATCACTCAGTGATTCAAAAATAATGTTATAGTTTATTTAAAAGAGAATAATCAAAATGAATGAATAAACTCATGCATATTATTCATCTAGAAAAATCTATAGCACAAAATACTAGAAATTCTTGTATTGATTCTTTGTAGAGTTGTACATATAAAACTTCTCTTTTTCCCTTGCCAAAATTTATATATATCAAAAAGTCCTTACAATGAATTTAAAAATTATATTTATAGCTTATGAGGTGGTGGTTATGGGACATAACCACCTTTTTTAGACATTTGGAGTGGCTCTAGAAGTGCTTTGAGAAAAATGCACAACTTAAAACTTACAAAAATGACTTTTCAAAATTGCATAACTTAAAGGTTACCAAAGTGACTTTGTGAAATTAAACAAATTAAAACTTGTGAAAGTGAATTTTTGAAATTGCACAACTTAAAATTTACAAAAGTGACAATGCAAAATTTCACAACTTAAAAGTTGTTAAAGTGACAATGAGAAATTGCACACCTTAAAAGTGGAAAAAGTCACTTTAGCATTTTAGTCATCTTCTTCATCATAGATAACTTGAACATCCTTTTGCTTAATCTATTGCAATATTTTTCTATATTCATCAAAGTTATTCATGGTTTATTTCACTTTGTATTCATCAAGACCATCTGAATGTATGGAACTGATTTCTCTTTCATAATGAAGATCAAGCATTTTGTGTGGAACATGCTGAAGTTTATTCAAAAATTTATCAATTTTATCAAAGGTATTTTGATACTTGATGAATCGATTTTAAGTTGAATGCATATTTGGGAACTGTCTATTTTTTCCTAAAAATTGCGTAAATTACTCCATAATTGATTGTGTTGGAAGAACCATTCCTTTATCATCCATGAAAGCACAAGTGTCTCAATTACTTCATGTATATTATTTATTACATAAGTTTCCATTGATTGAGATTCTATAAATTTACATAGGCCTTCCTCTAGGATGATAATGTAAAACTTTGTTGTGCCTAAAAAATTTGTGAGATCACCCTAGTTTTCCTATTTCAAAACCCATTCTACAATAATAACATCTAGATCTATTTTGGAGAATACTTCCAATTTTGGTGGCAACTATTTCCTTTTACTATCTTCAAATTCATATTTAGTTTTGGCCTTTTTGGTGAGATATAATTCATATTGAATCTCAATATAGATATACATAGCCTTGTTTATTATTTTGGTTCCTTGAAGGATCAAATTTTTTGATGATTTTTTAGTTACTCTACCTATGTATCCAATTTCCTTAAATGTATTTAATGTTTTAATATCTAAAACTTGAGGTGCAATGTCAAAAGAGGAGGATTAAATTGGTTTCACCAATTTCTAAACAACTAATGAGATTTGTTCAACTTTCTCTTTCAATTTCTCCTTTACTACTTTCTCTTGATCCATTTTATCAAATAGTGTATCTATTATTGATTACACATCCTCTTTAACTCCTCTTGTGGCCTTATCAAGATGAAAATTTGATATCTAATAATCTATAATATTGTCATCTTCTTTATTCTTATCTAGAGGATGGATTGCCACCTCAACATACAATTCTCCTTATTTATATGTCAATATTCAATAAACCTATTATAGGTACAATCACTAGGAGGGGAGTGAATCAGTGAGCCCAGATATTTCAATTACAATCACAACCCTTTAAAACTATTAAATAATAAACATATATCAACTTGATCAAGAAACATTAATAAGAGAGATCATTCATTCAAAACATACACAAGATCAAACATATAGTACATAGTTCCTATGGGAAACCCTCATGGGGAATAAAACTCACTCTCAATCCTACAACACATGGACTACTGTCCTATAAGAGATTAAAAAAAAGGAATTGATCAACTCCTTTAGACTAGAGAACCTTGATCAAACTAGAAAGAGAATGTTGATCAATCAAAATCAACAAGATTCAACTCTTTTATCCATGATTGGACCCAAAACATTCATGGAATCTAGCAAAGATGAAAGTTGGAATGGTGTAATGAATGAAGAAATTGATAAAATAGAAAAAAATGAAGCATGGGACTTAGTTCCTATACCAAAAAATAAAAGTGTGATAGGTACCAAGTGGGTTTTCAAAAACAAGATGAATGAGGAAGGAGAAGTCACAAGGCTAGATTAGTGTGTAAGGGATATGCTCAGGTTGAAGGAATAGAGTTTGATGAGAATTTTGCTCCTATAAAAAGAATGGAAGAAATTAGACTCTTCTTGGATTATGCAACCTTCAAAGATTTTAAGTTATATCAAATGGATGTGAAATATGAATTCTTGAATGACAATTTAGAAGAATTCTACATTGAGTTGCATGAAGGGTACTTCTTATCAAGTAATCAATATTTTATGTGTAAATTGAAGAAGGCCCTGTATGGTCTTAAACAAGCTCCTATAGCTTGGTATGATAGGTTGGATAAGTATCTTTTGAGTCAAGGTTTTAAAAAGCGGGTAGCTGATAGTAATTTGTACATTAAGATAGAAAGAAATCATCAATTAATAGTTGTTATATATATTAATGACATAGTTTTTGGATCTGATAATGATAAAATGAGTAGAGAATTTGTAGATACTATGAAGACTAAGTTTGAAATGTCAATTTTAGGATAACTATCTTTCTTCTTAAGATTACAAATTAATCAAATTGATGTAAGGATATTCATTTCAAAAGCTAAATACATCAAGGATATGCTAAGGAAATTTGACATGATGGATTATAATCCAATGGGTACTCCAATGATCACAGGCTGCAAGTTAAGTAAACTAGATGACTCACCAAAATTTGATCAAACTTTGTATAGAATCATGATTCAAAGTCTTTTTTACTCTACTACTTCTAGGCTTGATATCATGAAAGTAGTGGATCTTGTAGGAAGGTTTCAAGCTGAACCCAGATAATCTCACTTAAAAGTTGTTAAAAGGATCTTAAGATATCTCAAAGGCAACATAGAGTATGGTTTATGGTATCCCAAGAGAAAAGAATTATTTTTGAAATCTCATACTGATGCAGATTGGGCAAGATGTGTGGTTGATAGGAGAAGTACCAGTGGTGGGGTATTCTTCATGGGGGAATGCTTGGTGTCTTGACTAAGCAAGAAGCAAGTCTTAGTGTCTATATCAACTATAGAAGCTAAATATATAATAGATACTTCTTGTTGCACAAAAGTCATGTGGATGAAACAAACTTTAAAAGATTATAAGGTAAGACAAAATGGACCTTGTCCTATCTATTGTGACAACACTAGTGCAATTAATATCTCAAAGAATCATGTTATGCACTCAAAAACTAAGCACATTCTTATTAAATATAATTCCTTAAGAGAACAAATGAATAATCAAAGTGTTAAGCTAGAGTATGTGCCTACAAAAGAGCAGCTTGCAAATATTATGACCAAACCATTATCAAAAGCTACATTTGAGTATCTAAGACAAAGCTTGGGTGTTATTTATTTATCTATGAATAAATAGAAGGTATTTGGTTAATTAGGATCAAAAATTTCATGATCTTGCTCTAGAGGTTTGAAAAGAAGCTATAATGCAGATGTAGAGTTGGTGGTCATGGAAGTGTCTTTAATAGAAGGCTAGTAAGTATGTGTGGTGGTTCTTCATGGTGTACGAAGATATGAAGATGCTCAAAAGGTGAAATGACTCAAAAATATTAGGGGGAATCCCTCTTAGATGTTTCTTGGTGAGTTCCATTAGATTTCAATTCTTTTATGTGTTCTTTCTTCATTGGTTGCAATACTTGGTTGAAGAAGAGTGTTGGCATAGAGCAAGAGGAAGTTATCAAGGAAAAAAGAGGTTGGATCAAGGTAAGGGGGAATTTGTATTATCTTTCTAAGATGGATCATTCCTATTGATGGTATTTTTAGGTCCTCAGGATCAGTTGGTGCCCACTTTGTCATTGTGTCAAAGGGGGAGAAAGCTCCTATTGTGAGAATGCTTGAAGAGAAAGAAGGTGAGCTATATGATGTTTGTTGACATCAATGATAAAGGAGAAGATTATTGGAGATTTTTTAGTGATATCATGATGATGTCATGGAGGTGCCTGGTAAGTAGATGAAGTGCTTTAATAGCCTAAGTAATAATGACAAAGTGTGCAATGTGCTTGTCCTAGTGTGCTTACTGTTAGCCTGGTTGATCTTCAGTTTTGACATGGTTAAAGATGTTCAAGAATGAATATTATGATTTAAGGTTTTGAAATAGGTCCCATAAGATGTTTTATATGATTTAAGTGATTATGTACATAAGTGGATTTCATATATTTGATAATTGTTTTCATCTAGACATTTTGGGTCTAGTGGTAGATAATCTAAGTAGGTAATTTGCTGACATCACCATTACCACATATGGATGAGTCAGAGGGAGTTGGTCATATGGTTGTGATAAAATTAGTCCCTAGTTACCATATGATAAATATTAGGTCATGCACCTAAACACAATAAAATATATGTGGGTGCAAAGTTGGGCTCCTAAACATTTTGACAGTGTTTTCCCATAGCCAAATTTGCAATGTGGCAATAAGAGCTAAGTAAGCATTTTGATGATGGAATATCTCACACATGTGGATGTTTAAAAACAAGATGATCATATAGTTTTGATAAATTTTGAGCCTAGATGATTTGTGCTAAATTTTAGGTCAGGCACTGAAGCACATCAAAAGACATGCATGTTCAAAGTTGGCCTTTCAAACAAGTTTTTGACATAGTTGGCTTTATAGCAGAAAAATCTGAGTGAGCATTTTAATATAATTATATATCCCCTGTGTGAGGGTTATAAGATTAGTTTGTTACATGGTTAGTTTATCTTATGTGAGGAGATCATATGGTCTAAATTTGAAATCATACAAGTGAGCGAGGTAAAAGTTATTGAGGTTTAAAGTTGGCTTCTCAAACAGATTGCAAGTCCCTATACTTAGTTATTTTTTCAAGAGTTAAAGTTTAGGACCAAATGAAGATCCAATGATTCATGGGTGATCATGCATATTGATCTAATGGTGTGTGTTGAGTCAAAGAGGTCAAAGTGATAGTTGTTTAATGCTGAGCAAAGGTAAAGGATAAGGATCTAATGGTGAACGAGTGTTCATACAGTTTGATCGAATGGTGAGTGCTATAAGATAAATACTGAGCTGACCCATAGAGATTGATGGTGTGTATTGAGTCAAGATTTCAAGATTGCAAGAGATGAGGTCATCTATCCAAAGTTTAAATGTGGCTATTTGAATTCAAATATTTGAATTTAACAAAGGGAAAAACCAATATGTGGTTTTTGGACCATATCTTTTGATCAAAGATGAATTTACTCATGGTGTAAAAATCAAAGTGGTATATGAATCCAAGATGCATATATAAATATGGATTTTAAGATTTATAAGTGTGTTTAGACAAAGATATTGGGATCTAAATTTGACTATGTGTTTGTGCATGTTCTGCAATTAACCCAAGAAGAATATTTGAGCTTGTTCTAATGTTGTTTTGATATCTCATGATGAATTAGATATACGGGAGTGTTGTAGACTCCATAAGGATGATATATGTGAATTATGAAGTTTTGAACAATATTTTTAAGTGTGAATAAAGGTTTAAAATTCAACTATGTATTCATTCATGGTGACTGTGTACATATAATATTTTTTAAGCGATTTATGCTTAAGCAGAAGGGTATTGTGATGGATATGGAAACTTAAAGAGGACTTATAAATAATGTGGCATGGGTTAATGAGTTGGAAAAGTGTTCCTATGTTCTTAGTTTTCTTGGATAAATGTTGATGAGATGAATGGGTCTCCATAGGACCTAAAAGTGACTTAGGCCTATTTGAAAGTGGATTGTGCATAAGTGTGACCCGATGTGAGATGCCTTAAGGGTGAAGGAACATGTTGTGGCTGATAGAAAATATTGTGATCTTGTTAATTCATGATTTCTCTATATATAGTGAAACCAAATGTGTTTGTTTATAGACTTTAAGGGGAAGACTTGGAAGATAAGTGTAAGGTGTTTGTGAGAGTTGTAGAGGGCCAAGTTGGGGGGGTAGAGTGTCAAGTTGATGAGTTAATGAGTAGAGCAGATTGAAGACTATGTGTATGACCTATAGGTCATATTTATAATTTATAAATAGTTCTCTTGTAGTTTGAGGATATGAAAAGAGGTCTGAGTGTGCATATTAGGATAGTTTGAGTGAAGAAGGAGAGAAATTATGTCATGCTTATATGAGAGGCTTGTATGAGATAGAGCGAGAGTTTATGCAGGGGTTAGAAAATAGAAATACATCATCAGGTGTTGAAGACATTATTTCTAAGGTGGAGCTATTCAAAGGAGGGTTTAAATGACTTGATATTCCTTAGGGGCAGTTGCTCCTTATGAAATAGGTGTTTCACTAAAGACCTTTGGTTAGGAGGGTATGATCAAAGCTCACTAGTCTAAAGGAGTTGATAGGTCTCTTGTTTGTAATTTATTATAGGATAGTAGTCCATGTGTTTTATATTTGAGAGTGGGTTTTATTCCCCATGAGGGTTTCCCACAAGAACTTTGTGTTGTGTTCGATCTTGTGTATGCATTGAATGAATGAGCTCTCTACTTAATGTTGCTTGATCAAGTTGATATATGCTGATTATTTAATAGTTTGGAAAGACTACAATTGAAATTGAAATATCTAGGATCATTGATTCACCCCCCCTCTCAGTGATTTCACCTCTAACAAAACCATTTTAGGTTTATTCACTACACGAGGAATATGAGTGATGAGGGTATTGAAACCAATTTCCTGAGGTTACACTATTTAATTTATTTTCTTCACTTCTTCCTTTAGCCAATCTAGAATATTTGTATTTGATGCTTATTAAATAGATTCATGTTCCTCCTAAGTTTGAATACTAGAGGGATTGTTGAAATTATCAATGTTTGAGTAGATGAGGGTAAGATATTACCTTGATCTAATCTAGGTGAATCTAATTTAGCCTTAGGAGTTGAAATATGAGGTAGACTCATATGTTTAGGTGAAGGAAAAGTTAATGGAATATCAATCTTGGGATATAATTGGGGAGGCACATCACCTATATTAGGATAATTAGATATAGGGATTATCAAAGGAGTATCTAAATCTATGAATTATTATGTGGTTTTCATGACTAAGCTTTGCAAATGAACCACATTAAGAGGTTATGAAATTAGAGCATTAAAAATTCCCAAATTAATTTTATCTCCTTCAACTAAAATTTTGATTTTGAGTTTGGGTAGCTTCTAAGGTTGACTAGTTATTGGGACCGCATTATCTTTTTCTTTTGATTATCTAATCATGGCTTAATTGATATCTTCACTAGAAGAATTCACTGTGATTGACTTTCCTTCTACAATTTTTTGAGGATGATGAGTTTTTATATCCAAATTTATCAATGGTGGAGAAAAACCAACATTTTCAACATTAACCCCTTTTATTTTAAGCTAATACAATGTTATGTTCATTACTACTTTGAGGTGTATCTTCCATAGATGTTGAATCAAATTTTCTTCAATAACTATGAGGTAGAGGTTATGATTCAATGTATTATTCTTGGTAAATTAGATCCAAAACATCATCATCATCATCATCATCATCATCATCATCATCATCATCATCATCATCTTCAAACTCATCATGAATTTACACAATGTTACATTCAATGATCTGTTCTAAGATAAAATGAGAATAATCTTGTAGCTTAACATTTGAATCATCATCACATTATATCCAAAAATATTCAAAATAGGTAACATGTTGATATGTATAACTAAGAGAATTTTTAATTAGTTCCCTAACATAAAAATAAGGCCTAATATGAAATGGATGAAGAGTAACTCTTATCATTTCCACATTTATGGATTTTGATTTGGAAAGAGAAGCAGTAGTGTACCTTCCAAACTGATTGGAAAATGTATACATGTCTTGTGTTTGTTGGATAAAAACTTGTGAATTTTTATAAGTTGACACACTAGATCCATTTGCATTCATTTGTCATCGACATATATAGTGATACTTCGATGTATGAAAAGGTGAGAATTGAATGAACCAAGCTCCCCACTCTGTAAATGCTATAGTGTTTGAAAATAACATACTAACATTATATGGATCCCATTCAAACATCTAAATGACATACTACATGAAGACATCATTAATTATATGGAGATGTTTAGCATTGTTTCCTAATATGAGCTAAGGATAGAAATCATAGATTTTTTATGAATTTTTTCCCAATAGTATTCAACCCATTGAAAATCATTCTGTGAGTGACTACATAAATCAGGTAAAAGGTCATGTAAAATTTCCTTATTATTATACCTATAATAATTTCTTATGGATGGAGTTACTTATCAATTTAACCTAATTGATATATTATTGATTTTCATGAATGATCTAGATGTATCTATATGACCATTACTAAAAGTCTCTAACAATAGGGTTTCCAACAACTCTATTTAGCAATGTAATGATATCATTGATCCCATTTTTTATTCAAAATGTGATATGAACTTTGGAAACCTTTAAAAGGATCTTCTTGGTTGCACAAATCATGACTTGTTTATCATATTGAAGTAATAAGTATGGTTATTGTCCTAAAATTATTGATTAATGTTAAGAGTGAGTTACACAAATGACTCATTATCGAGTATTTTTAGAATATCTTTAATGTGTTTGTCATTGAGGTGAACAATAAATTCATTTTTAGAATTCTCAACCTCTATAGTCTCTTTATTATATTAACTAGTCAATGTGAGCACTAGTTTAGGACACTACACTGAGGTTGAAAAGGTCACAGCTTGAAGAAGGCCACCATTGTGTATGCTTTGAATCTAATTTGACTTTGGAGTAGCATTTAATCTTTCCTATAATTTTTTGAGATTATTATGCCCAAGATATGTATCTATGGTTTTTTAATATTTTATTCTAAATTGAAATGGGGAACAACCCCTTGAAATTGATACTTTATGTCACCTTTTTTATTTGAGATTCTAACAGGAAATATTCTGATGAATTTTTTTTGTGTAATAAACAGGAGTTTTAACACCTGCTTGGTAGAAAGGAAGAATATGAGGAATGCACTATAAGTGTCAAATTTTTTAGGGTTATTTTACAATAGGTGAAAACCCAAGGTATGTCATGTAGTGCTTGAATTTTTTTTAGTTGTTGAGTAGTGTTTAGAATTTTGAGGTATGTCATGCAATAGACAAAAATCTACCACTTATTTTGTAACACTCAAAAACTTGAGGTGATTTGTGCAAAGGCAAAACTCTAACTATGTTTTATAGTGGTTGAAAATCGATGAGTTTCATGTAGAGGCTAAGGTTTTGTCAAGGTGCGAGATAAAGCTTGGGATATACATAGGGGCTTAACAAACTTTAATAACCCTATAAAATTTAAATGATTCATAGATACCATGAGAGAAAATAATGGCTCACAAGTTTTTTGAAATTTAAAGAAGAGTTCAATGATCCATTAAATATGTAGTGTATAAAAATAAATTCATATGAAATGCCCATTAGTGTCGAATATTCACTAAGTTTCCATAAAGGGCTTAGGTTCTGTTGACTAAATGAAAATACTAAGAAAATCCTAAGGATTTTCAAATTGATAAGATGTAGTGAGAATAAGAAAACACCATAAAGGATTAATTTTAGCTACTTAAGAAAAAACATATGAAAATGGAAAGGGAGTGGCATGAAGGGGAACAAGGGATTGAAAGACAAAGTATGAATAATAAAATGGAATTAAAATGGGGAAAAATGAATGGGAAAAATAGTAATGGAGGAGAAGCTAAGATTTTCAAACATGCAGGCAGTTATTTGTATTAATGTAAGATGTTTTCAAATGCAAAATATTTTCAGGATTTGACAAGGTGCAATGCATGTGTTGCGATTCCATTAGGTGTTGTGCATGGCTAAAAAATCCATAGATGTGTATGCATAAATCATAATTCTAATGAATGTGAGGTAGGGGCTCAAATTATACTTTATGGATTTGCATACCTTGGAAACCTAAGGCCTACAAAGTAGCTACTAAACACACACTAAGTGACAAAAAGACTTACATTTTCTTCAAATTATTCTACTTGAACATTTAAAATACATTTTTTGAACACTTAATTAATTTTGAATACATTGACATTTGGAAAACATGTTTAAAATAATTTACCTTTCCCATTTTGATCGATTGTGATCAAATAAATGTAGGGGTATCACAATTTTTTCACATGTTCAAATTTGGGTACAATAACTAGCTTTGTCTGGGGACTTAAATTGTAAAAGACAAAGTATGAATCTAATAATTTTTAGTTGTGATAATAAGTGTTTTGTCCATTAGGAAATGTATTCAAATTCAAGTATTACAATGATTTTGATAGATAACCTTAAAAATACAAGTAAAAAACAAACTAGAGACCAAATGGAATGAGGAACAAAATTGGGACAATACAACCAAAAGAAAAGAAAATGAGAAACAAGAAAAAAAACCTAAATTCACCTATGTACATGTAGGGGAAAACCTACTTTCACTTGAAATAAAAATTTAAATATTTACCTTTGTAGGACAAAGGAAGGTTTGTACCATCTCAATAAGCCAAGTAGAATCTATTGTCACTATAGAAGTGCCTGATCTCGAATGGACTCATCCACAAGAATCAAACTTGTCATGGCTCCTTCTTGGTTCTCTTTGCTTGTCCTATAAGAGTACAAGTTATTCAACTTTGAGATCCCTTTTTCTTAACTTGATTATATGTTTTGAATTGAGCTTAATGTTCTACAATCCCATCAACAACTTACACTCTTTATTCTTCAAGTTTATTTAGATACATAATTCTTTTTTCCATTGAACTTTCAAAATTATGATTTTTAATTACTCTCACCAGTTGTAACATAGGTAATTCAATTGTTATTGTTATTAAAACATTTGTTCCATATAGACACTAGAAAGGATATATCCCTATGGATTTATTGGGAGGGATACAATCTACCCATAATGCATCATACCATCTTTTGTGCCAACTCCTTTTATTTTCATCTATGAGCTTGCAAATGATAGTAACAAGGTTTTTGTTTCTAGATTTTGCCTAACCATTTCCTTGTAGATAGTTATAGAAATAATGAGACAAGGAGATGTCATAACCATAAAAAAACCAACAAAATAAATTGCAAAAAAATTAGATGTGTTATCAATTACAATATTTTGAGGAATACCATACCTAACCATAATGTTTTCTTTGATAAATTTGGAGACCCTCCAAAGTTGTTTGCTTAATTAAAATTACTTCAACCCACTTTGTGAAATAATATGTCATTTCGAGAACATGTGTATGGCCAATAATTGAATGAGAATTTAATAGTCCAATAAAATATAACCCCCATTATGGAAGGGGTTCTTTATTTGCAATTGGTTTGAGTGGGAAAGATGCAAGTTTTGGCCTACCAATAAACTGTTGACAAATTTTACATTTTATATCCCATTCATAGGCATGTTTGAATAAGGACGACCAAAAATAATGAGATCTATTTTTTTTGAATGATGTTACTAATTCAAATAAATGACCACCATAATCTTGAGCATGAAAATATTAAAGAATCTTTATTTGTTGTTCTTTATCCATGCATCTCAGAAATAAGCCATTAATATTCTTTTTAAATAAAACACCATCCCAATTAACAAATTTGTTTGCTTTCAAATTAACTAGATTCTTCATTGTTTATCATCTAAATGTGAAAAACATTATTCATATGTCAAGAAATATGCAATATTTGAATACCACTCATCTGTAGAATCAATGAACAATACTAGTGGCATGTTTTTTGTTTCATGATCATCTTCACCTATAAGAGCAGGAATCATTTGGTTATCAGATTATTATGCCATAAGCTGACATAATCCTTTGCCTCAGACTAGCTTAGTAAGCTTGATTTTAATATTGTATTTCTAAACTTTCATAATCCAACTACCTCTCTTCAAGCAAACTTCTTATTGCGTCAAAATAGATTTTACTATTGTATCAAGTAGCTCATCAAAATGGAATGAGAATTAAAAATATAATACTTGAACTATTTGATCACTTTAATGACTACATATGCATGTTTTTCAATAGGAGAATATTTTAGTTCATAGTCTTTGAGACCACAACTCGTGAAAGTAATTGGTGATTCGACACCTTCTTCATTATTTTAAATTAAAATAGCTAAGAGAGTATGATAATAAGAATAACAATATATGATAAAATATTTTTTGAAATCAAGGCATACCAAAGTGGGTACACAAGAAATTATAGTCTTTATTATCTCAAAAGCATATTTCCCTTCATTATTCTATTTAAAAGATGGTTTGCCTCTCATCATGCCAATAATATGTCTTGCGAGTTATTTGAAGTCTGGTATGAACCTTCTCAAGAAGTTTGCTTTGTTGAAAAAAGAATGAACTCCTAGCTTACTAGTTGGATTTTTTTTTTTTTTGAATCACTTCAACTCTTTTAGGACCAATTTTGATTCCTTTTTTTGAAAAAATATGCCCAAACAACTTACCTTTGGTTACTCTAAATATACAATTTTTAGGATTCAAAGAAATACCATGAAGATGCTATTTTTCAAACACTTTTTCTAAATGTTTGTAATGGTATCTTTTTTTTTAAAAAAACTATCAAATCATCTAGTTATAATACAATTATTTTATTCCTCAAATAACTAAAGGTGAGGTCCATTCCTCTTTGAAACATTGTTCCTATATTGATGAGGGTGAAAGGCATTCTACGATACACAAACATACCCGAAGAAGTGGTGAAGGCAATTTTCTATTGATATTTTTTAACTACCTTTATCTTATTATATATTAAAAATCCATCCAATATAGAAATAATTTCTAAACTTGTGCCCTGAAGCACTGGAGCCATAATTGGCATTGGATAGTTATCTTTTAGAGAGGTCTGATTTCAGTTTTGAAAATCTACATAAATTATGATCTCTCCACTTTTATTAAGAATAGACACTATATTCACAACCCATGTTGAATGATGAATGGGAAAAATGATTCATGCATTCAACATTTTTTGAACTTCCTCAAAAATGGTCTCGACTATTTTTGGATCATATTGCATTTGATTTTATTTTAAAAAGTTTTGCATCAAATTTGAGGGGCATTGTATGTTGCATCTCTCTCGACTAAAAATATTTGAGATAAACATAAGAATAATTAATATTATCAATGTATTATCAAAAAAATTAATTAAACTTTCTTCTTTCTTCAATCAAATAACACTTCCCAATGTTTACCAACCCTGAATGTTCTTCAAATTTGATGTTCACTTTTTCATAGTCATCTGAGTTGAGAGACCCTTTTTGCATCATTTTTTTAATAAACCTGGCATGTTTATAAAAAATCTCTTCTAAAGAAACTAAACCTTTAAGAATTTTATCCCCTTTAATTTCAATTAATCCATTCTATTCTTCAACAAATCCCTCTTTTTTAGTTTGCACTGAATATTCCCTGTATGCTGAGTCACTCCCTTAAAAGTATAATTTTGTTAATATATCTACTTTTTCAAGAAAAGTGATAATCTATTGGACATCATTTAAAACCTACCAATTTTTAGAATTATCTATAACATTGGGTTTGTAGACTAATTCAATAGTGTACTTGTCTTTTCCAATATCAAAGTGCAGAATCAATAGTGAAGCATATACAATAAGTGCATCAGATTTTTGCATTATTTTCTCTAAAATAATCATAATTTAGAAAAATTCAAAATATTAAATGTCATCCCATACCTTATTTTGATAGTGTTTTAGATGATCATTCTTCACTTGATATTGGCCTTCAATCTATTTTATAACCGATTCTACCTTTCTTAGTACTTTGAAATTCTTGATCCCATTTCTTCAGTAAATTGTAAGCTAAGGAGTAAGGATTACTCGATAATATTTTTAGTAAATTTAAATTGTAATTTTTATGAAAATATAAAAACTTCTTTGTTTGGAGACATAAGAATGACTTATGTGCCTACACTAACTGAGGAATAACTGCTATCAAATTCAGGTGTCCAAATTTCATTATGGTTATTTTTTTATCACTTTAGACATGTTTAAATCTTCCTCTAACATGAGCATGTAGTTTACTATCCCTACATCCTCATAAAAAGTGTCATATATTAGGTCTTAAAACTTATATAATATATACTTAGTTTTTAATTAAAGTTCTAATTATCACTTAACTCCTTTGATTTGAATCATAACATGAGATAAATCTAATTGAATTTTTCCACCTAATTCTTTACATATGTTTCTTCCTAGTAAGATGCCATATGCAGCTATGATATTTGCCACTAAGATAGTCAAATTTATTATATTTTAAGGAAAAGAGGCCAAAAATACATGGGCATCTTTGATCTAACCAATCAAGGGTAATTGTTTTGATTCTATGGAATAGAAATGGTTAAAGGTTTTAGTGCAAGTTAGACCTAGGGAATGAATGACTTTGGATGGAATCATGTTATGAAAGGCTTTGGTATCAATGGCGTTATTATTCATTTTACATCCTTTTAAGAAAAGGGAATGTATAATGGTTCTACCTTATTAGACTTAGAAATTATGATGGCAATGGATTTCAAGGCACTAGAAGAAGATGGGGTTACAAAAATCCCTTTAACATTTATTTTCTTTATACTAGGGTTTTTGCCCTTGATAAACTCAACTAGCATGTATAATTGATCATGATTTGATCTTAGATATTGAACTTAGATAATTTGAATTTTAGTCTTATTCACATGTTCTATAATATAAAAAGCTAACATACTAGCAGTAGAGGAGTTTTTAGCTTTTTCAATGGGTTGAGACACATTTACATCATTCTTGAAAATAAAATTAGCTTTTGGATAAGCAAGAGTAGAGGTTTGGGGAGGGTTATATACTTTAATCACATCTTTTCCTTTCACTTGACTTGGTGATGTGGTCCATCTAAGAAGAATAAATTTTGGAGTTTATTCTTTCTTTTCAACTTACTACCTTTTCTTTGCTTCTTCCTTTTGATTTTATGCTTTGATGAAGATTGTGAATGATTATCCATTCATATCGGTAATTGTATCATAATTCATATCATCAACTATATCATATCAACTTCTTCCTTTTATTCATATCTAAATATTTCCTCTATTTCCAAAATAAAAGTCCCAAGAGTATTTATATTCTAATTTAGAGGTGTTTCTATTACAAGATTTTATTGAGGATCTTATAGATGTGGTGATTTCCTTAATATGACACATAATTTATTTTTGGAATGCCATGATAAGGAAGATCAATAACTTTTTAAGGAATTTTATTCTTTAGAGCTATTGTATCATTAACCATTTTTTAAAGAAGTTGTTTAGTAGAAGTTTTATTTGAACCTTGCACTTTAGCTTTTGAAGGTTCCTTTTTTTTTTGGGCATTATAATATCATCCTTAACATCAATGACTAGTGTCTAAGTTTCATCCAATTTAAATACTTTGGATCTTCTTAATTGATAGCTTACTTTTGGCAATTTGAATTAACAAAGAAATAATTTTTTTTAAATTTTTTATTCTTGGCCTTGTCATTATCGTTATTTTGTTTAGTAACTTATTGAACCTAGTCACAAACTCTCTCATGGGTTCATATTCTTATTTATTAATTTAGGTATTTTTTTCAAGTAATGCATGTACATCATCAATTAGTTTGAATTGGCTTTTAAACTTGGTTTTCATAGTATTCTAATAGGTGACAAAACTAGGAGTGAGGTGATAAAACCAATCAACTGCTCCATTTTGAAGAGTCTTCATAAATAATTTGACTAAAATATGTTCATGTCCCACCCCTAGGATATCACATGATACAAATAAGGTTACAATATTCTCATATAGATTTTATTTACCATCATGTAAAAACTTGGGAAAATTATTTTGTGAACCTTTAGGAAGTTCATGTAGCTATCTTACAGCTAATGGGCCTATCGTATTTCCCCATGGCACTGTCATATTTAGATTTTTTTTTATAAAGGTAGAATAGTTCCTGAGGGGACAAGAGCCTCACTTACTATATAACCCACCTTATTATTTTTGGATTTTATTAGGACTCAATGGAAGGATTTTTAATTTCTTAATCTTTATTTTCTACTTATGACTTATCTTAAAATCATAAATCTCTTGTAACTAAAAGAAAATATCTGTATTACCATGGTATCTACCTACTCTAGTAAATCTTATTTCTACTAGTTGGAAAGAGAATTATTGTGGTTGATCATGTTGAAATTTGAGTTCTCTTTGAGCTACCATTTTTAGTTATTCTATTTGAGCTACTAATGCTTCAGCTCTTTGTGAAAGAATGACATGATCTAAACTTCCTCTTCTAGTAAGTCAAAAATAATGTGAAAATGAATTGCACTAATTATGTTATCCCAAGCAAATACTCCCAAATCTAAAGAAAATGAATTGCACTAATTATGTTATCTGAAGAAATGTATTTCTATGTCTCACATACCCATTCAAGATTTAGTAGGTAAAACATGAGCTTAAACTACTAGGATAGTCATGTGAATAATATTTTACTATCTAGGGAGAGGAGGTGCTTTGTGAACCACCCTAACTATGATTATTTTTGGTTGCCATCTTGCAATAATTGCTACAAGTTGATCATTATTGGCACAATATTTCTCTTCATTCAATACTGTTGTAACTTTATGAAAATGGGCATTACTCACTTTATTATCCCAAGTGAGTTATCAAAGATTAGAAGCAATATCTAATTATGCAACTTCTATCTAATTGAGACCAAGTTGATGAATCAGACCTTGGTTTCCAATAATAATCATATGAAAACTTTGTTTTTTAGGATTATGAGCTATTTGACAAGCTCTGTGAGCTATTCTATGTTCAAAAATTCATTGAGAATGTTTTGTATGGTTTATTTCCTAATTTAATATAGTATAAATTATTTGAAATTGAGTAACATTAACTTCATCACGTTTCCATACACATTGTCTAATGTTTGAGTGATATCCATTTGTGTAGGTTGGTCCCGTTCAATTTATAGTTGGTCAAATGGTCCTTAAGCTATTGGGAGAGTCATATAGACCAAAAAATTTGCATGTGGGTTACATAGAAAACACTAAAATGTGCCCCATGGTAGGCACCAGAAATTGTTGGCTGAAATTTTTGTAAGGGGTACAACTTGTGGGCTTATAGTCAATAGTGTGAGATGAGGTCCCTCTCCTATTAGCAGGTGGAGCTACCTTTATTTATATGCAAAGATAAAATTGTAAATGGGAATAGCTACATCAAAATTATTATCATTATGGTGTTTATTGTAATTTTGACCCAAAAGTATGAGAAGGTGAAAATAAGAAAATTGAAAGGATAGGAGGAATGCTCACAAAGAGAGGAGGAAGAAAAAATGAGAGGGAAGAAAAAGGACAATTGTAACGATTTAAACACAAAAAAATGCTATAACTACTTGAGGTTATATAGAATAGATGGTCAATATGACGATGGAAATTATTTTCTTCAGAAAGGCAATAAGAATAGAATTTGAACATACTAATGAAGTATATACACCAAGGATATCTTGAGACAAAAAGACTTCAAAACAACCATGTATTCCTTATGGAAAACAAATATTGATTCATTCCTTTACTTTCATTTAAGTTTCTTGATCTAAATTTCTCTATATAGATTATAACATATTTATATATAAAGAATGCCAAATCACTCAATGATTCCAGAAAAATATTATAAAAAATTTTAAATAGAAAAATCAAAATGAATGAATAAAATCACACATATTACTCATCCAAAAAAATCTATAACATACAATCCTACAAATTCTTCTTGTATGGATTATTTGTAGAGTTATACATACAAAACTCCATTTTCTCACTTGCCAACATTTAGTTGTCAAAAATTCCTTACAATGACTTGAAAAATTATTTTTATAGATTACAAGGTGGTGGTTTTAGGACATAACCACCTTTTTTGACATTTGGAGTAGTTACAAAAGTACTTTTACAAAAATGCACAACTTAAAACTTATAAAAATGGAATTTAAAAATTTGCACAACTTAAAAGTTGCAAAAGTGACTTTTTGAAATTACACAACTTAAAATTTGTGAATGTGAAATTACACAACTTAAAATTTGTGAAAGTGACAATGTGAAATTTTACAACTTAAAATTTGTGAAAGTGACAATGTGAAATTGCACACCTTAAAAGTTGCGAAAGTCACTTTCACATTTTCAGTCATCTTCTTTGTCATGGACAACTTGAAGTCCTTTTGCTTACTCTATTTCAATATTTTTCTATATTCTTCAAAGTTTTTCATGGTTTATTTCACTATATCTTCATCAAGACATCTAAATGTATAAACCCAATTTCTCCTTCATAACGAAGATAAAGCATTTTGTGTAGAATATGCTAAAATTTCTTCAAATATTTATCAAGTTTATCAAATGAGTTTTGATACTTGATGAATTTATGAATTGATCTAAAGTTGAATGTCAATTTGGGAACTATCTCTTTTTCCAACAATTACTTAAATTCCTCTAAAATTGATTATGCTAGAAGAATCATTCCTTTATCAATCATGAATGCACAAGTAATTATCTCAATTACTTCATGTATATCATAATTTCACTAGGATTTCCTTCAGGTTATGAATATGAAAATTTGTTGCACCTAAAAACTCTATGAGATCACCATATTTTTCCTATTTCAAAACCCCTTATACAACAAGAACATCTGGATTTGTTTTGGAGAAGACTTTCACTTTTGGTAACAATTGTTTTCATTTACTAGCTTCAACTTCATATTTATTTTCAACCTTTTTAGTGAGATCAAATTCATATTGAATCTTAGTGTAGATAGACATAACCTTATTTATTGTTTTAGTTCCTTTAAGGATCAAATTTTTTGACCATTCTTTAATTTCTCAACCCATATGCCTAGTTTCCTTAGCTACATTCGATGTTTATGCATTTGAAACTTAAGGTGCAATGTTAGATGAGAAGGATTGAATTAGTTTCACCAGTTTCTAAAAAACTAATGAGATTTGTTCAACTTTATCTTTCAATTACTCCTTTTTTTCATTATTTTTGACACAGTGGATTGCACCTGGGGGTAGGACACCTAGCTCTTGCCCTTCCACACGTCAAAATGGAAACTCCCCTCTCACCTGTGGGACCGGTGAAGCTGGAGGGGAGAGTCTCTAGATAAGGGCTAGCTCCCTCTGATGTATATTTTAGGCCCTAGTTTCTCCTACTGCTAACAAATAAAATGAAAATGGGGGGGATGAAAAGAGAGAGAGAGATGCTAGAAACAAAACCTAAACCTAAAAAAAAATGAAAAGGTGATACACCAGAAAAGTGACCCACCCAGCCCAAACATACCCTTTTCACCAGGAAGAAGCACCCATACACTTCTTCTGATGTGGGAACTCTTTTGTTTTAGTGAGTCAAGGGTTTGTAGAGATACAGGGATGAAGGAACTACCAAAGGTGCTCTATGACACACTTGAGCAGCCTATTCACATGCACCTATATTCCTGCTGTAGACACTTCTGGTAGACCTGCAAAAAAGAGACTCAAAATGCACTAGACATGCTGGAGTCATTCTATGAAAAGCATCAAAGACAATGAATTAACACAAAAGAAGAACATAGACATATACTTTAAGTGTAAGTCCAGATAGAGGCAAAAATGCTAAGTCCTTATTCAAGGTAAAATCTGGCAGAGCTCTGCCTTACAAACCCGAGAGATTTTTGAGTAGAGTTTTGCCTTAAGGCTAAGAGAGTTGATCCATTCTCAAATGAGAAGTTTACAATATATAGAAAAGAGAAGGGAACTTGACACTTTCTAGAAAAGACTTTTGGCACTCTTTTTGCAAGCTAGCCCATGTGCATTGAGAGCATCGGGAAGAGGAAGTCACTATTGCTGATGTCATTCTTCTAGAAGAGGCTTGTTGGAACCATGCTGTGTAATTGCTGATCTTGACTTTGGCATTCAAGATCATGGGTTGTGCCTCTTTTCTTGAAAATAGGCTGTGGTTTATCCCCTCATAAATGCCAAATGGAGAAAATAGGCCACATTGCTCACTGTTTACACCGTTTGATGACCATTTGGCAATAACTCGCCTCCCCTTTACCACTTGGACTGCTTTGTCTTTTCTTACACTTGTCTCATCTTATTTTTGTCCCTTTCTAGCTCCTCTATCCCTCAGGGGCTAAATTTTGGTGGGTCACTACATTCCTTGGGCTTGTTTCTAGTTGGTGTTCAAGCATTTTAAAAAACAAACGGCTATTTCTCTACTATTAATTTGATGTTCACGCACCTATCACTGCGCTTGAATACCCAACGACTAGTTTGCCATGTTTAAATTTGACATCCTCAGGCTCGTCACCCTTGGACTCTCCATCGACTTCCTGCTTCAGGTTTTTTTCCCCATGGGCCTTTTTTGTGGGCTTATTTTCCATCGGGCTTTTTCCATGCAGGCTTTTTCTATAGACAATTTTCTCATGAACAAAAAGTCCACGAAAATTATCTGGCCACTTTGCCTTCAAAATTTTCCCTAAGTCCTTTTTTGAGCTCATGGCCTTCTGAAATCCTTTAGACTTTTTGTCTGAAGGAATTCCTTCAGACAAAAAGTTTAAAGGAATTATTCCTTTGCCTTAACAAAATTTTGAAAGATCTTACCTTTGTGGCTTCCTTTGTGGCCTCTTTGAAGTGCTCCCTACCCTCTGCAAGGGCTCTTAAACCCAGAACTACCCTCCGCAAGGGCACTTGTCCTTTGGGAGGCTTAAACCTTTGATTGAACTACTCCTTTGAACCAACCATTGAACCAATTGATTGAACTGGTTCAATGGTTCAAATGGTTGTTGAACCAAGGCTTGAACTGAGTGTTGAACCAAGCTCATTAAACCATCTGATTGAACTAATGCGATGAACCCAAGCGTTGAACCAAGTGATTGAACCAAGGCTTTGAACTTTGTTGATGAACTGAGGCATTGAACCAAGGCGTTGAACTAAGGCATTGAACCAATGCCTTGCCAAGTTCAATGGTTCAACGGTTCAAAGATGCTAACTTTTGGAAAGATTATGTCATTGAACCACTCTTCCAACCTTAAGAAAAAGCATTTTTGAACCATTTGAGCTCTCTTTCCTTATGAATTTCTTTAGACAAGAGTCCAAAGAAGCTTTGTGAAACCTTACACTCTCTAAACTAGTTCTTCATCTGCCGAAAGACTACACCTGCAGAGTTCATAGAAGTCTCTGTGAAGTCTGTAGAAAACTTGCAGAGTCCATAGAAATTACAAGACTCATGAAAAAATCAAAATTACTAGCTTAGAACAACATAATAAAAAAGGGGGGACTGATTTTTGACTTGTTGGGCAAAAAATGGTCAACAAATTGGTGACTCCCAAGGGAAGCATGCCTGCTATGCTTAGAGACTAGTTGCCTTTTAGTCCATTGGGCACAGAGTCAGAATGCAGCTTTGAAGAAAGGTTAACAACCACCCCAAAAGATCCAAGAATCAAAATCTTTTTACCCAAGACACAATGAAAAACATTACTTGTTTAAACTACACTTAGGGAAAGCAGGAAAAAAAATTGAAAGCAAACTACTATATATAGCTAACCAGAAAAATTTGCCTCCCTCCTGGATTAAAGGGAAAACTTCTTAAGTCCCCTTCTTGGAAAGAAGACTTGTGGTGCCAGACAAGTGGCTGAATGAAATGGAGAGTTGGTGACTGGCTCCTCTTGCCTATCACGTGGATTGGCCTGCATCCTAGTGAATCAAATTCAAACATGCTTCTAATATATACATATTCTATTTGTTCTTGGAAGCTTGTTGAATGCTGGTCCTTCATGTTGATGCATTTCACCAAGAAATCAATGGTTGTTGGCTCATCACCATAAGCCCTTTGATATGTATAGCTCCTTTGTGATGCATCATGGTTTGACTCGCTTCTTTCTACCTTGTTGAAGACTCTGTCAAACTCATCCTCTGCTTCCTCTTGGCTTTCTTAAAGAAGGGTGACTATGATGATGTCTAAAATGGAATCACAAATTGACTGCTCATCCCACAGAACATCACCTCTTTATTTAAAACTTTCTTCTTCAAGGTTTTCCACAAGGAAAATAGACCTCTCTTTTTCCTGCTCAAGGACCAGAGTTTCTAGATGTTCAAAGGCATCCATCTGGTCCTCCTCCAACTCAGGCTCCTTGGTGTAGTCATCCTCCTCATTGAAGCAACAAGGAAGTTCATCAAACCAAGGGGGAGAGAGCTCACCATGCTTAAGTTCCTCCTTGTATTGCTGGAACATCTGCATGTATGCATGCCTTGTGTCTTCTCCATTGCTAATGAGGTCTTCACAAGGAGCATCGATGATGATTTATTCTTTGTCATCACTCATGATAGCCTCTTGGAGAGATGTAAATTGGATCTTTTACTCCTCACTTGCATCCTACAAAATAGGTTCCTCCTTGAGAAGGGGTGAAGTGAAAAAACCATGTGGAAGGGGAGGCAGTCCTTGAGCTAGAATCGAATGATTCTCCTCTTTCCATTTGGCTAGCACTTCATCGATATTAGGTGTGGCCTGATAGCTCTCTTAGGGGTGTGTAGATGGGGTGTGTTCAAACATAAAATGTGCTATTGGGTCTGAACCGTCCATCACACGTTGGCTGAGGAATCTCTCTCTAGATTCCAACTTTGCAATTCTCTTGGCTATGTCTTTTTAGAAGAGCCTTTCTTGGAAATCATAGGAATCATCATGGTGGGTAGGAGAAGTTTTATATTCTTCAAGGTTTTGAGCAAAACCTTGCTTCTCCTCTTTCTTGCCCCATGATTCCACTATTTCCTCCCAGGTCAGGAGCTTGCCATTAGGATCAGTGACCTGGGGGAGTTGAGGAAGACTAGGAAAGGTCTGTTGATGCATAAGAAGAGCTGTTTCAAGTGAAGGTGCATTTTGGCATGTATGATCCATTACTTAGGACCATGTACCTTGTATTTCTTCATATGTTTTGATCAAACTTAGAATATTTATGGAATCCCCTCAAATAGCTCTCTTGGTTACCCTCCAATAATAAAAAAAGTAATATTGGAGTGTGAGGTGGTTCCATAATAACCTAAGCTCCACCAAAGTTATACAAAAATGTGATTTCTTGATGGCACCAGGACTGCTTGACCAGTTGATTCAACTCAGAGTTGCCATTGGTGTTGATAAAAAGCCTCCAAAGGCTGGTTGGTTGAAGAACACACCAAAAATTATTCAACTCTTTGGACACAACTTGTCCTAGTTGGTCCCATTGGGCATGTCAAAAATTGTTGACACAGTGGATTGCACCCAGGGTTAGGATGCCTAGCTCCTGCCCTTCCACACGTCAAAATGGAAACTCCCCTCTTGCCCGTGGGACCGGCGAAGCTAGAGGGGAGAGTCTCTAGATAAGGGCTAGCTCCCTTTGATGTATCTTTTAGGCCCTAGTTTCTCCTACTGCTAACAAATAAAATGAAAAAAGGGGGGGATGAAAAGAGAGAGAGATGCTGGAAACATAATCTAAACCTAAATAAAAAATGAAAAGGTGATACACCAGAAAAGTGACCCACCCAGACCAAACATACACTTTTCACTAGGAAGAAGCACCCATACACTTCATCTGACATGGGAAACTCTTCTATTTTAGTGAGTCAGGGGTCCGTAGAGATACAAGGAGGAAGGAACTACCAAAGGTGCTTTGTGACACACTTGGGCAACCTATTCACATGCACCTATATTCTTGTTGTAGACACTTCTAGCAGACCTACAGAAAAGAGACTCACAATGCACTAGACATGTTGGAGTCATTTTATGAAAAGCATCAAAGACAATGACTTAACACAAAGGAAGAACATAGACATATACTTTAAAGTGCAAGTCCAGATAGAGGCAAAAATGCTAAGTCCTAATTTAAGGTAAAATCTAGTAGAGCTCTGCCTTACAAACCCAACAGACTTTTGGGCAGAGTTTTACCTTAAGGCTAAGAGAGTTGATCCATTCTCAAATGAGAAGTTTATAATATATAGAAAAGAGAAGGGAACTTGGCACTTTCTGGAAAAGACTTTTGGTGCTCTTTTTGCAAGCTGGCCCATGTATGCCGAGAGCATTAGGAAGAGGAAGTCACTGTTGCTGATGTCATTCTTCTAGAAGAGGCCTGTTGGAACCATGCTGTGTAATCACCGATCTTGACTTTGGCATTTGAGAGCATGGTCTGTGCCTCTTTTATTGTAAATAGATTGCAGTTTGTCTCCTCATAAATGCCAAATGGAGAAAGCAGGCCACATCACTCACTATTTGTGTCGTTTGATGACCATCTGGTAATAACTCACCTCCCCTTTGCCACTTGGACTGCTTTGTCTTTTCTTACACTTGTCTCATCCTAGTTTTGTCCCTTTCTAGCTCCTCCAACCCTTGGGGGCTAACTTCTAGTGGGTCACTGTGTTCCTTGGGCTCGTTTCTGGTTGGCATTCAAGCATTTTAAAAAACAAATGGCTATTTCTCTACCATGAATTTGATGTTCGTGTACCCATCACTGCGCTTGAATACAAAATAGCTAGTTTGCCATGTTTAACTTTGACATCCTTGGGCCCGTCACCCTTGGACTCTCCATCAGCTTCCTGCTTCGGCTTTTTTTCCCTATGGGCCTTTTTTGCGGGCTTATTTTCCATCAAGCTTTTTCCGCGCGGGCTTTTTCTTGCGGACAAAAAATCCATGAAAATTATTTGGCCACTTTGCCTTCAGAATTTTCCTCAGGTCCTTTTTTGAGCTCATGGCCTTCCAAAATCCTTTAGACTTTTTTTCTGAAGGAATTCCTTTCAATAAATTTTTTGAAGGAATTATTCCTTTGCCTTAACAAAATTTTGAAAGATCTTACCTTTGCGGCTTCCTTTGTGGCCTCTTTGAAGTGCTCCCTACCCTCCACAAGGGCTCTTAAACCCATAACTACCCTCCACAAGGGTACTTGTCCTTCAAGAGGCTTGAACCTTTGATTGAATTGCTCCTTTGAACCAACTGTTGAACCAATTGATTAAACCGATTCAATGGTTCAAATGGTTGTTGAACTAAGGCTTGAACCGAGCATTGAACCAAGCTCGTTGAATCATCTAATTGAACCAATGTGATGAACCAAAGCATTGAACCAAGTGATTAAACCAAGGCTTTAAACTTTATTGATGAACTGAGGTGTTGAACCAAGGCATTGAACCAAGTTCAATGGTTCAACGGTTTAAAGATGATAACTTTTGGAAAGATTATGTCATTGAACCACTCTTCTAACCTTAAGAAAAAGCATCTTTGAACCATTTGAGCTCTCTTTCCTTATGAATTTCTTCAAAAAAAGAGTTTGAAGAAGCTTTATAAAGCCTTGCACTCTCTGAACTGGTTCTTCATCTACCGAAAGACTACACCTGCAGAGTTCATAGAAGTCTCTATGAAGTTCGTAGAAACCCTGCAGAGTCCATATAAATTGCAAGACTCGTGCAAAAATCAAAAGTACTAGCTCAGAACAACATAAGAAAAAAAGGGGGGACCGATTTTTGGCCTGTTGGGCAAAAAATGGTCAACAATTATCTTGATCCATTTTCTCAAAGAGTGTACCTATTATTATTTGCACATCCTTATTAACTCTTTCTTATGTGGCCTTGCTAAGATGCGCTTTTAATATATGGTAATGTATAATATTAACATCCTCTTTATTTTTATCTAGAGGAGGGACTACCACCTCAACATACCATTCCCCTTATTCATCTATCAATATTATATAAACCATTTTAGATTTCTTCCCTACATAAGGAGTAGGAGTGATGAGGGTACTAAAATCAATTTCTTAAGGTTGCACTATTTTCTTTATTTTCTTTACTACCTCATTCAACTAATCTAGAATCTTTATATTCAGTTCCTATTGAATGGATTCTTGTTACAATTAAGTTTAAGCATCATAAGGATGTATGGAAATTATCAAGGTTTAAGTTGATTAGGGTAAGCCATTTCCTTGATCTAATTTAGGTGAATCTAATCTAGCTTTAGGAGTTAAAAAAAGAAGTAGACTCATATCTTTAGGTGAAGTTAAATTTAATGGAATACATATCTTGTGAGATAATTGGGGAGGCACATCACCTGTCTTAGGAGAAATATAAATATAGATTATCAAAGGAGTATCTAAAGCTATGAAATGTTATGTGGTGTTCATGACTAAACTTTGAGAATGAACCAAATTAATAGGTGAAAAACTTAGAGCACTAGAAATTCCCAAAGGACTTTTGGCTCCTTTAACTAATATGTTGATTTTGAGTTTGGGAAAATGATAAGGTTGACTAGTTTTTGGAACCACATCATCTTTTTATTTCAGTTCTCCAATCATGGCTTGACTAATATCTTCAATATAATAAGTTCATGTGACATAATTTTCTTTTACTGCTTGTTGAGGATGATGAGAAATTATATCCACATTTTTTAATGTTGGAGGAAAACCAACATTTTCAACATTAACCCCTTTTATTTTAAGCCAAAAAAGTGTTCTATTAAATACTACTTGAGTTCTATCGTCTAGAGATGTTGATTCAACTTTTCTCCAATAAATTCAAGGTAGAGGTCATGATTCAATATCTGGTTCTTGATAAATTTTATCCACAAAATCATCATCATATTAAAATTATTTAGTAATATATAATGTAATATTTAATGATCTATTCTAGGCTAAAATGAGAATAATATCATAGCCTAACATCTAAATCATCATCACAGTCTATCCAAAAATATTTGAAATAGGGAACATGTTGATATGTAGAAATAACAAAATTTTCAATTAGTCCCTTAAAATCAAAATAAGGCCTACTATGAAATAAATGAAGAGTAACTCTAGTCATTTTCACATCTATGGATTTTGCTTTAGTAAGAAAAGCATAAGTTTACCTTCAAATTATGATTGGAAAATTTATACCTATCTTGTGTTCATTGGATAAGAACTTGTGAGTTTTTATAAGTTGATGCACTAACTCAATTAATTCCCATTTATCATCAACATATCTAGGTAGCACGTAAGGATAATTTTCAAATCCAAATAATTTGATGTATGAAAAGGTAGAGAATTGAATGAACCAAACTCTCCACTTTGCAATTTATGTAGTGGATGAAACTGATAACCTAACATTATATGGATACCATTCAAACATCTGAATGACATACTACATGAAGACAACATTGAATATGCAAAAAAGTTTAACATGATTTCCCAATATGAGCTGAGGATAGAAATAATTGATTTTTGATGAATTTATTTGACCAACAATATTCAATCCACTGAAAATAATTCTATAAGCTACTACATAAATTAGATAAGAGGTCATGTATAATTTATTTATTATATATACCTATGACAATTGCTTATGAATGGATTTACTTATTAATTTAGCTAAATTGATATATTGTTGATTTTCATGAATGATCTAAATGTATTTGTACATCCATTCTTGAAAGTATCTAGTAATAACACTTCCAATAAATCTATTTAGTAGTGTAATGATATCATTGATATCCATTTTGAATTCAAAATGTGAGATTGCCTTTGGAAACCTTGAGGTGGAGCTTCTTCACTTCACAAGTAAGGACTTGTTTATAATCATGGATCAAGAAGTCTAGTTATTATATTGAAATTGTTAAGAAGTTTTAGTAGTAAGATGCACAAATGATTCATGATTAGATATTCAACACATATTCAATGTTTTCAACACCAAGGTGAACAATAAATTCATTGTTAGAATTATTAACCTCCTAGCCTCTTTATTATATTGAATAGACAATGTGATCATTTATTTGGGACACTGCACCAATGTTGGATAGGCCACAAATTGAGGAATACCACTATCATTTATACTTTAAATCCAATCCAACTTTGGAGTAGCATTCATTCTTTCCCAGAATTCTATCAGATTGATATGCCCAAGATATGTATCTATGATTTTGTCAATGTTTGATTCCAAATTAGAAGGGTGAATAACCCCTTGAAACTGGTACTTCATGTCACCCTTTTTATTTGGGGTCTCTAACATGAAATATTATGATGAAACAAGTTTCTAAAATAAGAAGATGAAGATTAGACACCTACTTGGTAGAAAGGTGAAATCTATGGAATGCACTTCAAGCATCATAATTTTGAGGGTTATTGTGCATTAGGTGAAAACCTAAGGTATGTTTTGTAGTGCTAAAAAATACATTAGATATTAAGTAGTGTTTAGAATTTTGAGGTATACCATGCAATATATGGAAACATGCAACTTGTTTTGTAATGCTTGAAAACCTGAGGTGTGTTGTGTAAAGGTAAAAATCTAACTAAGTTTTGTAGTGGTTAGAAACTTGATGAGTTTTGTGTAGAGGCTAAGGTTTCATTGAGGTGTGAGACAAATATTGAGATATAAAGAGGGGTTTGACAAGATTTAATAACCCTAAAAATGTATAATGATTCACATATACCATGATAAAAATAATGGCTTGTAGGTTTCATGAAATTTAAAGTAGAGTTTAATGATTCACCAAAGAAAAAAATTCCTATGAAGTGCCAATTAATGATGAATATTCACCAAGGTTCCTTAAAGGGCTCAAATTATATTGAGGGAATGAAAATACTAAGAAAACCCTAGGGATTTACAAACTGATAAGATGTAATGAGAACAAGAAAACACCATAGACAAACAATTTAGCTACCTACAAGAAAAATAGATGAAAATGAAAAGAGAGGGGCACAAAGGGAAAGAGGGATTAAGAGATGAAGGAAAAATAAAAATTGGAAGTAGAATGGGGCACAATGAATGGGAAAAATGGTTATAGAGGAGAATTTGATATTATTTCATGGTCAAGCAGTTATTTGCATTAATGTCAGAGGTTTTTAATTGTAAAACATTGATTAGGATTTGATAAGGTGTAACACATGTGTTAGGATTATGATAGGTTTTGTAAATGGCTTAAAAGTCTATGAATGTGTATGTATAACTTAGAATTCTAATGAATGAAATGTAAGGGCTTATATTTTGCATTAGTGCTTTGCATGCTAAAAAAATTGAGGCCTCCAAATTAGGTACTAAAAATATGACAAGGTACAAAAGGACTTGTATTTTCTTTAAATTCTTCTACTTGAATATTTCAAATATATTTTGTGAACACTTAGTCAATTTTGAACACATTACAATTTTAAAAACACATTTACAAAAATTGGCTTGACTAATTTCATCAATTGCAATCAAATTGACTTAGGGGTATCATAATTTTTTCACATGCTCAAATTTGGGTACAACAAACCTGTACATTTTAGCATTACCTATTTCAGTTTTGGTTATAGGGTTTTTATTAAATTCATGATTCCCATACACTAAAGATAAATTTGATCATCCTTTACTATATTTGATTAAGTGTTACTCTAGGATTTATCTGACCTAGGGTTTTAGATTAAATTCTTAATTTCCATGCACAAATACCTTTTATTTTGATTATGGTTTTCAACTTCTTTTTTTCTTTCTTTTCTTTTTTTGTTACAAATGTGCTCTGACAATTATAAAACTCATAAGAGTTATTGTTCTAGGTAATGTGGTATTCAATGTTACCTAAGCCATATTTCGAGGGGTATTACTCTAGTACTCAATACATTAGACAATATTGCATATGAACATTAGTTTTTGCGTACCTCACTATATATCAGGATTGCTTAGGGTTTTGATTTTTTAACCATAGGAAGTTTTTCAATCATTTGGTTCTATAGTGCATTAGTAAGTAATTAGCCACGTGAAGTTTCTCTTAACTTACCCTAGAGATGAGATAGTGTGGTTATGGGACAATGGAATCCTCCATAATTAGTTCTCCTTTAGGCCTTATTCACTATTTACGTTTGGACTCAATATATTTGAGAGAATATAAACCAAACATGCCTTGCATAGTTACACCTATGGGTATCCTTTCTTCCTTGATATGATCAATTATTTGTTAGTAGTATGCTTGATGTTTATCACATTTGCTTTATTTTGGGTCAATAAAATTATAATGGATACTAAGAAGGTAAAATGAATAAAGTACAGTCCCAAGCCTTCCTTTTTTCATATTTTTTTAGTATTATAGCATGACATGATATCCCTAGGATACAAGTACCGTTAAGGCATTTTTTCTTAAATTAAAGGATGACTTGGGAACAAGAACAATTATACATTTCAAAATTGACAATGCATACTGCACACCTTATTGATGGATTGTCATGACTATTGAGACTTATAAAGCTAATATAGAGAAATAAAATGAGATTAATGACAAATAATCATTGAATATCTAAAGCCAATCCACAACTAAATGATGCATTACTATATATTTTAAGAGATGAACAAAATAAATTGGCTCAAGATTTCACATCCACTTCAGGTGTTCCATTTTATACAATTGCTCATATTTCTATATCAACACCTATAGTTACATATGTGACATCATCCTTAGGTATAGGGGAATAACATGGTTTACAATAGATTAATACAACTTTTTATACACATGAATAATACACACTCCCTTTGATTACCATGTATGGTCCATCAATAACCTTTCCTAATGCAAACTCTCTTTAGCATATTATTACAAAACTACATGCTAATGTGTTTCAATTAGAGTTAGGAGTCTATAGAGATAATAATTCAATGAAATTCCATATTTTGATTCATAATCCTTTGGTACCTGAGATAGCATTTTACTCATTACCAACAAAATTTGCAGCTTGTAAGTTACTTCTCTGTGAAGGTAAAGGTGATTCTAAACAACATGTTTAATCATCTCATGCAACATGTTTGGATTATGATTACAATGAGAAATTATTAACCTAGTCATTTCCAAGAAACCTCAAAGAATATGCTTTGTGATGATTCAATGAACTTCCAATATAATCAATCAAAGAATTAAAATATTTGGAAGATCAATTTATGACACACTTTTTCATCAACATCAATGAAAAACTATATTATGCATAAATTATAAACTCAAGCAAGGGTCCAATGAGACATGCTAGTTAAGATGAACAATTTTATGGTAGACAATGAACTACAATATATCTTTACACAAAGATTGATAGCATCATTCCATGAATCTATCATGTTCATTAAATTCAATATTTTGATGAGTTATGCCATATAATCAAATAATGAGAAGTCAAGTTTATAGCTTTGAAAAAACTCAAGTATGTACCAAATGCTCCAACTAATTGTAATACTAAGTTTCAAACCAAACCAAGATACAAGGTAAAATTTAATGAAAGAAAGAATGGATCAAAAATAATAGTAAATATAGTATCACAACTAATGAGAAATCTTTATTTGACAAATCAACCAAGGAGGCAATTTTCAAGGTTACCATCACCTCCTCATGTATTGGTACATAAATTACTTGATTGAAATCTAATATCTCTCCCTCCACCATTAAATATTGATATTACTAAACCTCAACATAAGGGATTCAACAACAACACATATTGTGACTCTCACAAATGTATCAAATTTTTTAAAAAAATCATGTTATAGGCTAAGGCATAAGATACAAGATCTTATTGATGACAATACCATTCAGCTAAGCACACCCAAGGATGAGGATAGACCACATAAAAATGATAATACTAAGATGAAAATCTATAGTAATCTATTTCCAAATCATGACATAATATAAAATATAAATAATTAATAGGTACACCATGCTTACAATGTGCATCCTCCTCCTTCAACATATGGGCATACAATAGATGCTATTATTAATACATTTGTGGGTATATCAACACCATGCCTATGATCATGTTTGATGATAGTGAGATGGTTGATGATGATTTAAATAAACATGCACTCTTTATTCGAGTTTATATTAATACAAAACCTATATATAGTGTCATGATTGACAATGGGTTAAGTGAAAATGCATGTATAATGATACTTATTCACACTCTCAAGTATGTAGAGTAGGATCTACAAGATACATCAATAATATTCAAATCATTAAATAGACATACACAATACTTTGGGGCATATAATGTTATTTATTTGGGTTGGTTCAACAACAATGGCTACTCCATTCTTAGTCTTACCAAGTACAAGGGTCTTTGATATGTAATGAGGATGCCCTTGGATATAAAATATTCATGCAGTACCATCTAAAATACATCAATGTCTCAAATATATGTCATAATCCCAAATTTTCCATAAAATTTAAAACTTACAAAAATAAAGATTATGTTCTAACTAGAATTTTATTGGCCAACAGAAATAGTTCCAAAATCAAACAAGTATGTTTTATTAACTAGATTAAATCAAGTTCACACAATCAACATGCACCATATCAATCATGATGTGAAGTAATTTATAAGGATCAATTTTATACAAAATTTTAACACCATTTTAGTGACATCTTATGAACCCTTTAACAAATTCTCATGCATTATTGGCCTTGAACACCCACTAACAAATCATTGTATATAGCATATAAGAATAACTAAATCTTTACATTAACCCCATGTAATTTAATAGATCATTATGAGGAAGGACTAATCGAATTACACATCCCCAATAACCATTAGCAATTGAGGCACCAATTTCATACCAACAAGATCCTTGAGACTTAAATACAAACATTCATTCAAATCATTTGTCAAATTTGCACACTCATGTTAAGATTGTGAGCCCACTATAGAAGAAATATGAGTGGAACTCATTGATATTAGTTCTCAACACACTATTATGGTTTTCAATCACATTTATCATATAACATACCCTTACTAGATCTATTAAACATTAAAATTTACACCAACCATTGTAGACTCCTCTTATGCAACACACAGATCAAGTAACCTTGTAAATAATATCAAACATACCCATAACTATAGTCTTGCCTAATGACTATTTATACTCCAAGAATAACCCTCAAATATTGGTTCATGATTAGCACACTAGTATGGGATCCTCACTTTTTTTATTATCTATATTCATATTTTCTTATAATATATAAGATTTATCAATGTGATAGTCTCTTAATTAATTTGCACCAAATTTATATTACTACCACTTAAGAATTTTACCCCCATATTTACACCAAACATATTTAACCCATACAAATATCTATTATTTATCTATACATACATACACACAAACACACACACACACACACACACACACACACACACACACACACACACACACACACACACACACACACACACACACACACACACACACACACACACACACACACACACACACACACACACACACACACATACACACACAGACACATGTTCATGTGGCGCGCACACACACACACACACACACACATGCTTAAACATATATGTACTAATATCCAAACTAAATAAATACAGTTTGGATTTAATATGAATGTAGTTTTAACTTTGCATGCAACTACCTTTACAAAACCTTTTATAAATCACTTAAAATCACAATAGGTTCTCTAAAACATGACATTTCATGTCTTAATTATGTAACCCCACTATCGAAGTAATAAATATAGAATTTAATTACAAAAAAACATATTTAAACCTTTTTCATTCTTTAAATGAACAACATTTTAAAATAATAGTTGCTAATAGAAATGGAAGGCACTTTGATTTATAATTCTAAATGGATTTATGTCACATCAAATCTCATCAAGTATGTACACACACAAACACACACACACACACACACACACACACACACACACACACACACACACACACACACACACTGATATCATATTGGATGTATAATCATACTATCCAATATGATATCAATATATATATATATATATATATATATATATATCATTATATATATATATATATATATCATATTGGATACTGTGTGTATATATGTATGTATGTCTCCTTAATATCATACACTTTGACACACACACACACACACACACATATACTATCCAATATGATATCAATATATATATATATATATATATATATATATATATCATTATATATATATATATATATTGATATCATATTGATATATCATTATATATATATAATGTATATTGATATCATATTGGATAGTATATATATATATGTCAAAGTGTATGATATTAAGGAGACATACATACATATATACACACATTATCCACTATGATATCAATATATATGTCAAAGTGTACATTATTAAGGACACATATATGTGTCTTTAATAATGTACACTTAGATATATATTAGATGTATATGTATAAATATATATCAATATATTTTATATATATATATATATATATATATATATATATATATGTATGTACATATATACATCCAATATATATGTGTGTGTGTGTGTGTGTGTGTGTGTGTGTGTGTGTGTGTGACATTTATTTTTAAAATAATCAAATGCATAATGAGTATATATAAATATGTTTATAGAATCTCACAAAATTAATTCCAAACCAATTTATTTTTTGGGACTATTACTGACATTTTTGGTGTTATATCCCCATATATTATGGCATAAGTAATCAAAATACTTTACTCAAACTCAAAAACCCTAAAACATTTTATTCCACAATAATAATGGCTTTGAGATCTAAGTCATATGCAACATTTTTACTTATATTATTTCCACACCAACAATCATTAACACACAAATATATTGAAATGGCAAACATTGACTCATTCCAAATACATAACCAAATTACAAAACTAAAAAGAAAATTTGAGCACGGTCAATACTACCAAATAACAACTTAATAAAATGAGCCTGGAGTAACCAAATTACCCCATTCATAACCTCCATGATGAGGATGAATTCCATTATGAGTCATTACTGGTTCATGGCATTTGGGGTAATCGATTTGTGATTATAAAAAACACATTCCTTTCAACCAATACATGGAGAATAACATAACCAATTGCTATCATGGCAATCATAGTTCATAATTTAAACTATAGTGACTCTACTTCAAATACCCATAATATATATGCAATATTCATTTAGAATTAAATAAATATCATGTGTAACTATATCAAATGAATGACAAGCAATAAAACTACTCATGGTCATTACCAAAATGCATACACTTACTGTTGACCATTTTTTTGCCCAATAGGCCCAAAATCGGTCCCCTTCTTCCCCTGCTATTCTAGGCCATTTCATTTTTTATTTTGCACAAGTCTAGGAATTTCTACGGACTCTGCAGGTCCATTTCTATGGAATCTGTAGGTCCATTTCTATGGACTCTACATGTCCATTTCTATGAACTCTACATAGCTTGGATTTCTATGGACTTAGCAATGAGGTTTCTACAGACTCTGTAGGTCCATTTCTACGGACTCTACAGGTTTTCTAAGGACTTCACAGGGACTTCTACGAATTCTATAGGGTTAGTCTTTTGGTGCATGAAGAATCAGTTTCAAAAAGTGCTAGGTTTTACAAGGCTTCTTCAAGATCTTGTCTAAAGAAAATCACAAGGAAGGTTGGCATCTTTAAACCATTAAACCATTGAACCGGTTCAATGCCTTGGTTCAACACCTTGGTTAAATCGGCAGGTTCATCACTCAAGTTCAATGCCTTGGTTCAATCAGCTTAGTTCAATCAATTAGTTCATCGGCAAGTTCATCAGCTTGGTTCAACGCATTGGTTCAATGCTTTGGTTCATTAGATGGTTCAAAAAGCTTGGTTCAATGCTTAGTTCAAAGGCTTGGCACGCAGTGTTGAACCGTTGAACTGGTTCAATGGATTGGTTCAATGGTTGGTTTAAGTGAATGGTTCAAAGGCTTGGTTCAAGTGAATGGCATGCAGTATTGAACTGTTAAACCATTTTTGGTTCAATGGGTTGGTTTAATGGCTTGGGTCAAGGGGGTGTCCCAAAGCTGAAGGGTAGGTGCCCTTGTAGAGGGCAGTTCTAGATTTAGGAGCCCTTATGGAGGGCAGGAAGCACTTCAAAGGAAAGATAGCTGCAAAGGGTAAGTTTTTTGGATTTTTGTTTAATCATAAATTCTTTCAAACTTTTTATTTGAAGGAATTCCTTCAGACAAAAAGTTTGAAGAAATTTAGAAAAGGGTCACGACACAAAACTCGAGAAAATGCTCTAAAGGAAAGGAAGCGAGCATGAGATCATTCTTGTGGACTTTTTGTCCACGGGAAAAGAGGCCGAGAGAAAAGCCCAACCAAGGAGGACAAAAGCCCATGAAGCAAAAGAGCTGAAGTAGGAAGAGACCCGATGAAATTTGCCAAGGACGGTGACGTCCCAAAAGCCGTCAATTTTAAAGAGATGGACTAGCCGTTGGGTATTCAATTTCAAGGTGACGACTGTGTGAACATCAATTTTAAGATAGTGAAATAGCCGTTTGCTTTTGAATTTCCTGAGCACCAACCATGAAAAGAGCCCAAAAAACATAGCGACCTGCCAAAAAATTACCCTTGAGGGCTGAAAGAGCAAAAGGAGATAAGACCAGGATGAGACAAGGTACATAAAGAGACAAAACATCCAAGTGGTGAGAGGAGATGTCAACTCAGAGATTTATTCTTGTAGTTGGAACAACGCTTGCCAGTCGGACAACCAAATGGTGCAAACAACAAACAAGCCACATAAATGCCTTGAAGGGAGCAATCTATTTGTAGAAAAGAGGTGCAACCATGATTTCACATTAATGAGGAATGCCAAAGTCAAAGCAAGAATCGACAATCAAACAGCTCCCTCTTCTCAAGGCTCAGATGCACATGGGCCACTTGAAAAAAGAACACCAAAATATTTCCCAAGAAGTGCCAAGTTCTCTTCCTTCTTCCTATATATTGTAAATTTCTATTTTGAGAAAGCATCCACTCTCTTAATCTTAAGGCAAAACTCTACCCAAAAATCTCTCAGGCTTGTAAGGCAGAGCGCTGCCAGATTTTACCTTGAATCAAGACTTAGCATTTTTACCTCTATTTGGACTTGCACTTTAAAGTATATGTCTATGTTCTTATTTTGTGTTAAGTCATTGTCTTTCATGATTTTCATAGATCGATTATAGCATGTCCAGTGCATTATGAAGTCTCTTTTCTGCAGGTCTGCTAGAAGTGTCTATAGCAAGAATATAGGCGCATGTGAGTAGGCTGTCAAAGTGTGTCTCAGAACACCTTTGCTAGTTCCCTCCTCCCTGTATTTCTCTGGACCCCTATCTGACTGTAATAGAAGAGTTTCCCACATTAGATGAAGTGTATGGGCATTTCTTCCTGATGAAAAGTGTATGTTTGGGCTGGGTAGGTCAACATTTTTTGGTGTATCACCTTTTCATTTTTTAGGCTTAGGTTCTATTTTTAGCATCTCTCTCTCTCTCTTTTCATCCCCCCGCATTTTTTACATTTGTTTGTTAGCAGTAGGAGAAACTAGGGCCTACAAGATACATTAGAGGGAGCTAGCACTTACCTAGAGACTCTCCCCTCCAGCTTCGCCGGTCCCACAAGTGAGAGGGGAGTTTCCATTGTTGTGTGTGGAAGGTAGGAGCTCAGCCTCCTGCCCCAGGTGCAATCCACTACATCAACAATTTTTGGCACACTCTGTGGGATGAACTAGGACAGGTTTTATCCAAAGAGTTAAAGAATTTTTGGTGTGTTCTTTAACCAACTAGCCTTTAGAGGATTTTGCATCAACACCAATGGCGACTCTGAGTTGAATCAGTTGGTTAAGCAGTCCAGGTGCCATCAAAAATCTTATTTCTATATGTATAATTCCTTTGCCCAGAATCATGGACCTTGTTTTATTTCATATCACTTTGATCAAACTCAAGATATTCAGGGAATCACCTCAAGTAGTTCTCCTAGTTTCCCTTCAACGATAAGGGAGGTGGGGCTGGAGTTTGAGAAGTAGGTAATGGAAATAGATAGACAAGATGAACAATATGGTTATCAACAGGACTTGATGTATAAAGAGGCATGTTTGTTCAAGCAAGCTCAAGCCTTGTAGTCCATGGAGGAGGAGGTAGAAAAATGGAGGAATCCTTTCATTCAAGGCAGTCAGCCTTGCATGCCTCCTCCTATCCTAAAGAAATCCCCCTCTTGTGCACCAAATCCTTTCTACCAAATATCACTTACTCATTTGGGCTCATTTGATGCATCAATCAACCCTCCTCTTGACCTCGTGTGCCTAGCCTTCAAACATCAAAGGGGACTAGAACAACCTCCCATGGAGATGAACCTTCTAAATTCCTTAGATCATGAATCTTCCTTTGGGGGGAGCATTACGAACTAGCACATCTCTCTCAAAATTGCTCCTACTCAACATGATGATGCTAGTGACCTCCAAGAAAGACTCTTTTAGGATAATCTAGCTAAACAAATTGAAGATTTAGAGGCTAAGATGAGACTGCTTCGTGAAAGAGAGATGGAACCTTCAGACCTTGTGGAGGAGCTCTGAGACCTTGGAGAAAACAAAGGTTCTACCTATTCACAGGAGCAAAATTCCAATTTCAAGATCCTGAACTAGAAGCAAATAGTAGAATCATGGGGTAGGAAGGAGGAGAAGAAAGGTTCTATTCAAAACCTTGAAGAAGATGAGGCTAATCCTACTCATGATAATGTTGGTGACCTCCAAAAAAGGCGCTTCCAAGAGGATATGGCCAGAATAATTGCAGAGTTGGAATCTAAAGAGAGATTCCTCAACCAGTGTGTGATGGATGGTTCAGACCCAATGGCACATTCTATGTCTAAACACACCCCATCTACACACCCCCAAGAGAGCTATCAGGCCACACTTGATATTGATGAAGTGCTGGCCAAGTGGAAGGAGGAGAATCATTCGCTTCTAGCTCAAGGACTGCCTCCTCTTCCACATGTTTTTTCCACTTCATCCCTTCTCAAGGAGGAACCTATTCTGTAGGAGGCAAGTGAGGAGCAAAAGATCTAATTTTCAGCTCTTCAGGAGGCTATCATGAGTGAAAATGAAAAATAAATCATCATTGATGCTCCTTGTGAAGACCTCATCAGTAATGGAGAGGACACAGGGCATGCATACATGCATATGTTTTAGCAATACGAGGAGGAACATAAGCATGGGGAGCTCTCTCCCCCTTTGTTTGATGAACTTCCTTGTTGTTTCGATGAGGAGGACTACTATGTCGAAAAGCTTGAGTTGGAGGAAGATCAGGAGAATATCTTTGAACATCTAGAGATCTTGATCTTTAAGGAGGAAAAGGAGAGGCATATCTTCCTTGAGGAAAGACTTGAAAAAAAGAGCTTTGAACAGAGAGTGATGTTCTATGGGATGAGCAATTAGTTTGTGATTCCATTTTAGACATCACAACTATCACCCTTCTTTAAGAAGGCCAAGAAGGAGTAGAGGATGAGTTTGGCATGATCTCCAATAAAGCAGAAGGAAACAGGTCAAACCATGATGCATTGCAGAGGGACTGTGGAGATCAAAGGGCTTATGGTGATGAGCCAACAGCCATATATTTCTTGGTGATATGCACCAGCATGAAGGACCAGCATTTAAAAAGCTTCCAGGAACAAATAGAGTATGTATATGTTGGAAGCATGTTTGAATCTGATCTACTTGGATACCAGCCAATTTTGGTGATAGGCAAGAGGAACAGGTCACCAAATCTCCTTTTCATTTAGCCACTTATCTGGCACCATAAGTCTTCTTGCTAGGAAGGAGACTAAAAAAGTTTTCCTTTTGATTTAGGAGGGAGGCAAATATTCTTAGTTAGCTTTATATAGTAATTTGCTTTCAGTTTTCTTTCCTGATTTCCCTAAGTGTAGTTTGCATAAGTAGTGTTTTTAGCCTTTTGTGTTTTCCTTTATGTGTGGGGTAAAAGCTTCATGTTTGATTCTTGGATCTTTGGGGCTATTGCTAACCTTTCTTCAAAGCTGCATTTTGACTCTATGCCCAATGGACTACAAGGCAACGAGTCTCTAAGCATAGCAGGCATGCTTCCCTTGGGAGTCGCCAATTTGTTGACCATTTTTTGCCCAACAGGCCAAAAATTGGTCCCCTTCTTCCCCTGCTATTCTAGGCCATTTCATTTTTTATTTTACATAAGTCTAGGAATTTCTATAGACTCTATATGTCCATTTCTATGGACTCTACAGGTCCATTTCTATGGACTCTGCAGGTCCATTTCTACGGACTCTACAGGTCCATTTCTATGGACTCTACAGAGCTTGGATTTCTATGGACTCTGTAAAGCTTGGATTTCTATGGACTCAACAATGAGGCTTCTACAGACTTTGCAGGTCCATTTCTATGGACTCTGTAGGTTTTCTACAGACTTCATAGGGACTTATACAAACTCTGTAGGGTTAGTCTTTTGGTGCATGAAAAATTAGTTTCAAAAAGTGCTAGGTTTTACAAGGCTTCTTCGGGCTCTTGTTTGAAGAAAATCACAAGGAAGGCTGGCATCTTTGAACCATTGAACCATCACTCAAGTTTAATGCCTTGGTTCAATCGGCTTAGTTCAATCAATTAGTTCATCAACAAGTTCATCAGCTTGGTTCAATGCTTCAGTTCATCAAATGGTTCAACGAGCTTGGTTTAATGCTCAGTTCAAAGGCTCAACATGCAATGTTGAACTATTGAACTGGTTCACTAGATTGGTTCAAGCGAATGGTTCAAAGGCTTGGTTCAAGTGAATGGCACGTAGTATTGAACTATTGAACCATTTTTGGTTCAATGGGTTGATTCAATGACTTGGTTCAAGGGGGTGTCCCAAAGCTGAAGGACAGGTGCCCTTACAGAGGGTAGTTTTGGATTCAAGAGCCTTTGTGGAGGGCAAGAAGTACTTCAAAGGAAAGATAGCCACAAAGGGTAAGTTTTTTAGATTTTTGTTTAGTCATGAATTCTTTCAGACTTTTTGTTTGAAGGAATTCCTTTGGACAAAAAGTCTGAAGAAATTTAGAAAAGGGCCGCGACATAAAACTCAAGAAAATGCTCCAAAGGAAAGGAAGTGAGCGTGAGATCATTCTTGTAGACTTTTTTTTGTGGGAAAAGAGGCCGAAAGAAAAGCCCAACCAAGGAGGACAAAAGCCCGCAAAGTAGAAGAGCTGAAGTAGGAAGAGACCGGACAAAATTTTCCAAGGACGGTGACATCCTGGAAGCAATCAATTTTAAAGAGATGGACTAGCCATTGGGTATTCAATTTCAAGGTGATGACTGTGCGAACGTCAATTTTAAGATAGTGAAATAGCCATTTGCTTTTGAATTGCCTAAGTGCCAACCATGAAAAGAGCCCAAGGAATGCAGTGACCTACTAGAAGATCACACCCAAGGGCTGAAAGAGTAGAAGGAGATAAGACTAGGATGAGACAAGGTGCATAAAGAGACAAAGCATCCAAGTGGTAAGAGGAGATGTCAACTCAGAGATTTATTCCTACAATTGGAATAGTGCTTGCCAGATGGACAACCAAATGGCACAAATAGTAGACAAGCCACGTAAATGCCTTGAAGGGAGTAATCTATTTGCAAAAAAGAGGTGCAGCCATGATTTCACATTAATGAGGAATGCCAAAGTCAAAGCAAGAACTGACAATCAAATGGCTCCCTCTTCCCAAGGCTCAGACACACATCGGCCACTTGAAAAAAGAGCACCAAAATATTTCCCAGGAAGCGCCAAGTTCTCTTCCTTCTTCCTATATATTGTAAATTTCTATTTTTAGAAAGCATCCACTCTCTTAGTCTTAAGGCAAAACTCTACCCAAAAATCTCTCAGGCTTGTAAGGCAGAGCGCTGCCAGATTTTACCTTGAATCAGGACTTAGCATTTTTACCTCTATCTAGACTTGCACTTTAAAGTATATGTCTATGTTCTTGTTTTGTGTTAAGTCATTGTCTTTCATGCTTTTCATAGATCGATTATAGCATGTCCAGTGCATTGTGAAGTCTCTTTTCTGTAGGTCTACTAGAAGTGTCTACATCAAGAATATAGGCTCTGCCAGATTTTACCTTGAATCAAGACTTAGCATTTTTACCTCTATCTAGACTTACACTTTAAAGTATATGTCTATGTTGTTGTTTTGTTTTAAGTCATTGTCTTTCATGCTTTTCACAGATCGATTATAGCATGTCCAGTGCATTGTGAAGTCTCTTTTCTGTAGGTCTACTAGAAGTGTCTACAACAAGAATATAGGCGCATGTGAATAGGTTGTCAAAGTGTGTCTCAGAACACGTTTGCTAGTTCCCTCCTCCCTGTATTTCTATGGACCCCTAGCTGACTGTAACAGAAGAGTTTCCCACATCAGATGAAGTGTATGGGCATTTCTTCCTGGGGAAAAGTGTATGTTCAGGATGGGTGGGTCAACATTTTTTGGTGTATCACCTTTTCATTTTTTAGGCTTAGGTTCTATTTTCAGCATCTCTCTCTCTTTTCATCCCCCCTTTTTTACATTTGTTTGTTAACAGTAGGAGAAAATAGGGCCTAAAAGATACATCAGAGGGAGCTAGCCCTTACCTAGAGACTGTCCCCTCTAGCTTCACCGGTCCCACAGGTCAAAGGGGAGTTTCCATTGTTGTGTGTGGAAGGCAGGAGCTCAGCCTCCTGCCCTGAGTGCAATCCACTGCGTCAACACTTACAATGGCAATCACCCAATCATATTCCCATTCCACATAAATATCATTTATATATTGTTAGGAAAAAAAATTATGCATTGGTGAAATATATAGTCACATAATTGATTCAGTTGCAAATAGATATTCTAATTTCCAAGCCATGAGCTTTTTAACAAAACACAACATAATATCAAAATTCCTTAATGAATGCATAAAGTCTATTAGTTCAACAATCCTTACATAATAAAAATTTCATTAACAACTATGGGAGTGATCTAGATCTCCATAGATCATCTGTAGTTCACTATATCACATTCTTATACATCTGGATCAAAGGATACTAACCTCCTATTATAACAAATATGATGAATAACTTGCAACTTATTAATTACCCATAAATAAGGAACACTAACAATATATAAATTTTTCCATACATAGAATAAAATAACAATACCATTGCATATGATGATACCATTACATTTTTAATAATATAGTACATGCCCCACAACTCTGTTATATATAATAAGATACATGAATAATGCAATATTTTATATAATATAAGGTAATTCCCTTATCTCTTCTATAACCAGTAGAATTTAAGGACATTGCAATGCATCTCAAATAATACAAAGTAAAGCTTGCAATGTTCATGATGTACTATAAATAATTTTATTTACACACCATAAACATGAACAACTTAATCTTCCTTACAAGGTTGTCTAAAATGAATGCATATTTGCATGGAAAGGTATTATACACTTTTGTTAGTAGTCCTAGTATATGAAATCTTTCACACATATGTTTCCCACAGAGAAGATCTTGTATCCAAATCCATCCATATGATCAAGATAATCCCAACTATAGATAGGTTTCTCTATCCATCCCAACCATCATTTAGATATGGAAGTAGGAAACCTAGCCACAAAAACATAACACTCAACTGAGCCACAATAGTGATGCACTAATGACCAATAGCCTAGGGTCTCAAGATTCAATTAACATTACATAAGATAAGCCTAAAATAAGGGTTTTTGGAAACAATAGTCATTTTAACAAATTGTTTTAACATTTTAGGACTTAGATGAATGTAAATCCTATGTTGTTAAAGAGCTGAGTTTAAAAAATTAATGTAGAAATATGAAATAAATACAACCATTGATTTGTTATAGAATTGACTAATTTGACTTTTCTAAAAATAAAAATAAATAATACAAAGAACTTAGCTAGAAAATGACTGAGATAGATGATCCAAAGGCTAAAAATCAAGGCAAAGACTAGTTTGAGTGTCATAAATAGGATCAGGTGTCAAAACCCCTCTTAGATAATATCACCCTAATTAGATAGTAGTGTTATGTGGTGTTAGTATCCTTGTTTTGGTGGTAGTGTCCTTTATACAAGACTATCCTGAGTTTTTGGTTGCACTTGTGTTCAGATCTATAAGGTTTGTTCTTACATGCACAAGTTATAAAACCCTGTAGATGGATTATTTTGTTTGAATTTAAAGAAAAACCCTAATCCTCTATGTTGATATGGCATCCTGTTAATACAAGTAGAAAAATGTGTTTTATTAATGGGGTAGGTTGGACATCCTCAACACCCCATTGTGAAGAGAGTTGCGTACATACTAATAATTTGAAGAGGGATCAAGCCCAATGTAGTTATCCCCACCTAAATGATGGTACAAGTGCAAGTGAAGCTAGTATGATAGTTGACTTGAATGCTTTGAATGTGATTGAGACTAGAAATATAAGTAATATGAGCTTAGAAATATTGTAAATGGTAGTATGTAGAAGTAAGGCAAAATGTGGATTGATAACCTTAATTATGCACAACTTGTTCTAAGTTTACATATGTAATTTGTATTTTATTTCAATCTAGTGTATAAAGGGATAAAAATCATGTATTTATACTATTCTAGTTCTTGTGTGGGTGCTAAAAGAGGTCTAAGCTAACCCTAAGAAGTCTAAGATTTGAAAAGATATCCATTTGTGAAAAAAGGAGGGAAAAGAAAGTAGCACGAATATTGGGACACTAGTTCCATGTGGTGCTAATATTCCTATTATGGCACTAGTGTCCAAGTGGTATAACCCTAGGCAAGAAAGGCCAAGATGTAAGAGTAAGGGTCTAAGACTTCTTTAGGGATGACTAGAGATGCTTGTGGCTCACACAAAGGCTAGATAAGAGTGAATATAGGCTCTAGGATAGGTTTAGGGCTAAACTATGGATAGGTGGTCTAAATTAGCACTCTTAACACTCAAGTGTCACTTTTAGGTGATTACATTTACCTCCTTCTTTATTCTAGAAATGTAACAAAGTGAAATGACTAGGATATAGGAAAAAGAAGTGTACTTGGACTTACCTAAGAGGTGAAACTTGTGAATCTGGATTTGAGTATGTGAAGCTTGCTAAAATGAATGTCTTGCAAGTGAAATGTGCATAAATAAATCCTTACGTAAGAGATATCAAAAGAAAAAACAAAACTAAGGGGATAAGATAGAGGAAAGGAACAAATACACCTCACTAGATACATGAACCAATGCATAAACCTAGTGAGAATCTCTTTGTGTGTGTATATAGTGATAAATTAATCAATAGATTGGACTAAGCTACTGGCTTACTCAATCCTCATGTATGGGTGGCTCAAGAACTTAATTCATTTTTGAATCCATCATTGCCCACCCATTCTTTGTGGATCATGACCTGTGAATAGCTTGGATTGGATTAATGGTGTGTCCAACCCTGTCATGTAGGTGGATAAATAGCTCAAGTAGACTATGACTCCATTATTGCTTGTCCATGTGTAGTAGATGCATCTAAAAGTGACACTGCATGATGTAATTATTGGTGTTCTAGATTTGCAACCTAATTAAGAAGGGGATTGTTTAAACCTTCCTACTCAAATATAGTCTAATATGGGACTTATCCTAGGTTGTGGGTATCCTAATAATGGATCAGACCTTTAGAAAAGACTAGCTTCTTTTTGGATATATCATTTAAACTAGACCCAATCTATCACTTACTTGGAAAAGAGATAGAGAGATACAAAAATATAAGAAAGCATGTAAAATGGGGTGATGCACCAATAATTGGAACACTTATACTTCAGACAAGACACACTTATGAGACACATTCAAGACCAAAGAGATCAATTCCACATGATTAGTTCATAATAAGGCATGAATCAGTTATCAAACTAACATGAGAGGGCACATAACCACTTTGAAGCTAAATAACAAACTATAAATTGCACTTATAATGACATTTGAGAACTATCAAGCACTTCATGAATGTGATAAAACTCAGACATAGATAAGGAACATACATTAACTTAACTATATTACATGAATTCATAAAACACACTTCAATCTAGCTTGCAAAATGGTGGAATTCAATCTTTATTGCATCAAAAGGTGTCATAATACAAATTTTGACATAGCCTAAGATAACCAAAGCATAAGAGTCTATTTATCTAAAAATTTCTAGAGATTTCTTTCTTAAAAAACTTTTAGAGAGAGAGACATGTGGTAGAAATTGGAACATATATATAAAAAGGAAGAGAGATGGAACTGTGATGTATTAGCACAAGTTTAAGGATGTTGACTCATGACCTTATCAATGAGGAACAAATTTTGTAAAATAATTAAATTTCCATTACCCTTATCCAACCACCTAGTGTCCTTGAAACCATGTCATTATCTATTTGATCTACTGATGAGGACCATGTCTTGGAATTGACAGAAATATGCCATGTCTACTTTGGGTGGCCAACTATACTTGTTTATTGAAAATGTGACCCATATGATAGGCAAGATGCCTCTCCAATTCATTTATTCCAACATTGAACATAGGTCAATTATAGGTGAAAACCAATCCAATTATTAGTTTTCACATAGTCATAGTATCCATAGAACCTGTGGACTACTTGATTTTGATTCACAATCATTGGTCCATCTTTGATCTCTATATTTGGTCCAACCTGACTTATTTTACTTCTAAATATTTTCTAACAATGCTTCATATCGATGGTTTCACCTAGATCATATTCAATCTCTAGTTCCTCTATTTTAACATTACCCTAGTTGAAGAATGCCCCATCAACTTCTATCAAATTTTTTTTGGGTTCAAAATTTGTTCATTAGCTATCAATCACTAACTTAGACCATTTACATGTTGACCCATCTCTTTTTTTAGATCTTACTTATCCAAATGAATGTTGATCATTGATCTTCTACCAGTTGAACACACTATTGCCACTTATCATACACACATTTGATTTTAATATTTATTGACCCCTTTGACGTCCACTCATTGTTAGCTCTAAATGTATGATCGAATGCGTACCATTAGATCTACCTGGGACCCATAGTTTGAAAATAAAGGGCTATTTACCAGGTCTTAAATTTGACATCTGAGCGACCGTCATTTGACATCTGAGTGACTATCATTTAATGTCTACATAGATGTATTTGATGTTCCATAGACCATCAAATTTAAGCTCCAATGGATTTTTGCAGTGGCTTAAAGTTGATGTATATGCAAATGTATCCCATTATTTGACCAACTTTGAAGATTTATATCTTGTAGTGTAAAAATCATGGATGGACCAAATTTTTTGGAGATGTTCCTTAGGTCAAAAGGATTTTGCCCACTTGATCCACTAGTTCTAGGAGATTTCTAAGTGGAGATAAAAATGCTCAAACAAGCCAGTCTATGTATCTTCACATGACATCTACATGATCGTCATTGATTATTTGAATCTTAATGGCTATTCATTGAGGCTCAAATTTGACACTTTCACAATCATCTTGCTCTATGTGACCAAATTTGGAACTCCATAACTTAAGCTAGGAAGATCACATGGAATTTAAACATGTAAGATATGTTCTTGGCATAAAGGACTTTATGGCACTATAATCCTATCACTTGAGAGACTTTTTAAGCTCATTTAAAAAATGTGTAAATAAACTGGTTCATTTTTTTCCTACATGGCATCATGATGATGGCATAATTATTAAAATTTACATAGTCCATCTTTTTCTCAATCTTTCAAGGCTCTGATTATCTCCTAAAGCTTGTGCAAACTGGTTCATATTCTTGGACACCATGAAAACCTACTTGGACCCTTCACCTATAACTATAGACTTGCCCCTTAAAGATCAACCAGATCACACTTTAAGTTTGACTAAAGTGTTTCAAAATATTTTCAAAAGCTATATGATCTCCACTTGAGGTCTATCTTCTCCTTGTGACCTTGGGCCACTCTTCAATCAAGATCTTACTCCCACTAGACTCTTGAACTATGCACATTTTTGGTATGTAAACCAAATTTGTTCAACATCTTTGGTGACTTGGTTGGGTAACATACCTGCTATGCTTGAGAACTCAAACTAGATACATGACACTTGGATCATTTAAATTGATTACAAGATATCCTTTTGACTTGTAAAGACAAATAATTCCAACATATAGGGATATAAACAAACTTAAAAGGGAAACTAACCTAATAAATTAAAAGGTAACTAACCTACTAAACAAATGTGTAACAAAGCACTTATTTGGGACAAGAAAAAAACAAACTAAATGTGTTAAGAAAACACTTAGATAAAATCTAAAACAACTAACTATATAAAGGGGACTTAACTTCCTTAATAACAGTGCTTTATATGTATCCCATTAATTGGGATATAAAGCTCTTCACCATCTATCCTTATGAATTAGAAAGAATTGTGGGATTTACAACTAGAAATTATTATGGACCACTCCAGAGAGATTCAAATTTTGTGTGCTTTCCTAGATTAGTTCTATCCTCATCCCACTTGAGGACCAAATCTCCTTCTTGAAAACTTCTTGAAGAAGTTCCTTTGTCAAAATATCTATTCACCATTGCTTGATGGGCCTCCATAGCTAACATTGATTGATGCTTTGTCTCTTCTAGCTCTATGAGGTCAGTATATCTTATTTTTATTGGCTCATTTTCCAAAATCTCAAGTTGATGCATTAATTCTGAAGCAGAGAATTTAAGAGAAATAGGCATTCTTGCTTCCTTACCATATACTATTTTACATGGAGAATTGGAAATTGACCTCTTATAGTTGATCCTGTTAGCCCACAAAGCTAAATTTAATTTGAGATGCCATGATCTCTGATTGTCTTCAACAATCCTCTTGATGATCTTAAATAAATTCTTGTTAGTGGACTCAACAAGGGCATTGCCTTGTGGATAATAGTTTGATGAGGTATTGAGAAAAAGAATATGTTGAACTACCCACTAGCTGATCTTAGATCTTACAAAAGGCCATAATATTATCATAAATTATGGTTTAAGGGACCCCAAATCTGGTAAGAAAACCTTCATAGAAGTCTAGAACACTAGCTTCTTAGCTTCTTTTAATGCCACTACCTCTATCCATCTGGTAAAATAATCTGTGGTAGTTAGGACCCACTTGTGTCCTAAGCTTAAAAGGTATTAATAGGACCAATAAAGTCCAATCCCCATTGGACAAAGGGTTAATTCATTGAAATTGGTTAGAGAGCTAAGGTTGCAAGCTTAACATTTCAAACAAACATGTCACATTGTCTGTATTTTCTAACCCATGTATGAAAATCACCAAATAAACTTGGCCAATAATACCCACCTCTCACAATCTTGTGGTATATGATCTTTGATAAATAATGTCCTCTACCATGTCCATCATGTAATTGATCAAAAAACCTCTGTGTTTGACCTAGTTTTATGTATCTTAACAATATGCCATTATTATATTTTTTGAACAAAACATTATCAATAGGAATAAAAGGAATTGAATGCAATTTAAAATATCTCCTTTTTGAAGGGTTTAGATGAGAAGGATAAACGCCATCCTATAAGTATCTTACCATATTTTTGAACCAACTAAAATATGAGGTCTGATTAGTTACAACTTCATCATTTGACACCATAACCATCCCATTAGTCTCTTGAAAGTATTGGGCTAGGTGTTCATAAAGTCCTTTGCATCTAACCAACTTTGTGACCTTGATCTCAATATCATATTCCATGACCTTGGTTATCCAACCAGCTCTTTTTTCATTTATATCTTTGTTTAGGAGGAAATCCTTGACACTTGGATGTGCAACCATTAAATGTATCTTATTATTGGACATCAAATACCTAAAATTTTAAAGATACCTTATGACTAAAAGTACATGCTTCTCAAAAAAATAATACTTTGTTTCATATTCTTCTAAGCCTTGACTGAAGAAGGCTATTGGTTTCTCTAAAGTCTCTTTATTCTACTACATGAGAATGCCTGAAATTGTGTCAATGTTATCATAGGTGTATACTAATAAAGTTTTTGTGAAGTTTGGGTTCAAAAGTGTAGGAGCACTAGTTATAGCTTTCTTGATCTCTTCAAAACTTCTTACTCCTTTGGACCAACTAAAAATTTGACCCTTCTTTAGCATGGCTGTGGTAGCCTAGCTAAAGTAACAAAATTTAAATGGAATCTCCTTATGAAATTGATGTTTCCTAAAAAGCTTTGCAAGGCTTTTTTATGCTTAGGCAAGGAAAGTGCAAGACTGTAGTCTATCCTATCAAGATATATGATTATACTATTGACCAAATTTTGGCCCTTCAGGCCAAACTTGGGCACCCCTTTTTTGTAAAAAATGTCTGAGTTTATACCTTTGTCCAAGGCTAGTATGTAGGTTTCATTTAGAAGAAGTGTTATTAGACAAAGCTGAAGTCTTTTACATGTAAAAAACCCAAGTGTTTTCCTTTTGATAGCTTTGTTATTTAATCTTTTGGCTAAGTCCTTTGCAATGAATTCTTTCAAAAAGTTTGCTTTAGTCCTTTGCTAAGTGTTATTTCTCAGACTTTTCATTTAGTAAAATTCTTCTGAAGGGTAAGTTGTAAATTTCTTGAAGGACACTTTCTCACAAAAAATGGCCCAGACAAGTCTTCTGAAGGGTATGTTTCCTTTCAAAAGGAACACTTTAACTTTTTTGGACACTTTGGTTTGGTTCAAAGTTCCTAAAAGGTATTTTTTCCTTTTGAAAGGATCATTTTCAAAAAATATGAAAAGGCCATTCTAGAGTTTTGAAGGTTCACTTCAAAAAAGTTGAAGGTTACGTTTCATTTTTTCAAAGGGACACTTTCAATTTCTCTAAAAGATATCTTCAAGCCAAAAGGGACCCTTCTAAATTTTTCAAAGGGTATGTTTGTAACTTTCCCAAAGGAATTTTTCAAAATGGACATTTTCAATTCTTCCTAAAGGTCACTTTCATTTTTTCCAAAAGAACACTTGCCTTTCCAAAGGGTACTTCATAGAAAGTTCGAAGGGCATTTCAAATTTCTTGAAGGGACCTTTCAAAAAGTTTGAAGGATTATTTTAGAGAAAAGGTGGACCATTTCAAAAAATTTAAGGGTCACTTGCATTTTTCTAAAGGTATGTTTTCAACAAGCCAAAGGGCACTTTTATTTTTGTAGAGAACACTTGGTAGAAAATCTAAAGGAATTTCTTCAGACAATTTGTCTGAAGGAAATGAGAAATTGTTCCTTACAAAAAGGTCAAAATGAAAGGAAGAAGAGCCCAAAATAATTATTTCAAGAAAATTATTCAAAATAATGATGAAGACAAGAAGTTCAGAGAAATACTTAAAGGTGATAGCTCATAAAACATCAAGTTTAGACTATAGAAACTAGCCGTTGGGATTTAAAAAAAAGATGATGGCCCATAGGAAGTCAATTTTAAACTATGAGGAATATCTGTTGCTATTCAAAAGACTTGATGAGAACCTGAGAACAATTATGGAAATGACAAATGGAATAAATCCTGAGCTCTGATGCATAAAAAGCATAAAAAGCAGGTCAATGGTTTAAGATTATTACACCATTATACAACTTGATAAGCTAGTAGAGAATAGCTTGCATCAAAATGAAATTCTAACAGATGAACCCATCTATAGCAAAATGAAATTTGGAATATCTTGATTCCACTAGTGTAATTGTAAAATGAGATTCTTATAGAATGTAATGTAACTATTTCTTTTCTCAAGGCGACACATGTTCAAGTGACTCTTGAACTCCCTTGGCTTGATCTCTCTCTCAAAGGCTATTTATATGCATTCTCTTGGCTCATTTGGAGAGCCTCCATTAGTTCTAGTGAAATTCTAGTTAGATTTGTACTTGTAAATCATGAAGAAAATACAAGTGATTTTTCCATTCACACATTGTACTATTGAGTATAAGTTTGAATCTTGTTGATAATGACTAGTGAAAAGGTTATTTTCTAGCATGTCAATCTATGGTTACTTACCAATGTGTAGAAGGGATGATGTTACATGTCTCTATTAGAATTCTTTACCAAGTGTATAAAAGTATTAGAAGTGGTATATGTGTATTCTCTTTATATGATCATTCATCACCCTCCTAAATGTTAAGTACCTTCTTTAATCTAACTTATGAAATATTGATGCAATAATGTCTTTTGTTGTGATTTTGTGTGAAACATCCTTATTTACCTTTAAGTAGTGGTTTTAATCATTTAAGAAGATATAAAATAATGTGTGTATCACCACTTTTTTTTAATTTGTTTTCCTTCTCCCTTTTCATTTAGAGTTGTTAGTTTAGAGAGAGAGAGAGCTTTAAAGGTGCATCAAGGCGAGCTAGCCCTTAATCTAGAAATTCATCTCAATGAAATTTTCACCTATAATAAGAGAGATGATTCCATTTTGACACTTGGATGAGGATAAATTATCATCTCTTCAAGGGTGCAAATCCAAGCGTCAACAATTTTTGGCATGCCTAATGGGACCTAGACATCTAAGTCTTAGAAGATTATTCAAGATTGGTGCTAGTCTTGACATGGTTACATATAAAGAAACATCTACATTCAGTACCTAGTGACTTCATTGAAGAATTCAAGTCTTTGGTTGATGATCATTCCTTATTTCCATGCCAAAGGTGACCACTAGGTCTGTTACTAAAGGTGTACCCTTTGAATTTGTGGAATTACCTCAATATTCCACCAGAAGGTCCATGTTTGTCAATACTCATCCTTACAAAAGAGGTTTTGTGTTCAAAGCTTCCAAGTTTGTGATAAATTCCATTCCTAACATCCATAGCGTTCATTCCAAAATGGCTAGAATACAACCTTTTATGCCTTTTCAGGGGGCATCTCCCTTGCATCTTTCTCAATATGATCGAATTCTAGGATCTGCTATCAAAAGTGTCCCATCTTTTAGTGGGGATGGTCCTACTACTACCATTGAGAAAATTAAAGATATATTATTTTTTTGTAATATCCATCATATTACCCAAGAAAATGTAGTTATTAGGTTATTGGCCTTGTCTTTCAAAGGAAAAGTTTTGGATTGGTATGGGACCCTACTTATAAATTTTATTGGCTCATGGGATGAGTTGGGGACCCTATTGACTGAAAGGTTTGGGGAAAAGAGTGATCACTTGTATCTAGCTAAGAAATTGACCACAATAAAGAGGGAACCACATGAATTCATGCATGATTTCAATACTAGGTTTCAAAAAATTTGGAATAGAATCCCAATTCTTGTGAGGTCAACTATAAATTATGCATTTTTATACTACTTGAGAGCATTGAATATTGAAATTGCCATGATGATTTAGTATATGGGTAGAAATAAAATTCTTTATACCTATGAAATAGACATAAATGCTGAGAATTGTCTTGTTCAAGTGGAAAATATAGCTCCTAGACCTCCAATACCACTATTCCCTGATTTGCATTCTCCTAGTCAAAGTGCATTGCCCACTTTAACTCTTTTTCCTGGTCAAGAAAAATATGCCATTGCCCCTACCAATGAAATTAATGAAGTTAAAATCCTAATTCAAAGTGTTACTAATGAATTGGTTGTTCTCAAAGGTAACAAGACCATATCTATAGGCCTTATCAGTCCTATAACTAGTTTGGACAAACAAATAGACCTCCTTTTCAAGGTAATAATTAGGGACAAGGCCAAATCACCCATGCCAAGCCTCATCAAAGTTATAATACTCATACTCCATCATACTCCAAATCCCTTATTCCCACTCAAAAAAAAATTGGTCTAGGAACAACCCAACTACCCTTTTTTTGAGTAAGGTCAAGAACATGTTGCTTATGCTAATGAGATGCAAAATCAAAGCATGACTACACAAGGTGATCAAACATCTAAATTTTAAAATTTTGAGATGCCAACATAATTAAATATAGAGATTAGATAGGTTTATTCTAATTCCACTCTCATAAATCAATTGGAGGGTGAGTTTTGTGCCATTAATTATGTGGGGAATACAAGCAATAAAAATGCTAGTGTAGCTGCCAACACTAGATCAAAGAAAAGGGCCATTGAAGAACTTAAAAGAAACAATAAATGACCTATTTTGACTCTTATATCAGATAAGATGGGATGAGGGCATAATTTATCTCCTAAATCACAATAAAATAAGAGGATTTCAAATTTTAGGATAATTGCTACAACCCTGCCTCCACAAGCTACATCACAAGGTGCAAATGTTCATAGAGAGTACCCCAAGGTAAGTAATCCTTACATTAATGTTGTGGAATAAATGAAGAAGCATCATATGAAAATATAATTATGGGATTATCTAGCATTACTAGGGTATAAATATATACTCCAAAAATAATTGCATGGATTGGGTATACAAGCTAACCCATCTAGAAGTGATAATGTGGTTTTGGTCAATGAAACTCATTATATAGATGGTTAGGTGAAGAAAGATGAGAATAATCCTATTTTATACATATATTTAATTATTTTTTATTTTTTGATTCATAACTACATCATATATAGTGGAGAAAGCACATTAGTTATGCCCAAATGCATAGCAGATAAGCCAGGCATCAAATACGAGCCAATGACTAAAGGAGTTTTGCAATTGGATGGATCACCAACCAAGAATTTTGGAGTTGTGAAAGGTTTTAACTTGATCTTTCATGATTTTCTTACCTTTTCAATTTCTCATGATGTGGTGGTAGCAAATTTACCTCCCTATTTTTATCTTTGCTTGTCAAGAGACTTTACATCTAAGATAGGTGGATACTTGGTAGCTAATTAGTTCTACATGATGTTTAGAATAGAATATGGCACTAAAGTGAAGATTGAGTTAGAAACTATTCATATAGATCACTTGGAACCATATTCATATAAGGTAATAAATGTTAACTATGCTATCATTGATGAAGAGGAGTTTCACATTGATCAATCCCCATCATCTTCCCTTGAAGGAGTTTTTGATTTGCTCCTAAATGAGTAGGGAGATAACAACTATGTGCATGATCCTTACAAGTTTATTGATGAATCTGGTCTTGGAGTATATTATATGAATGAGAAGGATTATTTCATGCCCAATTTTATGAAATCAAGTGAGGATGTGAATGGCTTGTGGCAGCTCTTCTTTGATGGGTCTAGAAGCAAGATTGGGGTAGGTGGTGGAGCTATGTTGGTTTCACCTTCAAAGGAAAGGCATTTTTCAACTTTCAGATTTTAGTTCTCTTGTTCATGTAATGTATTATAATATGAGGCCCTCATTCATGGCCTCAAGTGGGAAAGGAAAAGAGGTGTCAAAGAATTGCAAGTGTTTGGTGATAGCGAGCTCATTGTCAATCAAGTTAGAGGGTAGAATTTGACCAAGAATTCCTTGATCAAGTCCTATAAGCATAGAGTTTAGGATCTTGTATAAGACTTCATGGCATTTAATATCACTTATATTCCAAGGGAAGATAATAATCATGTTGATAGATTGGCATCTATTGGTGCTCAATTTGATGTTCCAAAAGGCATAAGGGAAGACAAGAATCAACCTCATCTATAGGTGATTATGAGACCTTCTATACCAAATAATGTCACCAATTGGTAGGTTTTTGAGAGTGATGAACATATATCCCTCTTCCTACAATAAGAGGCTAATTTATCTACAAATAATCAATCTAAGCTTCAACAATAATATGGAGGGTAGATTGTCCAGCTGAAATCCAACAAGCTTCCCAAAGGCCTTGTGACTCTTGAATGCATATTCAATGAGGATGACCAACTAAAGAAGGAGAAGGTAAGAATGTCCACCAAGAAAGAGAAATATGAAAGGGTAGACATTTTCAAAAATAAATTACTTGTACTTGGAAAGGTATGCACTAGTTAAGAGAGGCATGATTTCATTAAACTATACAAAGAGTTTAGTGATATTTTTGCATGGGAGTATAGTAATTTGAAGGGTTTTGATCCAAGATTGGCTCAAAATACCATATATTTAGATGAAAATTCCAAACCCATCAAGTAAAGACAAAGGCCAATCAATCCCAATATTGAGCCTCTCATTAGGAAATAACTCACCAAACTAATTGAGTCCAAAATCATCTTTCCCATCAAGCATTCTTCTTGGCTAGCCAACTTAGTCCTTATTAGAAAGAATACTAGGGAGATCAGGTTGTGTGTGGAATTTAGGGACTTGAATAGAGTGCATTTGAGAGACCATTATCCCCTTCCTTACATGAAAATTTTTCAAGTGGTGGTGGGTAGTGAGAGGTTTTCCCTCCTAGATGGTTATTCTGGGTACAATCAAATTTTGGTGAAAGAAAGAGACCAATACAAGATGACCTTTACCACAAAATGGGGCACATATGCCTATGGGAATATTCTATTTGGATTATCAAATGCTAGGGCTCATTTTCAATGTGTAATGGATATGGCTTTCTAAGAACTAATCAATGACATTAGATTAGTTTATCTTGATGATGTGACAATTTTCTCCAAGGATACAAATGATCATTTGAAGAATTTGAGGTAAATTTTTGAGAGGTGTAGAAAGTTTGGGATCTCTCTAAACCAAAGAAGTGTGTGTTTTTTGTTTATGAAGGCAAATTATTAGTCCACATTGTTTCCAAGAAAGGTCTGTCAATTGATCTAGAAAGGATAAGTGCCATCTTGACATTGTCTTTACCTAAACATAAGAAGGGTCTACAAAGATTCTTTGGTAAGATAAATTTCATCAGGAGGTTCATTCCTAATTTGATAACATGGTAAATCCCTTAACATATATGATAAGAAAGGATGAGATATTCACTTGGACAAGAAGGAGAAAAGAAAGTTTTGAAGAGATCAAATAAGCCATTGCCTAGGCCCCTACTCTTGCAAGTCCTAACAACTCCAAGAAATTCAACTTATATACTTATGGGAATGAAGAGGTAATCTCTATCATGCTTACTAAAGCTAATGAGGAAAATTCAGAACAAACTATTGCCTTTTTTAGTCAAGGTTTGGAAGGTTATGAGACAAGATACACATATGTTGAGAAATAAGTGCTTTCAGTCATAAGGAGTTTGAATAAGTTCTTTGACTAAAATCTAGTTATATCCACTATAGCCATCCAACAAGGAGAACCTTTTTGAACCTATAAATATATATAGAATTTGTTCCATTGATGGCAATGGATAGTGGTATTTAAAGGAGGCCTTATTCAAGTAATTGAAGTCAACACATAGCCTTATTTCACCACTCTTTTTCTATACTGGAACAAGCTTTGGAACCCAAGTTGAGTACTTAATTGGAAATATTATAGACAACTCAATAAACTTATATAACTCATCTCTCATCAAAGGTTCAAACTTTGGGTTAATAGGCCTTTGTCTCTATTTGACTGGTGAGATAGACTTGGATCAAATCCTTTAAGGTCATTGTATTGCCATGTAAAGGCATTTACAAAACTTGAACATAACAAAAATTTCTTTCTCTAAAGATGTGCAAACTTTACCCAACTTTAAACTCTTACCAATTACAATCTCTACATTTATATAGTGTTCTTCCCTAGTTGACAAAGCAAATTTTTCTTTTATAAATTCATCATCTTTGATAAATATGTTTTCAAGGGTGACCAACCCTTTAGATAGCTTGTTTGTCTTTAATTGCATAATCTGGTCATCATACTACTTTAAATTCTTATCTTGGTTCTTTGAGGATAACTTAGCTTCCTCTTATAAGAATATGACAATATGACTATCATATTCAAATACTTGCCAATTTTCATGGTTATCTGGGACAATAGGTCTCACAACTACTTTGATGTGTGATTATTTTTTTTCATTTTTTATGTCATTTAGGATACTGAATTATGACCTAATGGTAGCTAGCTTATCTGCATGCTTGTTCTTATTTATTGATATGGATTGAATATTGAAATCTTGAAAGTCTTCAACTAGGTCCCATACTCTATTCTTATAATACATAAGTAGTGGGTTCTTGCATATATTAAGTTTCATTACTTGGTGAACTACCAGTTCACTATCTCCAAAAACTTATAAAGAATTCACCTTCATCTTTCTTACTCATTATAAACTATGCATTAGTGCTTCATATTCAGTTACATTATTGGAATAACAAAACTAAAACTTGAGAGAAGAGAAATACCTTTGATTGGATAGAGATATTAACATCATTCTAGCTCTAATGCTATGTTTGTTGCTGGATCCATCAAAATATAGTTACCACAGGCCATCACTAGGCCGATCATCTTTCATCAATGTTAGAATTGGTGCATCATTTTCATGAAGACAATAGACACCAAGTCCTTATTAAATTAACTTTTAAGGATCATGTCCATGCACATTAGAGGCCCATTCATCAAGGATAAGATCTGGGACTCCATCTAAAGGTGATTTAGTTTCCATGTCACTATTTTCTAGTACTTTGTCTAAGATAACACAATTGGTGATGGCACCAACACCAAGAACATTAATTGGAAAATTACATTGTGAAGTAAATATTTGATAGAATATGAAATTGTACTATTTTGGGATGGATTTACAAAGAGCATGAAAGCTTATAACACTTTCATGGGAGGTTACAGGAGAAAACCAACTTTCCTATGTAACCAACCAACTAACAAAATAAGTAATTAATCTTAGAAATTAAACTAATTAACCTAAGAAACTTTGGATCATAAATCCAACAAACTCCCCTTTGATCCTATGGGGTATAGAAGAAGATCTGGAGTAATGAATTTGAAGTCATCAATGAGTATCTCTACTACATCTACAAGCTAGCATGCTGTATATCATGGTATTGATCAAAATTGATGCCATTCTATATATAATCCCACCCAATGAGTTATGAAATAATATGTTGATGAACATGATCAAGGCTAGAACATCCCCTATGATCATTATACCATATTTTAGTAAAACCTGATCAAAGCCTATCCAATTACATTGACCCACATAAGGTCCCACACAAGAACCCATCCAAGTGATCCCTTAATAATCTATATGGCACATCTCTCAAATGCCCAAAAATCACCAACATCACATGCATGCCTTTTCTCAATGCTTAAAATGCTAGCAAATCTAATGCTAACTTGTACAACCACCAACAATTGATCAAAGGCCACTATGTAATATCTTCCCCTTATCAAGAGAGAGGTGAGAAGCTATGAAACATAAAAACAAATTATAACTATTCTATCCACTCCATGTCATGAATATTAGATATAGAAAGCCAAAAATATAATTGAAAGAAAAAACACAAGCCAAAAATTGCTATCCCAGTAGGGAACCCATATTTTGAGTGATTAGCAAACTAGAGAAGGGAAAATATCCTCCAACCTCTATGGACCATCTAACCTCTAGTTGGCTCTTTTTAGCCTGTTATATCCTTAGGGACCTGTAAACACCAAAATGTAACACCATCATCACTGACAACACAAGCAATGGGACATGTCATTATAATCTTAGTTTTGTGTATATAATGCATTTGAATAAATTTTGCAAAGATAAGGTGTTAGATTCCACTGATAATGCACCTACATGACATTATGTTTAATACATTTGTCATAAAAATCACATAACAAGACTTCAAAACATAAATTTGACCATTCCAATGTGTTTGAAATGTCAAAAACCATAAAAATTGCCTGGTCATATAACTATAGGTGTAACTAGCCACTTACACCCTTTTATCACCTTTTACATTTGAAAATATTATTATATCCTTATAACTCCTTTTATAAAAATAATGTCAAAAATAAATTTTGACAAAATAAAACCAATGGGTTTTGAACGCTAGACCTTCTCTATTGAAGTTAACTAACAAAATTACTCTATCCACCTCCTTATCAACTAATTTGACAATATAATGCCAAAATATTTTATATATCCTTGGTTTTTCTCTATGAAAAATAGAAATTCCATGCTCCCTAATCTATACCAAATATTTTCACCTGGCATATAAAAAAGAAAAACTACACTATGCTTCTTGGTGGAGCCCACAATCATAAGAATAAATTGAAAATTGATGATCCATAATTCGTTCACTGTGTGTATACTATGGGTAATTTTGAGTAAGTTGTGGGTTTCACCACAAATCCAAAAGTAAGGTATGGGTTTTAATGCAAATCCAAAATCTTTTACAACTGATGGATCTCCTTTTATGACTTCCTAATTTTAGTCTTCTATTCTATCCTCTTTTCCTACATTATCAGGACTTTACTGAATATAAAATTCAAATTTGAACTTGGGTCTTGACTGTGGGAGCGTTTACATCTATTTTAGACCAACCTAGACCAACCTCATAGAGATGTCCTCTTTATTGGGTTATGCAATCTACAAAAAATAATCCCTTGAAGTGCAACTATAGAACCCCACTGTGTACTTCACTACAAAATGAGTGTTCAAATAATATTGCTTATACCATACAAATGTCTCATATCGATCAGATTGGGATTCTTTACCTTGTAATTTTATCCTTCAATCATTTGAACCAAGCTAAATGTCCTCATGTATAGTTTCATCTAAGCTCTGATACCATTGATGGCACCAAGACTGAGAATAATAATTGAAACATTACATTGTAAAGTAAATATTTGACAAAATATGAAATTATATTATTTAAATGTGGATTAAAAAAGAGTACAAAATCTTATGAAACTTTCATGGGAGGTTACAGGAGAAAACCAAATTTCCTTTGTAACCAACCAACTAAAAAAATAAGTAATTAATCTAAAAAATTAAACTAAGTAACTTTAGATCATAAACCTAACAATTAGTTTTCACCATACTTGGCATATATAGCTCCAAATGAAATATTTCAATAGGTTCAAAACATATTGTTACCTTAGTACCATACCTAGTCCTAAACATTGAATAGGTCCAATCAACTAACAAATGTCCTCCAATCTTTAAAGTGAAGTCTTTTGATAGGCACATAGAAAAATAGGGAGGCAAGTCCACTACAACTACATCTTGATAAATAATAACATTGGGGCAAGCATGTAATGTCAGTTTTAGATCTTTGGTTATGACTACTATCTTTGTTGGTGACCCATCTAATTGTAATACTCCTTTGGTATTTGGCTCATAGACAAGACCAAGCTTGTTTGTAATTTGTTTGGGCATAATAGAGCTGCTAGCCCCACTATCTACCATATAATTATGGACTAAATACTCACCAACTATCAAAGAGAGATAAAAAAGAGGGGTTTTGTTTGATTTGAAATTAGTTTAATCCACCTTTTTCATGTCATGTACCTATTGATCATGTTTTTTAATTACTGGTTTGAATTTGTCAAGACAACTCCTTATTTCTCAATTGGTTCTTTAGATACCTTAAGATCTAAAAGCTCTTGAATAAACATGTCCTTTTGCCTTCAAATGGTGAGGTAATCCCTCATGCTAATGCTAACATTTGATTTCTTCATTTGATCTATTATGCTAAATGAGGCTTCACTAACCTTTAGCTGTAACTTTTGAGCCATTGGTTATTCTCTAGTTAGAGGCATTTAGGGAACCTTCACTATCTCTGCATTCTAAATCTTCTATGCTATAGGAACAAATTGATCCTTGACACTCTTTAAAATAAAATTAGGAAAACTAGAAGTATTTTTCACATCTTGAGCTTCCTCAACTACTCTTCTTTTATCTCTAGTTAGAGCTGCAACTTGACCATTTGTGTTTCTAGTTTCGCCAACTTGGTTGAATGCAATATGGTCATCTAATTGCCAATTAACATTGATAGCATCAGGCTGCCCTATAATTTTTTGATCTTCTCCTTGGAATTCCATATTCATGTCTCTATACTGACCATCTTAAAGAGATAACTCTTCTTATGTCATTTATGGCATAGTAATATCTTGTGATACCAAAGCTTGATTTTGAGTGTCATTTAGATTAGAAGGCTGACAAATAAAATCTTTCATCAAGTTATTTTGAGGAATTATAGCTTTTAAACTAGATGGTACATTATAATCAAGGGTTTCATATAGCTTAGTTTGGGTTATGGCTCCTTGATTATGATAAGGTTACTTATTGTCCTTGAAACCATTATAAGGGGGTCATTAGTTATTGAAAGACTAATAAGTGTTGTAGTTTTACTATTGATAAGGTCTACCTTGTCACTACTATCTCTTGAGTTGAACAATCTCATTTCTAAAAGCTTGTAAATGTTTTTTAAATCACCAATCTCATTATATTGATTAGAAGGGGATATAACTTGAACTTTTGGAGATGAAAAAGGGGATATAGATGAAATCTATAGAACTTGAAGAGGAATAGGTTGTAATTCTAGGAATATGGGCATTAGAGGTCTTAGATCACGTTTACTAGCTTGTATTAAGTTATTTTCTGCTCTTATTTCAATTTCATAGAAATTTGGCAAGGTATTACCACCCATAGACTATATCATGACACTTATATCAAAATTAAGGGCCTTAAAATAGTATAGAATGCATACTCTGGGGATGGTCTAAATAATGCAAGGATCCTAGTCCATGTCTTTTAGAATCTAAGGTTAACATTAGACATGAACTCATGGGGGTACCTTTGTATGGTAGTCAACTGTTCAACCAAAGATAGATGTTCATACTTTTCTTCAAAATACCTAACTAAGGCTTCACCTAAATCATCCCAAGTAGAAATGGAAGTCTAAGGAAGATTCCTATACCATTACAATGCTTTTCCTTTAAACATTATCTTGATTAACATTATCAATAGAACATATATTGGCAACATCTTGGATATTCTTAAAAGCAATAGTTTTATCCCATTTTTATAAGAAGAAAGGGATACCTTTTAGGTCAGACACAATAATGTCATCATATTGGGATAAATTTAGGGGACTACCCCTATTAAATAGAACAAACACTTGATTCTTGATAACCATTTGGGCAAAAGGGATTTGGCTTATGGGGATAATAGATTGGACTAAAATAGATAACTAGATAACTAACAGATGAATTTTTCTTTTGAGGATAATGGATAACTAGTAGATGAATTTTTATTTTGAGGATAAGGGGTTGCCCTAATTAATCTTGATCTTTTATAAGAAGTAGACGGCCATTCAATATGTTTAAAAGGAGTACCTTTACTTGATGATCTTGTTGTAACCTTTGGCATGAAATCGCTATCTAAAAGATGCTATAAACTCTAAAACTTAAAGTATCTTTAGATCTTGGTGATGATAGATGTCTCCTCCTTTTGCAATTTCTTCTTCTCAATATTCAAACTTAAATTATGCCAAAGAAACTTGGTCCCACTAGGTGTGCCAAAACTATTGGTGTTCTAGATTTACACCCTAGCTGAGAAGGGGATTGTTTAGATCTTCCTAATCAAATCTAATCCAACATGTGACTGATCCTAGACTGTGGGTATCCTAATAATGGATTATACCTCCAGAGAAGGTTGGCTTCTTTCTGGATCTATCACCTAAACTAGTCCTAATCTAACACTTACTTGGAAAAGAGATAGAGAGATACAAAAGTATAAGAAAGCATGTAAAATGGGCTGATGCACTAGTAATTAGAACACTTATACTTCACATAAGACATACTTATGAGACATATTCAATACCAAATAGATTAGTTCCACATGAGTATTTCACATTAAGGCATGAATTATTTATCAAACTAACATGAGAGGGAACATAACCACTTTCAAGACAAATAAAAAACTATAAATTTCACTTATAATTAGCTGTAAGAACTATGAAGCACTTCATGAAGGTGATAAAAATCATACATAGACAAGGAACATACATTCAATTAACTATAGTACATTAATTTATAGAATAAACTTCAATCTAGCTTAAAAAATGGTGGAATTCAGTCTTTATTACATCAAAATGTGTCATAATACAAATTTTGACATAACCTAAGTAAGCCAAAGCATAATAACTACCAAAGATTTCTTTCTAAAAAAACCTTTCAGAGAGAGTTAGATGTGGTAGAAATTAGAATATATATAGAAAAAGGAAGAGAGGAAACTGCGATGTATTAGCACAAGTTCAAGGATGCTAACTCATGACCTTATCAAAAAGGAACAAATTATATAAAATAATTAAATGTCCATTGCCCTTATTCAATTGCTTGGTGTCCTTAGAACTGTGTCATTATCTATCTGATCTACTGACAAAGACCATGTCTTGGAATTGATAGAATTATACCACATCTACTTTGGGTGGCCAACTATACCTATTTATTGAAAATGTGACCTAGATGATAGGTGAGATGCCTCTCCATGATCATGTTTACATTATGAAATAGGAATTTGACTCAAGAGAGGTGATTAGTATTGTGTTAGTCCTAAAATGAAAATAAATTGATAAAAAAACACTAACATACATATCTAGGCCTAGTTACTAGGGTGAGCTTAATAACCAAAAAAAAATGAAAAAAAACAACTAAAAATTAAAGAAAAACACAAATCCTTCACCTTCCTTGGATGCTTCAAATGTTTGTTATAGTGGCTTGTTTGACTTGTGCTCATAAAGTCTTCATCAAAGGAGGCTTAGCTATCTCCTCTTCTCCTTGGCACCTTGTGGCTTTGGCTTGGATTGGATTGGAATCAATTTGGCATGGTAACACTAACTGAAATATATTTTGAAGATATTTGAGCATAATATCTTTGCACCAAAAATAGCTTAGAAATGATGTTCATGGCCTCTCTATTTATAGATTTTTGAGATTGATTAGAATCAACCTGAACCATCCATCTCAAGATGAAGATGTATGGTTGAAGATTAATCTTATTTTACAATTAAAATTGATAAATAAGATCATCAATATTTGGGATAGACAAATAATTAAGAGGCACAGAGGGCTTTGATGAGGCATGAATATTGATATTTGTGGCATTTATGGCCTAAATATGTCTTCCTAAGAAATGAGGTCACTTGATGATGTAGATATTTAATATTTATTTCAAAAAATAAGTATTTAATAAGTTTCCATGGAATTTTTTATTAGGCTCTAATTTGGTTTAACTAGATCTTAATCATGATTAAGCATTTTGTGCACAAATTGCTCAAATTGATCAGAATGGCTTGTTATTGGTCCAAAATTTGACTGGATTAAAATTGAAATTTAATATCAGATGCATTGGATCTATTATCTCATTTAGGATGTTATCAATATCAAATAAAAAAGGCATGTGTCTTGTGCAAGATATTTGATAGGAAAGAGCAATCCAAAGCACCTAGGTACAAAATTGGCATTTTGACTCAGGATGATCTGATCAAAGTTAGCTATCCCATAAATTACATTGTCCTATTTAATGATACTCTAGCCAAAATTGACACTTTAATTTGTTTGATTTAAATATTTTAATGCGATTTAGTTTTTTTAGGCCAAATTGTGCACTTTAGGTGGAAATTGGTTAAAATCTTAGTTGGAGGTTATTGGTGGCCAAATTTAGGTGTCTATAGTTTGCCCTTGTTTGGGAAGATGTTGCAAACTGAAGGCAAAGCAATGTTTTCTCAAATAATGAGAGATATCTTATATGCTAAAAATAAGATGATGGTTGAAGAACAAAATTCCAAATGGTTTTGGGAAGCCTATGATGATCGTTTGCCCTTGTTTGGGAAGATGTTACAAACCATAGGCAAAGCGATGTCTTCTCAAATAATGAGAGATGCCCTGTATGCCAAAAAGAAGATGATGGTTAAAGAAAAAAGCTCCAAATGGTTTTGAAAAGCCTATGATGATGCTCCCTTGAGGGAGTGGTCATCATATTTTTTGATGGGTGGTCCCTTGAAAAGAAACAAGAAGAAAGATGGAATTAACCCATGGTTGAGATTAATCCAAATGAGAAAATGCTTATATGCATTGATTTAAAAAGATTATTGATTTACCCAAAGGTGTTTATAATCAAGAATAAAAGTCAAAATAATGATTTTTCCATAGGTGGTTATAATCATTAAGAGGACCTAGATTGGCTAAAGATGATTATGCCCCAGTTAGGGCTGATTATCAAGCATAACTCAAGGATATAACTTAGAATATAAATTAAAGATGAGTGGGTGCAAAGTGATGAAATATAGGAATAGAAGAATAACATTGATCAGTGTGAATGATTTAGTTGTACCTATCAATGAGGAGATGCTCATCTTGATTAGCAGTGATATAACTAGAATAGTTAATGGGTTGATTTGATCAAGGGTGGGACGGGAGGATTTGCCAAGATGTTAAGGAGAAACTTCTATAGATCCATCGATTTTAGACCTCCTTGAAGCTGATTTTTGCTGTAGCATGTGATGGTAGGCTTCATAATAAAACTCCATGAATATTTGGCCAAAATATGCATAAGGATTGACTATTGATCCAATAAACACTTAAAAATAAAGCACTAATGATAAAAACCATGATGACAATGTTGACATATGAATATGGATGGACTCAAGAATAATGTGCTTGAGAAATCACCCAATGAACACATATAGAATAAGTTAAGGTAACAATGCTAAAAGTAATCAAATAGGCAAGAAGACAAACAAACAAATAAAATGCACAAAAAACAAACAAAAAGACAAACAACTTGAAATAAGTAAATAAACAAACAAAAATCCTAAAAACAAAATCAAAAGAAAGCATCCTAATAATGACTTTGCCCCAGTAGGGTAGATTGAGGATAACTGACTAAGCTTAGACAAGACAAATATTTTTAGATTTTTGAAATGTTATGAATGTTTTTAGAATTTTGAGGTATCTTAAATTGATCTAGAATGACAAGATACTTGATCACAAAATGGTGAGAGTATTTGGCTTAGGTTTCTCCCAAAATAGTGAGAGTATTCAAACTTAGGTTGCTCACAAAATGGTAAGAGTGTTCAATCTTAGGTTACTCATAAAACAATGAGAGCATGGCTTAGATTGCTTGCAAAATGATGAGAGCATATGTAAAGGAGGACTAAGGTGAACTTAACATGAATTGAGAATGACCCAAATAGTCTTAAAATGACCTCAATTTATAGTAATTCCATCCACACAAAAGGTATGGAAAAACCAACTAGGTCCCAACAAGTTCTCAAATCTCATCAAATGGCGAGTCAAATGAAAATAGTAATAACAAGCTGATGTTGTAATTCATGATAAACAAGTGTTTCCCCTAGTTTACCCATAGGTAGTTATAACTAGGATGTAATGACATATTTCAATGATAATAATTTACCAATAGGTGGTTATAATTAGTAACAAGACTGGTGAAACACTGATTTGCCCATAGGAAGTTATAATCAGGCTCATATAAACAAGCTTGATACAGGATGAAAAATGAAAGTTATCTTTCCAGATCAATTATCACACTATTTTCATAGACTATCATTTAAACACAGACTTGATTTATTATTGAAACTTGATTGAAATCCTCTCATGAAAAATGTCGAAAGAACCAAAGGAACCAAGATTAAAATAGGATTGGGTAGGATGACTAAAAATAGGCTTTGGTCTAGATAGAAATGGCATGATATAATGGTATGGTTTTGCTTAGGATAATGATGGTTTTTGATAGATTAGATAAAATGGTAAGAAGGTTGCCCCCAAGTGATGGGGTAAATGGAAGGATATGTGATAATGGCAAAAGAATATGTAATAATGACAATGGTATGGTAATGTGAAATAGTATGGTACATGTTTTTGGCTTGGGTGTGGTAAATGACACATGATTTTATTTTTCCTATTGAGATGGAGATGCACATCTTAATCAATAAATGATACAAACAAAATACTTAATCATGTTAATTACTATCCCACACCTAATTTGAATAACTACTCCATCAAGAACTACCTGTAAAATGTGATTTCAAGAATGTTGTTATGATCTTCATTGGTCATTGATTTTGATTCCTTCAAATGTCAAGCCAACGTATCTCTGTAGCCTCTACAAAATAAAGTGTGACCATGGATGGTAAACAAGGACAAATAATGGATGGTAGGTTTGATTATGAAATGGAATGATGGAGGATAATGAAATGTGAAATGGTGGGGAAACAAATGAAGATCAAGATGTTTAGTCACACGTAATGTTGTTGATGCTAGATTCAACATAACTTTAGTTGTGGTGGGGTTTAAAGATGTGTTATCTCGATAGGACCATTAGATTTTTCTATTATTTGGGCCTAAGAGTAGCTACCATTTGATTAGGCTATAGATTGGAAGCTATTTTGATTTAATCTTTGATTTTGACTTCATCAAGTAGTGAAGAAATTTTGTGCTCAGCTATTGGTGCCTCAAAGAGGTTTTCACCAATGAAGTTGTCTTGATTGTCCCATAGTGCCTTTGAGGAGGTTTCACTAAGTGTTGGTGCATTTATTTTCTTTATTGAATTTACTTGTATTTATTATTTTTTATTTTGGTGCATTAATTACTTATTGTAATTAGTTTATTATGTTTATTAATAATTTGTACCAGATATGGTAAGCTTGCTTAGCTAGTAGTTAACTTAGACACTTATCTTGTTACAATGGAGTTCCACTCCACTATTTAGGGTAAAATAGGATATGGTTGTTTAACTAATAGTTAACTTATGTTAATCATTTACACAAGTTAGACACCTATCTTGTTAGTATGGAGTTATACTCCACTATTCATGTGGACATATTGAACTACACATGTTGTGTGAGTTTCCTTATCTTTATCATGCATGCCTTATTCTATATAAGCAATGGATATTTATGTATTAAATATTAAATTAATATTAAATTATCAGATTAATTCATCATATTTGAGTTATTTATTCATTTCTATTATTATCTCAGATATATAATTATTGTTTATTACTATTACTATTTTATCTCTTATTTATGCTTTATATTAGATTCATTAGATCTTGTAGCTAATTCTAACACTATGGAATGTTGAATTTTGACTTTGATTGTCTTCTATAACTTCTAAAAAGATTCACTAAAAGATGTTGAGTTATGACCTTGATTGTCCCCTAACACCTCTGAAAAGATTTCACTAGGAGAGTGTTCTTCTGTTATATGAGTGTGGTCTTGGCCTCCTTACTCTTATTCAACTACTATGTCACCATGGATGCAATTCAACAAAGTGTGATTCTATTGATCCCAATAGACACTTATGGGAGATAGAATGTCAATGATATGGCTATTTTGGTTGATGGTAATACCCTGTGGAATGGTAATGGAATGAGGAGAGGTTGCACAATCTTCATAGAAGATACTAGGATAACTTGTGTTGAAGATGAAGTACTCATTCTCAAAAACCATAAAAAGATAAAAAATGTATTCAAATTGATATGTAAGGCATACATAACCAATGTTGTAATAACCATGAGCATATTCTTCTTATGAATCTAATTATAACTCAAGGGACTATAAATCTAATGTTGAGACTAATGTTGATTTAGATTTTGATGGTAAATTTGATGTTAGTTCAAGAATAAAACCTAAATCTATCTCTAATTCTTCATCTGATGGGTACTCTATTATAATCGTGTCTTGTTGAACATTTTTTTTTGGACAACTAACAACTTGTGATGGCATAATGAGCTCCACAAAAATTGGTTTGTTAGAATGGATCTCTTCTTGGATGGGAAAAAGGTCAAAATACAACTCCTCAAAGACTAGCTTGTCAATAGGAGGCTCTTTAAAAATAAGCATATGGTCGAGGTAATGATTTTCCTAAAGGTGGTTATAATCATTAAGAAGTGACTTGATAAAGACTAACTCATCGATGTGAGACTCCTCGATAACTAGTATAGGATCAATAGGTGATTCATCACATGTTGACTTATTATAAGTGATTGGTTCAACAAAATCATCTTGGATTGGTTGGTTGTCTTGGTTTTGGTTTCTAATGAGTTAGAAAATACCAATTTTGAACACAACTTGGTCCTCAAATGATCGGATCAGGTGAGGTGTGGATGGAAATGGTATTTGATGAGAAATGACTTATGGTTAGATAACGGTAGGGCATTAGGGAGCATGATTGCTCACATGAGCCAAAGGATAAATTCTCAAGATGATAATGATAGGGTGGTGTAGAGCTTTATTGCTTGCAAAAGCTAAAGGATGAGGTCTTGGAAGGATAAGTTTGGGGCATTATGGAACTTGATTGCTCATATAATCTAAAGGATGAGGTCTTGGTAAATAAATGGTATGACATTATGGTCTTGGAATAGAAATGGTATGACATGGTGGAGCTTGATTACTCATAAAAGCCAAAGCATCCAAGTCCTCTCATAAACCATATCATTCCAATCAAGGTTTTGAGTTGGATTATTAGCTGGTCCTTGAATTTGTTCCTCATATGGAGTATTGTAGGGAGAATAATAAAAATCTTTAAAAAATCTATCTTTGTAGGGGTTTTTAGTGGGATTTTGTGTGGCCATTCTATCATAAGTTGGATTATACATGATTTCACCATAAGTGTAGCTAGACATATCTGAATAAATGATGAAAGCTCTAAAATAAAAAGCCTAGAGTTCTGTACACTCTAAAAAACTATGTCCAAAGGAAAAATGGTTAAAACTTGGTCTAACTTGGTCGAAGGGGTGGAGTTGTATCTCTAATATGGTCTAAAAGTGGTACTGTATCTCAAAAATGATTTGTGATAAGACTTGGCATACAATAGTCTAAAATCAAATGTCTAATGTCAAATGTCATACACAAAAAAGGTCAAGCATCTGAATAAAAACTAACATGTTGAATGTCTAGGTCAAAGTGTTCCAAACAAGATCTAAACTAGGAAAGAAAAAAGTTGAGTTACTAGGTCTTTTGTCCAAACATGGAGTCAAAATCAAGGCTCAAATAAACAAATATATGATAGGAATTTTATCCAAATGGCATAAAAAACTAGACTTGAAACAAAGGTATCATGTGATTTGATTTAATCTAACAAGTTTGGAAACATCTTTGACATAAACCCAACACATAGAATTAAACATAAACATGATCAGTTGGCATAAGGCATAAGACAAAAGGCTCTTTGAAGAAAGACTATGCTTTTCTAAATAAAGGCACAAATAATGATAAAGATAAGTACTAAACAAATAGACCATCAATAGTTTTCAAATTTGGGTAATTGATTAACCAAAGTTATGCAACCCAAAAGAGAAAGATATATGTATCAACTCCATGAATTAAGGCCTAAATAAAAATCAATCAATATTTGAATCCAAACTTGATAATGCTAATTGAAAACTAAGATTTGACCAAAAAAGCTAGACAAGATTGGACAACATGACAACACAAGATGAAGGTCTAAATGATATACATAAAATGGTTTGAAATAATGGTTTTTGATACAAGGTAAACTAGTCTTGAAACAAATTAAGCAACCTAATGGCATTAACATGCTTGAATGCTATGATCTATGTTATGTTTCAAAGACTCAAAAGGATCAAAACATTTTGACTTGATTTGGACAGTGTAACACTACCCTCCTTAACTCAAATACATTATTTTGACATGGCTTATGAACAAAAAATAAGTTTTAGTCTCAAAACATACCAAACAAAAATGACCAAAATACACTAAGTATAATTGTCCAAATCCTAACAAGGGTATGGCAATGTGGGGTTGACTAAACTATCAAGTTTGGAATGTTTCTAGGGTAATCAATTATATAATGACTTTCATGTCAAATGATGCAAAAGACAAGCACAAAAATTGAGTGACCATAGCATTGGTTAGTTGTAGAAAGGTCTGGTCCTTTTTACAACCACTACATTCTACTATTCATTCAATGTAGTATGATATCCAAATACAAATAGGTCCCATGTGTAACTTAGAAGGAGTAAGTGAAGTCAATGTCAAGAGATGAAACCTTAGGTTAAAGCTTCCCTAAATAACACATGGGAGGTAATGACATCCCCCTTGAAATCCAAGATGAAATAAAATGAAAGAAAACATAAAATAGAAAGACTTTAGGGTTGTGTCAAGGTCACCCAATACTATTTTGAGTTTTTGGGGATTGCTTTAAATGACTTTATTTCTATGCCTTGGAATAGGATTTTTAAAATAGGAATGGTGATTTTGATTCCAAGGGTTCCCTAAAGGGGACAAGTGGAAGAGCATACATCTGGAATCCCTCTCTTTGCCAATCAAGTTCTAATTTAAACAACTATTGAAAACAAGAATTGACAAGTGTGTTTAATTTTAAGCCCAAACAAAATATGTGGTGGTATTCTTTTGACCCCTTAGTATTAAGTTGTAACTTTGTAAGCCTTCACTTAAGCCTCTAAATGTTTCATTAAACACCAAAACAAGATTCTTAATTCATTTTAAAAGCATGCAAAAAGTGGTTTAAAACATGATTTATCAAATTTGAAATCCACTGGTTACCTATCTTAGCTTAAGGCATCACCCCAAAAGAAAATGTGTTAGATTAGAAACATCCAAATAGATTTTCAAAAAATTATAAAAATTCTATGAAAATTGAAGTTAAACTAATGTCAAAATTTGAAAATAAAAAAAACACATGGTTTTAAAAAATAATCATCCAAAATGGAGTTCATATGACCCTAAACCAAGCATTTTAAAATAGCCTTTTAGATCTCGAGTTTCACATAGCTGAGTTGGGATCCGAGTCAGGGTGAGTTGGGTCAAGTTAGGCTGAGTTGGGATTTGAGTCAAGGTGAGTTGGGTCAAGTCAGGGTGAGTTGGGATCTGAGTCAGGGTGAGTTGGGTCAAGTTAGGCCAAGCTAGGATTTGAGTTAGGGCAAGTTGGGTTAAGTCAAGCTGAGTTGGGATTTGAGTCAGGGTGATTTGGGTTAAGTTAGGGTGAGTTTGGATCTAAGTCAAGGTAAGTTGGGTCAATTCAGGGTGAGTTGGGATCTGAGTCAGGGCGAGTTGGGTCAAGCTAGGCTGAGTTAGAATTTGATTCAGGTTGAGTTGGGTCAAGTTAGGTTGAGTTAGGATTTTAGTTAGGGTGAGTTGGGTCAAGTCAAGCCAAGTTGGGATTTGATTTGGGTCAATTCAAGCTAAGTTGGGATCTAAAGTACATAGTCCTTAGAACAAAATCATGAGCTCTAAAAAATAATCTTTTTTCTCAAATCTTCACTATTTTTACTTTCACACTCCAAGACCTTGCATGACAATGGTTGGTATGTTACTTGCAGGTGCTATTTGATCAAATTTGTAAGGTGTAGTCCCATCAGATGTGCCATTATGTGAATTAAGAACTTGACTAAGAAGAAGAGATTAGTATTACATTAGTCCCAAAATGAAAAGAGAGTGATAAAAACTCACTAACTAGCATACATCTCTAGGCTTAGTTACTAGGGTGAGTGATGCAGGAGCATCTAGTAAGGACTAGTTGAATAAGCCTTCGATATGCATTATCCTAAGCAATTATATAAGTTTTCTTCCAAGTTATATTTTCAAAAATTCATACTTGTCATGTGGAGGAGAAATAAGGCCTAAATATGTTTTGTATGGATTTATTAGTTGTCAAAGGATTTCAATAATCCTATTATTATTGTAATCATCCACGGATGGCATGGAGTCAAGCATAGTTGAAGAATTCCCTTATTAGATGAGTATTTGAGCCTTTGTACGATAATGAAAGATTCAAGGAGATTGAAAAGGATTTTGATTTCCTTTTTGATGAAATCCATTGGACTGGCCATAAAAAAATTAACTGCAAGTTAGATTTGAAGAAGGGGGAACTTTCAATTTGATAGAAAACCATTAAAAGATCTCAATTTGGCAGGGGAATCAGGTCGAAATGGCTCATTGTATGATATAGATCAATGGGGTTGGCTATGGAAATGATGAATAAACCATAATATCATTACGAGGGTATAAATGAAAATGGAGATGGATGTGAAGGCAAAGGATGGGCTTCGGTCCATTTGACATGGCCGTGTAGCCCATGGAATAACATCGGCTCAACCATGGAGAAGCTGGCGAGAGAAGGTTTGCATAAAAGACATAAGGCCTTTTTGGCCTGCATAGGTATATATGTCTATATAATGAAAGTATGAGGAATTATTAATAAAAGAAATCTTGTGTAAGTTATCTGCAGTTAGTTAGATACGGTAATCTGGATTGAAACAGGAGTGTATGCATGTATGTGTACGTCAAATAGGTATTTATCAAGAGCAACATTTGTTGACTGAGTCATGCATATAATTGTAATAAGAAGTTTGAGTTTGTGATCAACCTGTGTAGAAGTCTGGGTTTGTCGTAGATATGCATGAAGGAAAGTATTCCAATGCGTGAGCTCTCAAGTCTGTTTAGACCGATCTGTGCAGTCAATTCAAACTGATAGTGAATACTAATTGATCTTTTTACTTTATTCATTTGGTATTGTAAGCCCATCTAAGTGTGAATGGAACAAAGAAGCTTTGGATGGCAAAAAACAATGGCAGATGTGGACAAAGCAAAATAATGTATTTTTAAATGCATGGTCCAATATGAGCATGAGAGAGGTAAGAAACAATATTGCGATAGACCTGTGTATTCAATTATGTTTGGATTATCCTGATAAAGACTAAATGCAGAAACTTATGTTTAAAGGTAGTGGTTACATATTTTTTGCATAATATAGGGTTCAAATTGAATATTTAATGAGTTGTTTATTGAGCGGGTAAATGAAAGAGAATTTGGTTCATGTCACATTCATGATTAGTGTATATGCAAGATCAAAACATATATGGTAGTTTATAGTGTTCACTCAGTCTGTCAAAACTGATTAGGAAGAATCTCAGTGCAGACAGAGAGGATTTGAATTCAATCTAAGAATTGAGAGTGGGATTTCATGTAATTTTAACATAGTCCAGATTTCAACTTGTATTTGAAAGTGAACCAGATATATAAATGTGTATCTTGACTGTAATAGAATGGGTTGAGACAACTGAGAAAAGTTCATCACAATAAGAGACCGTAATTAAATGAACAAGGTAACTTGAGGTGTAAACAAGGTGAGGGTTACACCTTTTTTTCTCCACCTCTTTCTCTTGTTGCTCTTCCTGGCACTTCATCTTCTCTTGATGTGCCTTGGGATCAACAAGGTAACTTGAGGTGTAAACAAGGTGAGGGTTACACCATTTTTGGTATCAGAGCTTAAAACTCTTGGGATTTGGTAATTGATCATGTTTTATAATAAGTTGTTATAGGATTGAGAAAAGGATCAAAAGACAAGGATGCAAAAGGCCTAGGTGAGATCAAGGAGATTGTCAAAAGACCAGTCAAGGAGAAAGGCTTGGGTGAGACAAGTGGACCAAAAGACTAGGGTGCAGAAGACCTAGGTGAGGACCTGAAGGGATCAAGAGACCAAGGTGGAAAAGACTTGGGTGAAGATTTTAGAAATGGAAGTATTATTGAAGGCACTACAGAGCAGTAGAATACATGAGGGTACTAAGAAGGAAGCAAGCATTTGGAAGAAGAGAGGTATGAATAATAATGGAATTGATAAAGAGATTGATAGTTTGAAAAGAGATTTAGCTAATTTTGTAGATAGATATGAGTCTTGGATGTAGATGGACAAGCAAGCATGGGTATGGCCAATGAGGAAGAGGTTGAAGTGGCCAATAGATCTCCTAATGAAGAGGAGAAGAAGGCAAAATGAGATTTACAAGAAGAGAGAAGAAGGAAAAATGAGAAGCCCATAAAGGCAAGAGGATGAGTAGGTTGCCAAGTGAGCAACAGGAGAAAGAGGTGGAGAAGAAGGTTCTCATTAAGGAGAACAAGAGAAGAGAAGAAAGAAAAGATGAAGTGCTAGGAAGAACACTTGAAAAGATAAGAGTGTTGGTGAAGAGAGCACTCATAGGGACCTTGTGGTCTCTTGTTTTTACATCTAATGTTGTCTTTGAATGGGTAATTGCAGGTATGAGTAACTTTGTGCAGAAGGTCCAGAGAAAGGCCTTGAAGACTGAATAGGTTGGTGCAAGAGAGAGAAGTGAGTTTGTTGTTGTTGATAAGGAAGAAGGAGTACATTGTTTAATGAATGAGGAAGGTGTTGAGGACTCCATACAAGCAAGAGAAGAGATAGGAGATGAAGATGAATTCCATGATGCCATGGAATATCAAGAAGAGGCAAGAGAACAACAAAGCACAAAGGAAGAGAAAGATTGCTCCATGGATCAAGCTATCAAAGAGGTAAATGAAGTGTTAAGACCTGATTTTGATTGTTATTGTGAGCATGAAGATGTTAATACATAGGTTAGAAGAGGCAAGAGGAAGATGAAGTCCTCACACAAAGCAATCAATCATGGATACATAGTGCCTAAGTGGATGGTGAAGCACACAAGCAAGCAACAAGTAAGCAAGCAGGCAAGTTTACCTTATAAGATTGGATTTTCTCATATTCCTAATATGAATGTAGGTGTGCAAGAAAATAAAAGGACAAACAAAGTTGGGTTTTTAGTATTTTCACAAGAGCATGGATGCAAGATGCCTACATGGTTTGAGAAGACAAACGATAAGAAGGAGAAACAAGTATGGGTACCTAAGAAGGCAAAAAGTGAAGAAAATGTGAGTTTTGAGGCAACAACACCAAGAAGTCAATGGAAGAGGATTGAAGGTGATTCAAGCAACCAAGACAATGAAGGTGAGATGGTGTGTATGGAAGAGGCATTCCATGAAGATAGGATGCTTGAGAAGTATACCAAAGAGGTAAAAGGTAAACAAATTATTTATGATGATGTGTTTGAATCATTTAATGATCCTTTCATGAGAAATGAGGTATGGAAATTGTCTATGAGGACTAATATTCAGCAAGGAGAGAGTTCCAAATGGATGGATGATGAGGAAAGGGGAGAGTATGTAGCAAAGTAATGCCTCATTGAAAACACATAACAAACAAGATGGATTCAAGCAGAGATTGAAAAGAGCAATGAGACACAAGGTAATATTGCTCCAAGTGTTTTTGATGAGTATATTAATGAAGGATTTGATTTGTATGAAAACAAGCCAAGAAAGAATGAAATGAGGCACATGACAAGTAAAGGACAAGCAATCCTTTAGGTTGATAAGCCCAAGTTTGATGAAGTGAATGGGGAGATAGATGAGAGCTCACTAAAGGAAGAAATGAGAATGTTGGAAGAGCTCTTTAGTTCTTCAAGAGAGCTACATATAGACATAAACCATGATGAGAACACCATTGGTGAGAATGAAGCAATAAAAGAGCACACTAAAGAGGCAAAGGCAGTTTTGGCCAAAGAGCAGAAGAGTGGAGGTAGCCAAGAGACTTTATGGTCTCAAGTTTTTACTTCTAACATTGCCTTTGATGTTTTAAATGCAGGTGTTAAATTTATGAAGATGAATGAAGTCCATAGTTCAATGGACAAATTTTTAAACCAAGAAGATCAAGAAGATCTTGAAGACATGTATGAGAATGAAGCATGGAGATGGGACATAATAGCTAAAAAGGCGATGAGGAGAAGAACATACTAGAAAAGGAACAAAAGCAAGAAGACGAAAGACAAAGACTATCAAAGACAAACACCAACATTGGCATTCACAACAAGACCTTAGGATCTAGGCATATAGTGAAGACTAATGCATGGAGGAAGAATTTCATTTGAACTAAGGTTCAAATCCTTTCTACAGGGAGAGTATGATGCAGGAGCATCTAGTAAGGACTAGTTGAATAAGCCTTCGATAGGCATTAGCCTAAGCAATTATATAAGTTTCCCTCCAAGTTATATTTTCAAAAATTCATACTTGTCATGTGGAGGAGAAATAAAGCCTAAGTATGTTTTGTATGGATTTATTAGTTGTCAAAGGATTTCAATAATCCTATTATTATTGTAATCATCCACGAATGGCGTGGAGTCAAGCATAGTTGAAGAATTCCCTTATTAGATGAGTAGTTGAGCCTTTATAGGATAATGCAAGATTCAAGGAGATTGAAAAGGATTTTGATTTCCTTTTTGATGAAATCTGTTGGACTAGCCATAAAAAAATTAACTACAAGTTAGATTTGAAGAAGGGGGAACTTTCAATTTGATAAAAAGCCATTAAAGGATCTCGATTTGGCAAGGGAATCGGGTCGAAATGGCTCGTCGTATGATATAGATCAACAAGGTTGGATATGGAAATGATGAATAAACCATAATATCATTACGAGGGTATAAACAAAAATGGAGATGGATGCGAAGGCAAAGGATGGGCTTCAGTCCATTTGACATGGCCGTGTAACCTATGGAATAACATCGGCTCAACCATGGAGAAGCTGGCGAGAGAAGGTTTGCATAAAAGACACAAGGCCTTTTTGGCCTACATAGGTATATATGTCTATATAACAAAAGTATGAGGAATTATTAATAAAATAAATCTTGTGTAAGTTATCTGCAGTTAGTTAGATATGGTAATCTAGATTGAAATAGGAGTGTATGCATGTATGTGTACGTCAAAGAGGTATTTATCAAGAGCGACATTTGTTGATTGAGTCATGCATATAATTATAATAAGAAGTCTGAGTTTGTGATCAGCCTATGTATAAGTCTGGGTTTGCCGTAGATATGCATGAAGGAAAGTATTCCAATGCGTGAGCTCTCAGGTCTATTTAGACCAGTCTGTGCAGTCGATTCAAATTGATAGTGAATACTAATTGATCTTTTTACTTTATTCGTTTAGTATTGCAAGCCCATCTAAGTGTGAATGGAACAAAGAAGCTTTGGATGGCGAAAAACAATGGCAGATGTGGATAAAGCAAAATAATGTATTTTTAAATGCATGGTCCAATATGAGCACGAGAGAGGTAAGAAACAATATTGCGACAAACCTGTGTATTCATTTATGTTTGGATTATCCTGATAAAGACTAAATGTAGAAACTTATGTTTAAAGGTAGTGGTTACATATTTTCTGCATAATATAGGGTTCAAATTGAATATTTAATGAGTTGTTTATTGAGCAGGTAAATGAAAGGGAATCTGGTTCATGTCACATTCATGATTAGTGTATATGCAAGATCAAAACATATATGGGAGTTTATAGTGTTCACTCGGTCTATCAAAACTAATTAGGAAGAATCTAGTGCAGATAGAGAGGATTTGAATTCAATCTAAGAATTGAGAGTGGGATTTCATGTAATTTTAACATAGTCCAGAGTTCAACTTGTATTTGAAAGTGAACCAGATATATAAACGTGTATCTTGACTACAATAGAATGGGTTGAAACATTTGAGAAAAGTTCATCACAATAAGAGACCGTAATTAAATGAATAAGGTAACTTGAGATGTAAACAAGGTGAGGGTTACACCAGTGAGCTTAATAACAAAAAAACAAATAAACAACACAAATAAAAAGTAAAGAAAAATAAGAATCCTTCACCTTCCTTAGATGCTTCAAATACTTGTTGTAGTAGCTTACTCAGCTTGTGCTCATGAAGTCTTCATCAAAGGAGGCTTGGCTATCTCCTCTTCTCCTTGGTACCTTATGGCTTTGGCTTGGCTTGGAATCAATTTGGCATGATAACACTAATTGCAATAGTTTTTGAATATATTTGGGCATAACAACTTTGCATCAAAAATAACATAGAAATGATGTTCATGGCCTCTCTATTGATAGATTTTTGAGATTAGTCAGAATCAAATTGAACCGTCCATCACAAGATGAAGATGTGTGGTTGAGAATTAATCTATTTTTTTAATTAAAATTTATAAATAGGCTCATCAATATTTGGGATAGAGGAATAATTAAGAGGTATGGAGGACTTTGACTAGGCATGGGAGGCATGAATCTTGATATTTATGGCATTTATGGCCTAGGTATGTCTTCCTAAGAAATTAGGTCACCTCATGATGCAGATATTTAATATTCATTTCTAAAACCAAGTATTCAACAAGTTTTCATGGAATTATTAATTAGGCTCTAATTTGGTATAACTAGCTCTTAAGCATGATTAAGCACTTTGTGCACAAATTACTCAAATTGATTAGAATGCCTTATTATTGGTCCAAAATTTGACTGGATTAGAATTGGAAGTCAATATTAGATGCATTGGATCCATTATCTTATTTAGGATGTTATCAATAACAATTAACAAATGTACATGTCTTGTGCAAGAGATTTGATAAAAAGAGCAATCTAGAGCACCTAGGTGCAAAATTGACATTTTGATTTAGAATGATCTAATCAAAGTTAGTTGGACCATAAATTATTTTATCCCATTTAATGACACTCTAGCCAAAATCAGCACTTGAATATGTTTGATTCAAAGCTTTTAATGTGATTTAGTGTTTTTAGGCCAAATTGTGCACTTTAAGTGAAAATTGGTCAAAACTCTGGTTGGAGGTTATTGGTGGCCAGATTTAGGTGTCTATAGTTTTCCCCTATTTGGGAAGATGTTGCAAACCATAGGAAAAGCAATTTATTCTCAAATAATGAGAGATGGCCTATATGCCAAAAAGAAGATGATGGTTGAAGAACAAAGCTCCAAATGGTTTTGGGAAGCCTATGATGATCATTTGCCCATATTTGGGAAGATGTTGTAAACCATAGGAAAAGCAATGTCTTCTAAAATAATGAGAGATGGCCTATATGCAAAAAAGAAGATGATGGTTGAATAAAAAAGATCCAAATGGTTTTGGGAAGCCTATGATGATACCCCCTTGAGGGATCATATTTGCTGATGGCCGGTCCCTTGAAAAGAAACAAGAAAAAAGGTGGAATTAACCCATGATTGAGATTAATCCAAATAAGAAAATTCTTGAATGCATTGATTTAAAAATATTATTGATTTTCCCAAAGGTGGTTATAATCAAGAATAAAAGTCAAAATAATGATTTGCTCATAGGTGGTTAAAATCATCAAGATGACCTAGATTGGCTAAAGATGATTGTGCCCCAATTGGGGTTGATTAAAAAGCATAACTCAATGATATATCTTGGAATATAGGTTAAAGATGAGTGGGTGAAAAGTGATGAAATATATGAATAGAAGAATAAGATTTATTAGTGTGAATGATTCAATTGTACCTACCAATAAGGAGATGCTCATCTTGATTAACAATGATACAACTAGAATGGTTAATAAGTTGATTTGATCAAGGGTGTGATGGGTGGGTTTGCCAAGGTGCCAAAGAGAAACTTATATGGTTCCATTGATTATATACCTTCTTGAAGCTAATTTTTGTTGTAGCATGTGATAGTAGGCTTCATGATAGAACACCATGAAGATTTGGCCAAAATATTTGTAAGGACTGACTCCTAATCTAATAAACACTTAAAAGCATTGCACCAATGATAAAAAACATGATGAAAACATTGACGTATGAATATGGATGGACTCAAGAATAATGTGCTCAAGGAATCACCTAACAAACATATATAGACTGAGTCAAGGCAACAGTGTTGAAAGCAAACAAACAAGTAAGAAGACAAATAAATAAATAAAACACATAAAAAACACACAAATAGATAAACAACTTGAAATAAATAAATAAAACTATTGAAAATAAAATCAAAAGAAATCATCCTAACAATGACTTTACCCTAGTAGGGCAGATCGAGGATAACTGACTAGGCTTAGATAAGACAAATATTTTTGGATTTTTGAAATGTTATGAATGTTTTAAGAATTTTGAGGTATCTTAACTCAATCAAGAATGACAAGATACTTGATCACAAAATAGTGAGACTATTTGGATTAGGGTGCTCAAAAAATAGTGAGAGCATTCAAACTTAGGTTATTCACAAAATGATGAGAGCATTCAAACTTAGGTTGCCTGTAAAATGGTGAGAGTGTGGCTTAGATTGCTCACAAAATGGTGAGAATATAGAAAGGGGGACTAAGGTGACCTCAATATGAATTGATAATGACCCAAATAGTCCTAAAATGACCTCAAGTCATTGTTATTCCATCCACATAAAATGAAAGGAAAAACCAACTAGGTCCCAACAAGTTCTCAAATCTGTCAAGTGGTCAATCAAATGAAAATATTAATGGCAAGGTGATGCAAAAATACATGATAAATAAGTGTTTCCCCTAGTTTTTCCATAGGTAGTTATAAATAGGATACAATGACATAGAAAAATGATAATAATTTTTCTATATATGATTATAATTAGTAGTAAGACTGGTGAAATGCTGATTTGCCCATAGGTAGTTATAATCAGGCACACATAAACAAGCTTGATACAAGATGGAAAATGAAGGATATATTATTAGATCAAATGTCACACTACTTTCATAGACTATCATTTAAACACAGACTTGATTGATTATTGAAACTTTATTAGAATCCTCTCATGAAAAGTGTGGGAAGAACCAAAGGAACTAAGATCAAAATAGGATTGGGTAGGACAACTAAAAATAAGCTTTGGTCTAGATAGAAATGGCATGATATGATGGTATGGTTTTGCTTAGGATAATGGTGGTTTTTGATAGATTGGATAAAATGGTAATAGGGTTACCCCCAAGTGATGGGGTAAATGAAAGGATATGCGATAATGGTAATAGAATATATAACAATGGCAATGGCATGACCATGTGAAATGGTATGGTACATGTTTTTGGCTTGTGTGTGGTAAATGACATATGATTCTATTTTTCCTATTGAGATGGAGATGCATGTACTAATCAATAAATGATACAAAAAAATACTCAATCATGTTAATTAATATCCCACACATCATTTGAATAATTGCTCCATCAAGAACTACCTACAAAATGTGATTTCAAGAATATTTTTGTAATCTTCATTGGTTATTGATTTTGATTCATTCAAACATCAAGACAAGGTATTTTTGAAGCCTCTACAAAGGAAAGTGCAACCATGGATGGTAAACAAGGATAAATAATATATGGTAGGTTTGACTGTGAAATGGAATGATGGAGGATAATGGAATGTGGAATGGTGGGAAAACAATTAAAGATCAAGATGTTCAGTCACACGTAATGTTGCTAATGCTAGATTCAACATAACTTTAGTTTTGGTAGGGCCAAAGATGTATTATCTCAATAGGACCATCAAATTTTTCTATTATTTGGGCTTGAGAGTAACTACCATCTAATTAGGCTATAGATTAGAAGATATTTTGGTTTGATCTTTGATTTTGTCTTCATCAAGCAGTGATAAAATTTTGTGCTCAGCTATTGGTGCCTCAAATAGGTTTTCACCAATGAAGTTGTCTTGATTGTCCCATAGTGCCTTTGAGAAGGTTTCACTAAGGAATGTTGAATTTTGACTTTGATTGTTTTCTAGTGCTTTTAAAAAAATTTCACTAGAAGATGCTTAGTTTTGACTTTGATTGTCCCATAACACCTCCAAAAAGGTTTTAATAGGAGAGTGTTCTTTTCCTATATGAATGTGGTCTTGGCCTCCTTGCTATTCTTCAATTTTTATGTCACTATGGATGTAGTTCAATAAAGTGTGATTTTGTCGATCCCAATCGACACTTGTGGGAGATGGAATGTCAATGATATGGCTATTTTGGTTGATGGTAATGGCCTGTGGAATGGTAATGGAATGGAGAGAGGCTGCACAATTCTTATAGAATATACTAGGATAACTTGTGTTGAAACTAAAGTACTCATCCTCAAAAACCATAGAAGGATCACATATGTATTCAAATTTATTTACAAGGCATGAATAACCAATGTTTTAATAACCATGAACATATTCTTCTTTTGAATCTGATTCTAACTCAAGGGACTTTGAATCTGATGTTGAGACTGATGTTAATTTAGATTCTAATGGTAAATTTGATGTTAGATCAAGAATAGAACTTGACTCTAACTCTGATTCTTCATCTGATGGGTACTCTATTATAATGATGTCTTGTTGAATATTTGGTTTTGGACAAGTAACGGCCTATGATGACATAATGGGCCCCATAAAAACTAGTTTGTCAGAGTGGGACTCCTTTAGGATGGGAAAAATGTCAAGAGACAAATCCTCAAAGACTGAATTCTTAAAAGGATGCTCTTGAAAAATAGGCACATGATCAAGGTAATGATTTTCCCAAAGGTGGTTATAATCATTAAGAAGTGACTTGACAAAGACTAGCTCATCAGTGTGAGACTCCTCAACAACTAGTATAAGATTTTATAGCTGATTCATCATAGGTTGATTTATCATATGTGGTTGGTTCAATAAAAACATCTTAGAGTGGTTGGTTGTCTTGGCTTTGGTCTCCAATGAGTTGGAAAATACTAGTTTTGAATACAGCTTGGTCCTCAAATGATTAGGTTGGGTGAGGTGTGGATGGGATTGGTACTAGATGAAAAATGACTTGTGGTTGGATAATGGTAGGGCATTAGGGAGCATGATTTTTGACACAAGCCAAATGACAAAGTCTTGAGATGGTAATGATAGGGTTGTGTGGAACTTGATTGCTTGCATAAGCCAATTGATGAGTTTGGGGTGTTGTGGAACTTGATTTCTCGTATAAGCCAAAGGATGAGGTCTTGGTATATAAATAATATGACATTGTGGTCTTTGAATAGAAATGGTATGATGTGGTGGAGCTTGATTACTCATAAAAGCTAAAGCATCCAAGTCCTCCTCATAAACCATATCATTCCAATTGAGGTTTTGAGTTGGATTATTAGCTAGTCCTTGAATTTGTTCCCCATATGGAGTATTGTAGGGAGAATAATAAAACTCCTTAGAAAATCTATCTTTGTAGGGGTTTTTAGTGGGATTTTGTGTAGCCATTCTATCATAAGTTGGATTGTGTGTGATTTCACCATAAGTTTAGTTAGACATATTTTCATAAATGATGATATATCTAAAACAAAAGGCCCAAATTTCTTTAAAATATAAAAAACTATGTCCAAAAGATAAATGGTTCAAACTTGGTCTAACTTGGTTGAAGGGGTGGAGCTATATCTCCAATATGGTCTAAAAGTGGAGCTATATCTCCAAAATGATTTATGCTAAGACTTGGCATATAATAGTCTAACATCAAATATCTAATGTCAAATGTGATACACATAAAAGGTCAAGTGTCTGAAAAAAATTGGCATATTAAATGTCTAGGTCAAAGTGTTCCAAACAAGATCTAAACTAGGAAAGGAAAAAGTTGAGTTATTAGGTCTTTTGTCTAAATGTAGAGTCAAAAGCTAGGCTCAAAAAAATATTCATATGCTAGGACTTTTGGCCAAATGGTGTTAAAAACTAGACTTGAAACCAAGGTATCATGTGATTTGATTTAATCTAACAAGTTTGGAAATAACTTTGAAATAAATCCAACACATGAAATCAAACATAAACATGATTAGGTGGAATAAGACATAAGACAAAAATATATTTGAAGAAAGACTATGTTTTCCCAAATAAAGGCATAAATCATGATAATGATAGGTACTGAACAAACAAACCATCAATAGTTTTCAAATTTGGGTAATCGATTAATCAAAGTTATGCAATCCAAAAGAGAAATATATATGTATCAACCCCATGGATTAAGGCCTAATCAGAAATCAATAAATGTTTGAATCCAAATTTGAAAAGTCTAATTAAAAACTCATTATTGAAATCTAGGATTTGACCAAACAAGCTAGACAAGATTGGATAGATAACAACACAAGATAAAGGTCTACATGGTATACATAAAATGGTTTGAAACAATGGTTTTTGATACAAGGTAAACTAGACCTTGAAATAAATTGAGCAACCTAATGGCATAAAAATGATTGAATGATGTGATATATGTTATGTTTCAAAGACTCAAAAGGCTCAAAATGTTTTGACATGATTTGGGCAACATAACACTACCCTCCTTAACACAAATACATTATTTCGACATGGCTTATGAAAAAGTAAACAAGTTTTAGTTTCAAAACATGCCAAGGAAAAATGATAAAAATACATTAATTATAATCATCCAAATCCTAGCAAGGGTATGGCAATGTGGGGTTGACTAAACTATCCAGCTTCAAATGTTTCTAAATTAATCAATTGCACAATGACTTTCACATCAAATGATGTAAAAGATAAGCATGCAAATTAGGTAACCATGACATTAGCTAGTTGTAAAATTTTTTAGTATTTTTAAAAACCACTACATCCTGGTATTCACTCAATGTAGTGTGATGTCCAAATGTAGATACATCCTATGTGCAACTCGTAAGGAGTAAGTGAAGTCAATGTTAGGAGATAAAACCTCAGGTCAAAGCTTCCCTAAAGAATGTTGGAATAATGCATATTTAAGCTTACCTACGGTTAATAGGGTAAGTTATTTATTAATGAGGGTTAATTTTATTTACCTTAGTTAATTTATTTTATTGTTGAGAATATCTCAACAATCTATTTGTTCGTAGTATGAGAAAACAAATAGTTTGTTTTCTCTATTTTCTAATTACTACAAATAGTTTGTTGTCGTGAAACAAACTATTTGTATTATATATACTTTACAATATATGAGAAATGAATGAGAGATTAATGAGAGAATATAGAGAATTTTGTGGATTATCACCTATTTTCTAGGTGTAACAAATTTATTTTATTCTCTGGGATTATTTGCAAGTTATTTGTTGTGGGTTCCTTCTCCTGGATTAATCTTGTGGATCCTGTTTATCTCCTGCTCATTATTTCATGGTATCAGAGATTGGATTTCCAGTTGAATATCCTCTTCCATAGATTTTTTCATCTATTAACACATTCAAAAACATTATTTTATTGATGTGTTACAAATATTTTTTATTCTCTCAAATTCTGGTTCTTATTTACAAGTTTTTTTGGAAAATTTTGTACTTTATGCTCATTAAGTGACCGTACAGTTTCCAAAATCAGATTTGTTTTCATAGGGGCATAGAAAATCAAGTCAAGAATCCATTTCAATTTGAATTTTATCATTTGGACCAGGCCGTGCAGCTCTTTCCTTCAAAAACTTGCTGATTGGTTCTTGCTGGCAGACTACAGTACCTGTTCATTTTTTTGATGTGGCAGATCGTATGGTTGATTTTTTTCAAATTTAAGACCTGTTCATGAAAGCTGACTGTTATATATTTAATTAAATATAAATTTAGATGAATTTGGATCAGGGCATATAGTGTTTTGGAAGCTTACAACAGGAATTTAAAATCTATTCTTTTGTCTGCTATATAGCCGTACGGATTTCTCATTTTTGAATGCCTTATTCTATATAAAATTAAATTCTGAAAATTTCATGTGATAGAAGACTTCCAAGGCTTTCATTTAATGCTAAGAAGGATGGATTGGGACTAGGATGTATAGTCCTTTGGGCAAATCTAGTGGAGCCATTCTGCATTTGCTGAGAGGTGCTTTTCCTTGGCCAGTGTTGACAAAATTTATTAGATATTTCCCTGACCACCACGCCTTGCTAGAAAAGAGTTTATTTATGATAAATCCAAAGATTATTCAGCTATTATCTCACATGTATGAGTCATTTTGGCTTTTTTTAATTAATTTTTTTAATTTTTAGTGGTTTAAATGCAAGTCTCTAGCTTTGAAAGTTTGAATTTGACTTTGCTAAAGCGGCTAGAGATATTTTGTTAAAATTTGTAGGGAGGAAGTCTTGGGGTAAAATCCCCCTACAATTTTTTTTTTGGATAAATCCATTTTTTTAATTTTGTATAATCTAAGGCTATTTTTTTTTTCCATCGAGAGATGTTAAATTGTAATGAGAGGGGTGTTTTTTGAGGAAAAATGAATGTCTAGGTTGTTATTGTCAACATCATCGTCTTCCTCAGGAATGGAATCTTGATTGTTTGAACCCCTAAATTCTACAAATTACCATGTTTTGAAGCCAAAAATTCAACACCTCCTTCAATCAAAAGGCTTATGGAGATTTTTTTTTGAAATGACACTGCAACATTCACCACTGAAAAAGACAAATATGCATATGGTTGTAAGCAAGATGAGGCTCTTGGATTGATTTGCCTCAACATCTCAGATAATCTTCAATTTTAGATTGCAGATGCTACTACACCAAAAGAGGTATGGGAAAAATTAAAAAACCTATTTGGCAAAGTTAATGAGTTTAAAATTTTGCAATTAGATGCAGAATCACGTACTCTCTCTCCATCAGATTTCCCTTCAATAGATGAATTCTTGGCAAAATTCAAATTTATAAGGTCACAATTGAAAGCTAGTGACAAGGATAAAAGTGATTAGGAGTGCATTTTCATGATTTTATCAAATTTGAAAGGACCATATAGTGTTTTTTCCTCTACTTTTTATACTATGATGGATACATTAGGTGATGAATTCAAATGGCCTTCCTTTGAAGTTTTTTGTGAAAGATTGACTAGGGAGCAAACAAAATTAATGGCCTTGGATGCTCTACTTGGTCCTAGTCATGATCTAGTTGCTAATTCTTCTAAAGTAAAACCTTTGCCTAAGTCTAAACAAAAGCAAGCACCTTCAAATAACCCTCCAGAGTCCACCACCCAAACACCTCATCATTCTAAATCTACTAAGACCAAAAAGTCCTTTAAGCAAAAGAAGAAAACATTTGGTCCATGTAATTTTTGTGGTGGTCCTAATCATGATGAAAGTAGATGTTTTAAGAAAATGGAAGCATTAGAGGCAGCGGTAAGACAACACAAAATTTCCATTCTGTCTCTATCTCCTTCTACTTCTCTTGCAGGAAAAGGAAAAGCACTTTCAGCTAGGGCTATATCTTCATGTCATGATCAGTGGATTTTTGACTTAGGTGCTTCTCACCATCTCACACAATCTAAAGATCTATTGTATTCTCTTACAGATTGTAGTACATCAAATATTGTTATGGGTAACTCCTCATAGATTGAATTTTTGGGATCTGGTACTGTTGATAAATAGGATGGATGTTTTAACAATGTATTGCTTGTACCCCAAATATCTTCTAATATTCTCTCTATATATCAAATATGTAATTTTGGTACTGGTAAAATTATGGAGTTTACTTCACATGATGTTGTAATAAGAGAATGTAATTATCCTAGTGAGATAGTTGCTACAGGTACAATAGACCATACTGCAAGACTCTATACTTTTCATAAGTTTGAGTCTTTTATGTCTTCTGGATCTTCACTTATAACACATGGTAATAATCTCAACAAATTGTGGCATGCGAGATTAGGACATTTGAGTTATGGATATATGCAACAAATGAGTACAAAACATCTTGTAAAAGGCCTTCCTAAGGTCTCATGTATTGATGGGGTGTGTCCTGGTTGTCTAGTTGGTAAACAACACCAGGATCCATTTCCAGTTGGTAAGGCCACACATGAAAATGCACCCTTAGGGTTGGTTCATAGTGATTTGATGACTTTTCCAACTCATTCTTTTTTAGGGGCTAAATATGCACTCACATTCATTGATGATTTCACTTGTAAAACTTGGGTATATTTTCTCAAGTGAAAAGTGAAGTTTTTGAAACTTTTAAGGCTTTCAAAGCCTTTGTTGAAAAATAATCATCTCTTCCTCTTAAGAAGATATGCACTGACAATGGGGGGGAATATAATAGTAATGCTTTCTATGATTTTTGTATTGAGCATGGGATACAACACCAGTTCACTATACCACACACTCCTCAACAAAATGGTATAGCAGAGAGGAAGAATCAAACATTGAAAGAGATGGCTAATTGTATGATTCACTCTAAAAATTTGGGTCCATAATATTGGGCTGAAGCTATAAATTGTGCAAACTACATTCAAAACTATATGCCTCACAAAGCTATGCAAAATATGACACCAGAAGAAGCTTGGTCTGGGATCAAGGCTGATATTTCAGATTTTTGCATCTTTGGGAGTCAAGCATGGGCATTCATTCCTGATGACAAATGTAAAGCATTAGAGAAGAAAAGCCAACCACTCATTTTTGTTGGTTATTATGAAGATGTAAAAGCCTACCATCTTTTTGATCCTGTCACACATGATGTGTTGTTTTGATGGGATGTTCAAGTTGATGAGCTACCCACTCCATAGGAGTGTACATATAGTTCTTCTTCTCCCCCTTCTTCTTCTACTAAGGATACTAAGGATTTGCTTTCTATTGTTGATGATGATGATGTTGCACTTGTTCAGCCACCATAGCCATCTTCTTTACCACCTTTGCCCAAGTGGGCAAAGAGCACTCTACAGGCAGCTGGTTCTTTTGTTGGTAATCCATCTGATTCTCATCGCACTTGCTCATAGACATCTGGTGTTGCTCTTTTGGGATAAGCTTGTACAGATGATCCAGTGTTATTTTCTGAGGCTATTGGTATACCTGAGTGGGATGTTGCTATGTATGATGAGTATTCTTCATTGATGAAGAATGATACTTGGGATCTTGTCCCTCTTCCTAAGGGAAGAAAGCTTGTAAAATGTAAATGGGTCTATAGGACCAAATATGCTGCAGATGGATCAGTAGATAAGTATAAAGCTAGATTAGTAGCTAAGGGTTTTTCACAGGTTGAAGGGGTTGATTACTCTGAGACCTTTGCCCCTGTAGCTAAGATGGATTCTATTCGGCTTGTACTCTCTCTTGCTGCTTCACATTCTTGGTCAATTTTTTTAGATGGATGTGAAGAGTGCTTTCTTACATGGTGATCTCCATGAGGAGATCTATATGGAGCAGCCTCCAAGATTTGTGTAGGACTCATCATTGGTTTGTAGACTCCGTCATTCTCTTTATGGCCTCAAACAAGCTCCTAGAGCTTGGTACGAGAAGATGGATAGTTTTCTTTTGAGTTTTGGTTTTATTTGTTGTGAGTTAGATCACAATGTATACATCCTAAAGCAAGGTGAGGAGCTTGTCATTTTGGTTTTGTATGTTGATGATCTCATCCTCACTGGTAGTTCAGATTCCTTGATACATGACATCAAGGACAAGTTGGCAGATAGGTTTGATATGACAAATTTGGGACTTTTACATTATTTTCTTGGTCTTCAAGTTTTTCAGTCTTGTGAGGGCATTTCTATTAGACAACAAAAGTATGCGATAGATCTTCTTCATCAATTTGGCATGGCTAATTGTAAGCCTACACCCACTCCATATCAATTAGGTATTGTGTTGTCTGCCACTTGTACGACTCCTCTTATTGATTCCACTTTGTATAGGCAACTTGTAGGTAGTCTTTTATACCTAACTCATACCCATCCTAACATCACATTTGCTATGAACCTTGTCTCTTGATTCTCACATGAGCCTCATGAGAGTCATTGGCAAGCAGCCAAGCATATTTTGTGGTACATTCTAGTTACCACTCACTTTGGTATACATTACACACCACAGAGTTCTACATAGCTTGTTGGATACACTGACTCTGATTGGGCTGGTGATGTTGACACTCGCAAGTCCACTTGTGGATTTGCTTTCACACTTGGTTCAGGTCCAGTTGCTTGGGCATGCAAAAATCAGACTGCTATTACATTTTCCTCTACTGAGGTTGAGTATTGAGGTGTTGTCAAAGCTAGTCAAGAGACACTTTGGCTTCGACAGTTGCTTGGAGAGTTTGGCTTCACATAGCAGGGTCATACTACTCTTTGGTGTGACAACCAAAGTGTGATTGCTATTTCACACAATATTGTTGAGCATCAGTGGAAAAAACACATTGAGATTCACATGCACTTCATTCAACATCTTATTTAGGATGGAGTTCTTTCTTTGGAGTTTGTGCCTACAGCTGAGCAGATTGCCGACATCTTCACTAAACCTTTGGCTTCTCCTCGTTATCTTCAGTTGTGAGCGATGCTTTGGGTGAAGGAAGTTGTCCTTGGGGGGGATTTCCCATGAAGTCCTTCCTTCCTTTATTTTTCATATATTTTGATTAGTTTGTACATGGGTACCTTATCAGGCCTAGTAGCCGGGACCCATCTTTGTTTGTCATTCTCCCTATGTTTCGCTTAAGGGAGGGTGTTGGAATAATGCATATTTAAGCTTACCTAGGGTTAATAGGGTAAGTTATTTATTACCAAGGGTTAATTTTATTTACCTCGGTTAATTTATTTTATTGTTGAGAATCTCTCAATAATATATTTGTTCATAGTATGAGAAAATAAATAGTTTGTTTTCTCTATTTTCTAATCACTACAAATAGTTTGTTGTCATGAAACAAATATTTGTATTATATATAATTTACAATATATGAGAAATGAACTAGATATTAATGAGAGAATATAGAGAATTTTGTGGATTATCACCTATTTTCTAGGTGTGACAAATTTATTTTATTCTCTGGGATTATTTGCAGGTTATTTGTTGTGGGTTCTTTCTCCTGGATTGATCTTGTGGATCCTGTTTATCTCCTGCTCATTCTTTCAAAGAACTCATGGGAGCTAATGACATCCCCCTCACAAGATAAGATGCCATGAAATGAAAGAAAACATAAAATAGAAAAAATTTAGGGTCGTGTAAAGGTCACCCAATACTATTTTGAGTTTTGGGGAGTGCTTTAAATGACCTTTTTTCTATGCCTTGGACTAAGCTTTTTGCAATAAGAATGGCACTTTTGATTCCAAGGGTTCCTTAAAGGGGAAAATTAGAATAAAATACATGTGCCATCCCTCTCTTTGCTAATCAAGTTCTAATTTAAACAACTATTAAAAACAATAATTGATAAGTGTGTTCAATTATAAGCCCAAACAAAAGATGTGGTGGTGTTCTTTTGACCCCTTGGTCTTAAGTTGTAACTTTGAACACCTTCACTTAATCTTCTAAATGTTTTGTTAAGCACCAAAACAAGGTTCTTAATTCATTTTAAAATCATGCAAAAGGTGTTCTAAAACATGATTTATCAAATTTGAAATTTGTTGGTTACCTATTTACCGTTAAGGCATCACCCCAAAAGCAAATGTGTTAGATTAGAAACATCCAAATAAATTTTCAAAAATTTATAAAAACTCTATGAAAATTGAAGTTAAACTAATGTCATATTCTAAAAATTTATCAAAAAACACATGGTTTTAAGAAAAATCATCCAAAATAGAGTCCATATGACCCCAAACCAAGTATTTTAAAATAGCCTTTTAGCTCTCAGGTTTCACATTGTCAAGTTGGGATCCGAGTCAGGTCAAGTTGGGATCTGAGTTAGGGCAAGTTGGGTCAAGTCGGGTTGAGTTGGGATATGAGTCAGGGTGAGTTGGGTCAAGTTAGGCCAAGCTAAGATCCAAGTCAGGGTGAGTTGGGTCGAGTTAGGTCGAGTTAGGATCCAAGTTGAGGCAAGTTGGGTCAAGTCAAGCTAAGTTAAGATCTGAGTCAGGGTGAGTTGGGTTAAGTCAGGTTGAGTTGGGATCTAAGTCAGGGTGAGCTGGGTCAAGTCAGGCTGAGTTGGGATCTGAGTCAGGGTGAGTTGGGTCAAGTTAGGGTGAGTTGGGATCCAAGTCAGGGTGAGTTGGGTCAAGTTAGGCTGCGTTAGGATCTAAGTCAGGGTGAGTTGGGTCATGTTAGGCCAAGTTGAGATCTGATTCAGGGTGAGTTGGGTCAAGTCAGGCTAAGTTGGGATTCGAATTACGTAGTCTTGAGAATAAAACCATGAGCTCTAAAAAATAAGCTTTTTGCTCAAATCTTCACCTTTTTTACTTCCACACTCTAAGACCATGCATGAAAATGGTTAGTATATTACTTGCAGGTGCTATTTGATCAAAATTTTAGGGTTCAATCCCACCGAGGGTGCTATTATGTGAACTTAGAATTTGACTAATAAGAGGAGATTAGTGTTGTGTTAGTCCCAAAATGAAAATAAATTGATAAAAACACACTAACTAACATACATATCTAGGCCTAATTACTAGGGTGAGCCTAATAAAAAAACAAATGAAAAACACAACTAAAAATTAAAGAAAAACAAGAATCCTTGACCTTCATTGGATGCTTCAAATGCTTATTGTAGTGGCTTACTCAGTTTGTGCTCATGAAGTCTTCATCAAAGGAGGCTTGGCTATCTCCTCTTCTCCTTGGCACATTATGGCTTTGGCTTGGCTTGGAATCAATTTGGCATGGTAATAATAATTGAAATAGATTTTGAATATATTTGAGCATAATAACTTTGCACCAAAAATAGCTTAGAAATGATGTTCATGGACTCTATATTTACAGATTTTTGAGATTGATTAGAATCAACCTGAACCATCCATCTCAAGATGAAGATGTATGGTTGAGGATTACTACAATTTTGAAATTAAAATTTATAAATAGGCTCATCAATATTTTGGATATAGGAATAATTAAAAGGCATGGAGGTCTTTGATAAGGCATGGGAGGCATGAATCTTGATATTTGTGGCATTTATGGCCTAGGGATGTCTTCCCAAGAATTGAGATCACCTGATGATGAAGATATTCAATATTCATTTATAAAAATTAGTATTCAACAAGTTTATATGGAATTATTATTTGGGCTCTAATTTAGTTTAACTAGATCTTCAGCATGATTAAGCACTTTGTGTACAAATTACTCAAATTGATCAGAATGCCTTATTATTGGTTTAAAATTCAACTAGAATGGAATTAGAAGTAAATATTAGATGTGTTGGATCTATTATCTCATTTAGGATGTTATGAATAGTAATTAACAAAGGCATGTGGCTTGTGAGAGAGATTTGATAGGAAAGAGCAATCTAGAGCACCTAGGTGCAAAAATGGGCATTTTGACTCAAAATGATCTAATCAAAATTAGCTGACCCATAAATTGCATTGTCCTATTTGATGGTACTCTAGCCCAAATGATCACTTGAATATGTATGATTCAAAGCTTTTACTATGATTTAGTGTTTTTAGACCAAATTGTACACTTTAGGTGGAAATTGGTCAAAACCCTGGTTGGAGGTTATTGGTGGCCAGATTTAAGTGTTTATAGTTTGCCCATATTTAGGAAGATGTTGTAAACCATAGGCAAAACAATGTCTTCTCAAATAATGAGAGATGGTCTGTATGCTAAAAAGAAGATAATGGTTGAATAATAAAACTCTAAATGGTTTTGGGAAGCCTATGAGAGATGGTCATTTTTTTCTTCAATAGTTTGATCTAATTTTATTTAACAAAGAGAGGGGTGTTGCATGTATGTTATTCCATTTGTCCCATTAAGAAACCATTGGAATCAAAAGTGTCATTCCTATTACAAAATCCTAGTCCAAAGATTAAAAATAATTTCATCTAAAACACTCCCCAAAAACTCATCAAAGTTTGGGTGACATTGAAAATGACCCTAAAGTCTTTCCATTAGTATTTTATTTTCATGAAAACTTGGTTTATGAGGGGGATGCCATTACCTCTCATGAGTTCTTTAAGGAAGATTAGATCTAAGGTTTCATCTCCTAGCATTGACTTTATTTGGCTCCATATTGGAGTTGCACATAGGACGTAGTGGCACTTTGGACATCACACTACACTAAGTGAACAACATGTTGTAGTGGTTGCTTACAACAAGCCAAGTGATATAGAACTAAAATCCATTCTTTTATTTTACATTATTTGATGTGAAAGTCATTGAGCAATTTATTCCCCTAGAATGTTTGAAAACTTATAGATCTTAGACAAATCCCCACTTGCTATAGAATTATTGTTAGTGCAAGGTGTGCCTCAAGGTCCATGTCATAGTACTATCATTTGAGAGAAGGGGGGTATAAAAAACCTACTATATAATACACATTTACTTTTGGTTGAACACTTAAAATCCTCTCAAATGATGTATATTGATGGATTCCAATAATAC
>JARHVA010000994.1:0-152500 GCA_037957365.1 Torreya grandis
CTGATAACTAAACTACCTTCTAGAGCTACCAAGGATGGGGAAGAGGAATTGGTTTTTACTTTGTTTGACTTTCAAACCTCCTCAAATACATGTATTTTAACCTATATAGATTGGAGGAAGTTGTAGGATTTTTTTAAGTTATCCTCTCTACAAATGATACAAACTTCTTAAAAACCACCCTTTTTTCCTTGAAAACTCTCATTATCTACAAAAAAAATGACTAAAATGAATCAAAAAGTGTTCTCTGATCTCCCTCACACTTTGTAAGGACATGGGATGATGTGTAAACCACTAAATTATTCTAAAAATATACCACCTTCTTACCATATTTTATTCTTGGACATTATAAATGATCAAATAAGCATGTCAAAGTGAGTTACAATGTTAAAATTTGATTTTTCCTTCATTTAATGTACTTGTACAGAGCATGGGACACATTAAATTACTCTAGATTGGACTACATGGAATGATAAAGGTTTATCAACTCTTGACCCTCTTTGAACCCCTTTGACCAAGACACACTGTGACTAGACAAGCATAACATTTAGAAGACACTTACCTTAAACTTGTCAAAGTTACCTTAAACAATACTAACCATGCCTTGTTGGGTCATTTAATGATCCAAATTTTATTTTATATTTTTCATTTAATATTTAGTTAGTTAATAATTAGTGTTTACTTTATTTTAAATAAAATTTGGTTCATGGGTTAGTTATAAACTATAACCACCGTAAAATCTTATAAAGCTTTTACTCTTCATAGTAAAAATGATTCGAAACAATACAATATTATTTTGGTGTGAAAAGATTTTGACATAATGTAATTTATTCATTGTTTACATTGGAATTTGGGCTAATAGTGGTATCAGAGCATGGTTTTTAAAGTATGGTAAATTTAGGAGAAAGTGAGGTAAAAAATTGATTCACATGGAAGAATTGAATTGATGGTACATGGTATGCTGTTTATTAATTTTATGTCTAATGTTGAAATTTTTGAAAAATTATTCAAATATTTTAATTTTTCAAATAATTTTACATTAAATATTTTTAAAGTTTGAGAAAACTTTTAGAAATAACACGTGTCTATTTTTGTATGGCCTGCTCCTTGTTAATGCTCCCAGACTTCATCTTGAGCATTCAAGATTATTTTTTTAAGCCACATGGTGATTCAACGTTGTTTTTAAAACCCCAAACTATTTTCAAAGGTGATTTGTATGGCTTTGTTTGAACCTATAAATCTCTGTGAAGAGTAGATGAAAATTTCATTGAATTAATATACTTAATATGTGTTTTGAAAAATAGACTCTAAATATCCATTTTCAACATCAAAAGCATCTGAGAAATTTTGCAAGCCATTTATGTAATTGTACAACCCTTTGTATAGTTTTTTACATTATGGATATGTTTTTGTGGATGAAATGGTTTCCATATTTTTATTCAACTTGATCTACTAAGTGTTTGATTTAAATCAAAGTTTCACAAGCCCAAAAATCAATTTCAAAGACATCCATAAGATTTTTAAGCTGGCAAATTAAATTTTATGTCACAAAATTGTAGAAGTATGGCCTCCCAAACCATCCCATATCCTTCGTATTAGATTTTTTCATTCAAAATTCTTTCTAACAATCTCTATCTAAGCCACATAGTGAGATATTATGGATCTATATGGCCTTGTATAGCCATAGGCAATTGCAAATAAGTTTCAAAATGGTCCAGGGCAGCAATGGCATTGAAAGCATGAAGAATGGCATTGGAATATGCAAATGATTAATTTTTCCTTTGATTAAGTTTTTCATAATGTCTTTCAAACATTTTAGGGTTTCACTGGGTCCCACATAAAGCTTTAAAGATTTGAGTTTTCACTTGGCAAATAAATTTTATGGGAAAAATTAAATTTTCTCACCTAAGTAATTTATTTTTTATTGTCTAGAGTAAAAAATCAAGTTCATATAAAAATTCCTATCTTTACAAAATTGAAAATGCTCATAGAGCACTTGGACAGTCTAATTTTGTGAAGTGGTTTGAAAAGGGGAGGTCAAGGGTTCAACCCTCAAAAGTGCAAAAAAAAATAATACAAAGAGGTCATTTGAATTAATTGTGAAAACCAGGAGAATCTACACCTACTGTGACCAATTTTACCATATCTTAAACACAATATCATATTATTTTGCCAAAGTTACCTTTTAAAAACTAGACTCGAACAAATTTTCAATGATATTATAGTGTGTTTAAATGTCTTGATATGATATTTTAATTCCCATAAACTAGTCAAAATTTTTGAACTAGCATTAAGGGGGGGTTTGCCTAGCCTAACAGAGGAGCAAAATTTCAAACTATCATATATTCTACATATAGTAGCCAAAGTATTCATATGACCATTCATTTTTTATGGAAATGGATTTATAAGAGCATCCACATAATCAATTTTTGATTTTGAAATGCATAAATATGTTTTTTTTACATATTTTGAATAAATTGTGTATTATAATGAAATTAGGTGAACTTTTAGTGGAATCTGACACCCTAATTTTTTATCAAATAGTAAATATGTGTTGTATACATCAAAAAAATATTGTAATGATGTGTCCCATTGCTTGTATTTTTAGTGATGATGGTATTACATTTTGGCTTTTACAGGTCCCTAAGGATCTAATAGGCTAAACAAAGCAAACTAGATGTTGGAGGATATTTTCCCTTCTCCAATTTGCTATTCACTTGGAGTATGAGCTCACTACTAGGATAGCAATTTTTGTCTTCTGTACTTTGCTTTCATATATGTAGTATTTCTATGATCTTTGATGTGGATCATTTCAATGGTTTTTACTTGGTTTATTTGTTACACAACTTCTCACCTCTTTCCTAATAAGGGAGAAGATATTGCATATTGGTTTTTTGATCAGTCATTAGTGATGAGTGGTATGAGTCAGCATTGTGTTTCTACCATTGTTAGTGTCGAGTAAAGACCTACAAGAGATGTTGGCAATTATTGGGCATCGATTTGAGATGTGTCATATATAGTATAGAGGGTAGTCACTTATTAAATGGATTATATGTGAGGTTTGATGTAGTTGGACAATGCATGATCATGTTCTATTATAGTATGAGGATGATTAGGATGTGATCAGTCTAAGATGCATAGTGTACTACTTGTAGTTATGATAGAGTCTACTTGGATGACTCATAGTTCTTTGCTCGAGTCTTTCTATACCACTTTGGATTAAGGGGGAGTTTTTTGGGTCATTTAATGATCCAAAATTAGTTTGTTTTATATTTTTAGATTAATATTTAGTTAATAATTAATGTTTACTTTGTTTTAAATAAAATTTGGTTCATCAGTTAGTTGTAAACTGTAACCATTGTAAAACCTTATAAATATTTTACTCTTCATTGTAAAAATGATTCAAAACAATACAATATTATTTTTGGTATGAAAATATTTTGACATAATGTAATTTATTCATTATTTACATTGGAATCTAGGCCAACATGCCTTGTAAAGGATTTTCAAGATTGAAAACAAAGGTGAAAGCTTGATAAGACAAATTTTTTATTAGACTAGTCTATGGTAGCCACAATTTGTCTAACATCTTAGGTGACCACCTTTGAATGCATTATTGACTATGCATATAAACTATTGGCTTAGTATATTCATTGGGATATAGAATCATGACCGCAACCTAACTTAAGGAAATTTGAAAACAAGAATTTACAACAAACTTGAAAGCAAATTAATTGGAAAAACATAAAACAAAACACCACACCACACATGTATCATAATATACTTAGAGGAAATAAAAACACAAAGCAAACAAGACACACACTTGTCCTTGAAGTACTTAGGGAACATAAATACCTACTCTAATATGTAAATTTTTTTAAAACTAACCTCAATTGTATGGATTCAAGTGTATCCCATTGACTAGGATACTCAACTCCTCTCCACTAAGTCTTATAAGCCTAAAGGCATAGTGTTCTTTACAATCAAAGAAAACATAATGTCCACTCCACAATAAATCATAATTGGTGCTCTTACTAGGCTTATCTCTATCAACATACCACTTTAAGATAAGATACCCTTCTTAAGATAGATCTCTTATCAAAGTTTCTCTTCACTTGTACTTGGTGAAATTCCATAGTATGCATAGCATGATTTCTTACTTCCTCCAAGGCCATTAGTTATGCCAATTTTATCTCCATAGGATCATTCTCCATTCTCTCATTCTCATGTGCCAACTCAAGATTTGGTAACTCAAGTGAAATGGGAATCTTATCTTCTCTGCCATAGACAATAATATAGGGTGAATTACCAATGGAAATATATGGGGTGATCCTATTGTTATCACTCTAGAGTGCACCCTTCTTGAAGATGTGAAGAGCACACCTTCTATCTATATAATATAATTAGATATTCTCAGAGTGTGGGTGACTCTATATTGAGAATAACCCTAAATAGGGCTAGTTCCCTTAAGATTTATCTCTAAAACTAATCTACTTTTAATTTTAGGATGAAAAGGGAGAAGGAAACTAAAATGGGAAACTCTATCTAATGTGATGATGCACCTGAATGATTGGATTTCCTTGAAAGATTTCTGAAACTAAGTAAGACACACATGAATATAAAAGAAAACTTTACATTCAATCCTAAATAGTGTTTTAAAATAAGGCCTGAAATAAGTTTGCAATGCAAATTAAAATCATATCTCTTCTAATGACCTATAGAGGATGAGATTTTCACAGTAGGTGTGGAAAGGATCTACAAAAATAGAAATTAGATGCCACTTTTATGTTGTTACACATTCAAATTACACTCTATTATGATCCAAAACCATATGCAAAAAGATCTTTTATTTGGTAAAATGATGTCAATTACAATTTATTCTTTACCTTCAATATTTATCCCAAAAATGGCTTGAAAAAAGCTAGTATATATGTTTAAAAACAAAGTTCCATATAATGTGGTGTTGAAAGGAGATAAGGATTAGTATTGGTTAGTTAACTCAAGACCTAATCCCTTTATAATAATTAATCAAAAACTTAAAATATCTTCAAACTCCAAAAAATATGCATGATCTTCAAAGTTGGCATAGAAATAAGGTCATGGGCCCATGTTGACAAGTCAATCCTCCTTTTCATGAAATTATAAACCAATCTTAGATTGAGAACTCCACTTGAAGTGATTTGAAGCTAAGTTGGAATGTGAAGTAACACTTCTTCCATGAGATGACATGGAATTAACTAACTAGTAGGGACTAGTCAACTCCGTTTGAAATGAACATGCTTGAAGTGGCACTTGAATTCTTGATAATATGCAAAAACATTTATGGTAACAATAGAAAGGCCATGTTTGAAATCTTTGATAGCTAGTTTCAACACCAAACTCAAACTTACCACTTGATCAACTAGGCCTATTAGGGAAAATAGGCCTAAAAGCTAAACTTATGCACTTGGACTCTATGAAATATAAAATAAGACACCATTGAAACGTAAAAAACAAAAAATACCAGACCTGGAACAACTTTTCTCATTATAATATAAAATTTTGATGAGAAAACTCTCACCATTCAGTCAACAGGGTTGACTAGGCCCATTTTGCTCCATTTTCCTACAGATTGGTCATTTTGATTGAGTTTTTGGGAACACTTATAGGATTATTTATAAATAAATTAATATTTTGGGATGAATAAAAAGTTTCAAGCTTCAAGCTCCATTGATTGGATTCCATTGAACTACTCTATACTTCATTTTACATGATTTTTTCCATAAAAAACATAATTTATGTCTTTATCCATATAGATCCATGCATAAAATTAACATTTATGGAATACCCTCTAATTTTAATTTAATTTTTTATTTTTTTTATGTTTATCCATGGTGATTTTATGGAAATAAAATGAACTTTTTGCAAAACTAGTTTTTTTAGGGTTTAGGAGGGTTTTGAAGTTGAATCTTCAAAATGATGATTTCTGAAGTACAAACCTCAAAATCCAAATATATTTTAATTTATACATATAAAATTTACCACCCTAACATCCTTGAAAGGATTGGGTTCCCATGCAAAGTATATGAAAAGTTACCATGTGGAGGAAATTTGCTTGTAGGGTTTTACTTGCATTTTGGGCTACCTATGATGTTAACAATTTTTCATAAATAATATCACCTCAACTTATATAAACTATTAATTAATTATAATTTAATATGGGTCATAACAACATAATAAGAGAATTAGGCTAAACTCCTTATGTGGTGAAAGATATGAGCATCTGAAAAGGAGGCATGGAAGGGTGTCTAAAACTACAAAAGTGAAAAACTTTATCAATATGAAAATAATATTCCCTTACTTCACAAAGATTTAAAATATCATTATTTGACCTGTAACATGCTATCAAAACACTATGAAAGCAATTTTTATTGAAAATTCAAAAAACCCCTTTTTGGCCTATACATAAGCCTATATAAGAATGGTTTTCATACAATTTGGGGTTTTAAAAATAATTAAAGGTATAATTATGATTTTAAATCATCCTACCTTTCTTATCAATCTTTTACCTGGTCTTAGAAACCTCTGTGGAACCTTAGAACACTACCTATTTGAATGGTGACCTCAAAAAGACATGTTCATGATTGTGACAAAATAGAAAGCACTTACACTGATACAATGGTCATGAAACCTTTTCACATGATTATTAAATTCATGATGACCCTATGTACAAAATTTAAAGTCTTGAAACCACTAGTATCTCCCAAAATCCTCAATTTTCCATCAAATTTGACCTTTGTGCATGGGTTGTATGAAAAATTGACTAATTTTTGTGTTTTAAAGGTAATTTATTTGTATATTAAGTATTTAAAGGTAAAAAAATCCTAATTTATCATAATATTCCATTTAAGAATATTTTAAACAACCACTACCCCTATTTCAAGCATACTTTGACCCTCAAACAATGCATTTTAGGCCTTTTACTGGCAAATTCTGTACAATAGGTCACTACTATATCATTTTAAACTTGGAAATTATTTTTGGTATCTTTTATTATGGTATTTATAATTTCCATTTTTCACTTCCTTTACCTCTTCTTTGCATTGGATATCTCTTAAAGAGACCACTAACCCTCAAGTTACACGAACTAGTCCTAGAGGGTGACTATATTCTCAAGTGACTATAGGGGTATTTCAAGGGTAATTAAACTTGATTGTGTTCATGTACTTGTGATGATCACTATGATTCTTTATTTTAGTACTAAATCCTTACTTATTTAAGTAACTTCTTAAACATATTAACTTTATTTGACCACTGAGTATGACCTTGATACAAGCTTATGAAAAAGTATGTTCTTATGGTAGTTGTAACATGGTTTACAAGGGTTGAAACTACTATATATGCTTGTTTGAAGTGTATATTTCATGACCTTTTATTCGTATTTCCTTATAGGTTACCATTATATCCCTTTACAACTTCATGAAGCCTTTTGTGTACCATTAGCCCTTAGGAAACCCTTCAAGACTATGGTGATTGTGTTTCTGCATACTGACTATAGGTACATACTTTTGGTGGCACTGTAGCATTAGGTGTTAAAACCCTCACTATTATACCCTTTGAAAACTCATATTTTTATCTAAAACCTCGTCTATCCATCATGATTTCATTCATTCCTCAAAATGCAATCTTCTCCATCTGATCACAAACCCTATAATAAGCTTTTGACTATGTTTCCTCTTACTAGGATGATTGTAGGTTAGTTTTGTGTTGGATTTAGGTATAGTTTTTTCCTTAACAAAGCCCCACATTTTTTTTATCCTCTTTTTTTAATGGTAATCCCTCTAAAACCAAAACCCCTTTGAAGTGGCTAAAAACCCTTAAAACATCAAACACCTTCTTGACTATGGCACTTCCTTGGTAACTGTGGGTGAATTTGTCAATGTACAAACTGTAGGCTCTTGATAAGTGTTATACTAACATTTTTTTCTTTATGGATATCATAAATCATTAGATAATCCCATTGAGCATGTTTATTATTATGAACTCTATCTCACCTTTTGGAAACAAACCACTTCATAAAACCCCTATTTGACTGCTTGTCATTTTCCATACTAGTGCGGGCTGAGTACTAGTCTTAGACATTGAGAATGTCAAAAGGGGAGTCTTATAATAAATTTATTATTTATGAATATATAAATAGGTCTCATATCTGACTTCAAACCACAAACCCTCTCACCTTGATCATTCTTGCATTTAAGCTCATTATAGATGAACTGTGTTTAAGAAGGATTGTAGGTTAGTAGAGTTGTAGGATACTTTAAGATCCTATCTAGTATTTATTCAACCTTAAACTCTTTTAAATTATAAAATTTATGATAATGCTAACCATAATGCTTATTTTTTTAATTGATTCTTAATATAGCATATGTCATGGAAAAGTCCTCTTTATTTTGAAAATAGGACTTGACACAGTCACAACATAGGATTATAGGGTTCATTAGGGATGCTTGTAGGTTGTTTTTTGTCTCTCTTACCCTTATTAAAGCCTCATTAGTATCAATTTCCTATATTCATTCCATGATGATAAATTTCAAACATCAATAACTCTTTGACAAGGTCAAAACTACCTCAAAGGTCTACTATATGCTACTTCTATTTTCTTGTTTGAGTTTGTAGGGTTGGTTGGTTGTAGATTTCATAGTGATTTGTAGGTAAATATTGTACCTTTGATATCCTTACACATATTCTTGAAGTTCACATAGAAACCCAAATACCATTATTGTCCTCTAGGAAAAATCATAATCAATTAGACCAAAACCAAGAGAAGCTTTTAAAACCAATCAAGAAAACCCTTTTTAAAGAAAAATGGCTTATGCATAACTGTAAGACATCATCCACATATAGAAGGAGTCTGCATATGCCCTTAAGGGAGGTCCAACACTTTATTTTTCTTTATTCCTTATTACGATTTCTTAATTCCCTCATACTTCCAAGAAGGCTTCCCCTACCTTGATGCTTCAATGGATTATATGACTATGCCCTAACTGAGTTAATTCTTACTACAATTACACCATTCATGATTATGCTTATGCCCTTAAAGGTATATAAACACATTTATCAATGCTCATGACCCTTTGATCATGCTTTGGCTCCTTGATAATGGAACTATGGAATGGAGGTGGGTATGGGTGATGAAACATTGAAAGGAGGATGAAAGATGATGAAAAGGAATGAATGGAGATGGAAGAGAGATGAAAACATAGTGATAATTTTTGTTTTAGACAATGATATGGAGATGAATGGGATGGTGTGGGAAAGGAGGTTTAAGGAACATGACAAGACAAGGAGAAAGAGTGTATGCAAACATATACACCTAATAGTCCTACCATCACAAATTAGAGACCATTAGAGGAGGGAAATAGACCAAAATTGAATCATAGTTTTCCTTAAAAACCTTAAAAAATGCAAAAATTCCTTAAAAAATGCTAAATAGGTGATTTGAGACACATGGAAGCATGGAGGTGGGCTTAATTAGTGGATTTCTTGGAGGATTTCCTTAATAATTTGATTGAAAACGTGAGAATGATGATGGAAACCCTAAAAAACAAAAATTTCTTGAAAATTTGACATTACATTCCTCTTCAAGGACTGCACAATTCACTTTTGAAACTCATACTATACTATAGATTGACTATCTATGTTTTTGGGATTTGTTTGACCTTGAATTTCATGAATAATAGCTTTAAAACGTCATGAAAAGGTAGAATAAGTCCCCAAAATTCTGGAACAATTTGAATTTCCTTGAAACTCTACCTAGGTGAGGAGAAAATGAAGAAAATCGATTGCCTTCTTGGTTGCAAGGTAGAAAAATTTGACCTATCTTCAACTAAATGGTTCATGAGCCTAGAGAATCCAATTGAGTATCCCATTATACCATCATTAATCCCTCTAAGTATAATTTTTTCACCCTAAATTTAAAAATTTTAACCTTCCTCATCAATCTATACCACTTCCAAACCAAGAAGCAAGTCACTATGTGCCAAAAAGCAAAGTACCAAAAGAAGGCTGGTTTAGGGCTTGTATTGCCATGAATTACCATGGAATTATTTAAGAAGCCTAGATATGCCCTGTAGATGAGTCCCCCTACCTTGTCTATATGAAAACCATATGGATTCTATACTTTGCTTGAAAAAATGGAAGAAAAGATCTTTTTACCCTTTTAAAAGAAATTCAAGATTCCCACCACTTGAAATAGAAGTATTTAGAAGAATAACATGACATTACATGAAAATTTTGACTTTTAACCCTTTTTTGTTGTTTTAAACATGTGAATTAGCATGTGTGGGCTATTTTGGGGCCTGAGGCTTAGGAAACATATCAAATGGCCTTTTCATGACTTAAAACTTTATACATAGGCTATTTTCACATCTTTGAACATGAATAAAGGTCAAATTGAATAAATCAATGAATTTTGAAACCATTTTTAAAATTTTAAACCAAAATTAGTACTTTTTAGGCTATAAAAGACCTATTTGACTAGCTGTAAAGGCTTAATGACCAGTTTTAGGAAAGTTTCAAATGATAGGGGTAGTAATTTGACCTTAAAAAGTGAAAATAATAATAATTTTGGCAACTTTTAGGGGTTGACCATCTTGCTAGTCAAAGAACTCAATAATTCTAGTTAAAACTAACTCAGATAAATACTAATTTTGGGAAATCTTTTGTAGACAAAGACACAAAAAAGAGAATTGGCATGAATAAAAATAAAAAATTCATGTATTCACTTATAGGAATAGACAAAAACAATAAAATAGACAACAATCACTAAAACCATGTGCTTATATGTACTTAGAGAAAACAACAAAAGGTATTTTATTATATACAAAATAACCTCCACCTTATTGGTCCTCCTAAATCAAATGGAATTCTATTTGATACATCATGTAACTTTGAAATGTATTTTATTCCTTTTGATGGCATCTTCTTGTAGATAGGGGAACCTATATGTTCATGTCTTCTAGGTGATGTAGTTAGGCCACCAACTTCCATTCTTAGCTACTTGGATTGAAGATATGTTTCTAGGATCCAATCGTCTTCCTCCAAAATTCTCCTTTGATGCATCAAAAGTGATATCTCTACCTCATTAATAGGCTGGTCATCATTTGATACATTCTCATTCAATGATTGTATTGGCAATTCAACTAATATACCTAGATTGATGTCCTCATTTGACTCCATTTGAAGTAGTATTTTTTCAAAGTCTTAATATTCTTGATAAGAATCCAAACATGTATATAATATGTATTTAATTTATTCTTGATGAATAGCTACAATAGTAATCTTTATAATACATTCATCAATTTTTACTTGGGGTGGAGATGGACTATCAAACTTTGCACAAAAACTCTCTAAGTCATCCCAAAAGGCTTCTTCATGATGATGAATTGAAAGGCCATGAAATTCATCAGTATTCTTACCATTTGAAACATGTTGATTTTATATTTATACCTTTTGGATGGATTCATATGAAATTCATTCATCTATTGCACGTGTTCCATTTCATCTTCTATAGAGAATGGCATCTCATCTATCCATTCAATCTCCAACTCATCTTGCTTTGGGATCTCTAGAATAGCATTGCTTTCTTGAAGATCTAAAACACTAGTAGAATCCTCAGAGAATCATCAACATGTTTTTCTATCTCATCATCAAAATCTTCCATCTTAAGCTTCTCAATTTCATTCATGAAATCATGGTACAACTAATGCTACTGATCATCTTCTTCAAGAATATTCTCCATCTCAACAATGAATCTATGTGAGTTATCTTCATGGATACCTTTTGAGGAAATATTTTTGTATACTTCATCTATATCAGCTATTTTAAGCTCTTGAGAAACCTCTTTCAGCTCTTCTTCTTTGGCATCTTAAAATATTGAATCATGTTTGTCCCTACTAAGTGGTGTCTCAACTATGATTTCTTCTTAATCACTCAAGTCACCTTTATTTTCTATCTCTTTATCTTCATCCTCTTCACTTTGCTCACAAAGAAGAGGTTCTTGCTCCAAAAGTGGCATGGTATATCCCTAAAAGTATTCAATAAGATGAGAAATATCTATACAAGTTACCATAAATACCTGATTTTGCTCATGAGGTTGTTCTTCTTGGATCATCTTTACCTCATTTCTCTACTGCACTTTTTCTTGAATAGCTTTCCATGAAATAAAGGATTTAGGCTTATGGGGAAGGAAGGGTGAAGGTTGAGTAGCTTTGGATTGGCTTGACTACATGATTTGGTTCCAAGATGGGAAAGATAAAGGTTCTTTTTTGACCTTTTGATTATAGTTATCCTCCTCTTTCCTTATTTTTAGCTCCAACTCTCTAATCTACTTATCAATATTCTCTTAGAATATCTTCTCTTTAAAGTGTTTAGTTGTTTCATGAAGATAAATAACAAAAGAAGACTCTTGAGAGAGGATGGAGTCCTAAATCTCAAAAGCAGATTATCCCATAACAATCTCTTTCTTTCTTTGATAGTTAACTTGGATAGATCTCTAAGAAGTGAAGGTCGAAGAAACACATGAATAACTTATCAAACTCAAAGAGGTACTTGGAATGGTTTCTTAAGGAGGAATGGACGGCATATGAGAAGAGTGAGTTTGGACCTATTGGTCCTTGAGGACTTCTAGTTTGTCTTTAATGTTTTGAATGTCACCACCTACATCCATAATCTCACTAGTGAGATTACCCCAATTTTCTCTCTCAATAGGTGCCCATTATTCTTTTATTTTCTATAATGACTCTCTCACATAATAGATCTGATGAGTAGGGGTATCTTGGCCATAATATCTATGTGAGTACAACTCTAGTGCATGCTTTTCGAGGCTCACTAAAGTTTATTTAACTGTTGATGTGGATTGGGTAGATGTAAAATGGCCATGATTAGGTTGGTTAGATGGGTAGGATGGCTCATGATAGGGCTAGTAAGGATCAATATTATGATAGAATAGTTGTTTACGTGGAGGATCAGGGAAGTACTCTTGCATATGTGATTGATATAGGTCCTCATACTACTCATGAGGATCATAGTGTGGTTGGTCATACTAATCATAGTGAGGATTATATGGATCCATACTGAAATAAGCCATTAAAGACCATTAATAAACCTAGTTCTAAAAGTAATCAATATTTAAAATGATACTTGATCTTATAAATGCCTCCAAAGGCTATTATGTAGAAAGAGGTCCCATCAAGTGTGCCAAAAATTGTTATCACTCTAGAGTGCACCCTATTTGAAGATGTACAGAGCACACCTTCTCTCTAGTTGATAAAATTAGATATTATTAGAGTGTGGGTGACTCTATATTAATAACAACCTCTAGAGAGGTTTGGTTCCCTTAATATTTATCTCTAAGACTAATTTACTTTTGATTTTGGGATGAAAAGGGAGAAAGAAACTGAAATGGGAAATTCTATATAATGGGGTGATGCACTTGAATGATTGGATTTGTATGAAATCTTTTTGAAACTAAATAAGATGCACATGACTCTAAAATAAAACTCTACATTCAATCCTAAACATTAGTGTTTCAAAAGAAGGTATGAAAGAAGTTTGCAAAGAAAATTTAATTCCTAGCTCTTATAATGACCTATAGAGAAAGAGATTTTCATAGGAGGTGTGGAAAGGACATGAAAAAAGTGAAATTAGATTCCACTTTTATGATGGTACATAGTCAAATTACACTCTATTATGATCCAAAACCATATACAAAAAAAACTTCTATTTGATAAAATGGTGTCAATTACAATTTCTTCTCGAGTTTCAAGAATTATCCCAAAAATGGCTTGAAAATATCTAACATATATGTCTAAAAAAAAGTTATGGACAATGTGGCATTGAAATGTGATAAATATTAGTCTTGTTTAGCTAACTCCAGACCTAATCCCTTTACAATAATTATTCAAAAACTTCAAATATCTTCAAACTCTAAAAATTAGCATGATCTTCAAAGTTGGCATAGAAATAAGGTGGTGGGTCCATGTTGACAAGTCAATCCTCCTTTTATGAAATTATATGACAGTCTTGGATGGAGAACTCCACTTGAAGTGATTTGAAGCTGAGTTCGAACATGAAAGAACACTTCTTGCTTGAGATGACATTGAATTAGCTAACTACTAAGGACTAGTCAACTCCCTTTGAACTAAACATGATTGAAGTGGCACTTGAATTATTGAAAACATGCATGAATATTTATGGTAACAACAAATATGAAGTGTTTAAACTCCTTGATATCCAATTTTAATGCCAAACTCAAACTTGACACTTGATCAACTAGGCCTATTAAGATAAATAGGCATAAAATCTAAACTTATGCACGTAGACTCCATGAAACCTATAAAAAGACACCATGAAACCTAAAAAAAATAAAATACTTGACCTAGAATAACTTTTATCATCACAAGATATATGATTTTGATGGGAAAACTCTTGCCATTCAATCAACAAGGTTGACTAGGCCCATTTTACTCCATTTTCTTACAAATTGGCCATTTTGATTGAGCTAGTATGAATAATTATAGGATGATTTGTATCCAAATGAGTATTTTAGGATGAATAAAAAGTCTTAGGTTTCAATTGTTAGGTTGTGGAGTTAAAAGCTTCACTGATGCAGACATGGAGGAGGTCATTGGAGGAGGTTGCTGAGTGTCACAGACACTGGTGTCAGTCAGGCCAACCGACATCGGTAGGATTAGACAGGAAGAGCAACCGACATCGGTCAGGGATCGGTCAACGTCGGTCACCTCTAGGTAGACAGGGAACAATGTCAATCTCCTATGTAGTTTAGAACTACAATTTTTATGGGTAGTTAGTTAACGAACCAAGTGTTTGCATGTCAAGAGCCAAATTTAGACTAAAAGTTGTGGATCTAATTATTGTAATTAGGTGTCTAATTATTGTTTACATGAGATCTATATAATAGACTCATGGGTTGTATTGTAAAAGGGTTCTAGTTTTATTTGAGAAAATTTAGCTCCTTCTATGTGTGAGGTGAGCAAGGGTGTTCCTCCTAGTTCCACAGTAGTACCAAGTGTGGGTGCTAGTTTTGGAAAATCAGAAGGGTTCTTCAAGGGTGTAGGATCTTGGTCAACAGGTGTGCATGGCTATGTTAGGAGATCTGCATGGTAAGTAAGATCATTGATCTGTAGGTGTATGTGTGTGCATGATCCAGGTTTACAGGTGTGCATAACTAGATTGATTTACAGGTGTGTAAGATCAGGGAGGATAGCAACACAATAAGGAGCAAGATCAGGCATGATCTACTTGGAGTACAGTGTGTACTCAAAAAGAGAGCAAAGAGGAAGGCAAGAAAGATCCTTCCATAAGTGAGATCATTTGAGGTGCAAGTTGTTGTAGGTTTATGGGAGATCTACTTGCAGTACGTTGAGTACTTGTGGAGTGCGTGGAGCACTTGTGGAGTGCATGGAGCACTGGCGTACTGGTAGTAGTGGATACTGACTGGTTGGAGGTGAACACCAACTCTATGTTTGAGTTGTGTGTTGGGACCATAAGAGAGAGAGCTTTGAGGGAAGATTTACTATTTATGCCCTAGAGGTGTGGGAGCCTTAGAGGTGTGTAAGGAAGAAGAACTGTGGCAATCTTCTTTGTTGTATTTCCTTCTAGAAGAGTCTTAATACAATTGTGTATTGTCTCTCATATTTTGTGTTGTTTCTAAATTATAGTTACTTGTGATTCTAGTTTTATTTTGCATGTAAGTTGCTTATATTTGGTAATCAATTGTGTGCTTCTGTTATTTCCCATCAAGTGGTATCAGAGCTAAGGTTGCAGGGAGCAGTTTTGTGTTTGGTTACAGGTCACTCTCAGGGGTTTCTAATTGAGTGGGAGTAGAGCAATCGCAAAATAAAGTAAGCTAAGAATGGAGGAATTGAAAATCACAAATGGCCAATTACAGTCCTATGGAAAGAAAGAGTAGGAAAAAAAAGATTGTTGGTTGGTAGCATATTAGCATGAAGGAACTTAAGATGTAGATGTTGCAGGTGTTGTTGCATAGGATGCTCTGGGAGGTTTCTTGGATAAAGTTGAATCTTGGTTAATAGATTTTGTTGCCTCTTTCCATGCAGCCCCAAGGAGAGGAGCTAGTGAGCCTTGTCAAAGAATTGGCAAAGGGGAAGTGAAGCTGAAATTACAGGTGGCCAACACATGGGTGTTGAAGGAGGTCATTCAAGTCCCAGGCTTGGAGATGTGGCTAATTTCTTCAAGAAAGTTGGGTGATGAGAGATGCATAAGAACTCACAATGGATGCACTTGAATTAGCTGGTGGTAAGAAAGTAGGTACTCTTTATCTACTTGCTTATATTACTGATTCTTCTTCTATTGCGGAGATGTGGCTTTGTAGTCTTGGTCACATGAACAAGAAGGAGATGCATGTTCTTAAGTAGAAGACAGATGTGTTTGATAGACTTAAGAACTGGAAAGCCTTGGTGTTCTTAGAGGAGATGATAGACAGAGTTCAGTGGATGGGGTTGGATACTTCTAAGCATAGCAGCTTGGATAAGGATTTGATTCAAAGAAAGCTCACGGGTAAAAATTCATCACTCACAAGTGAACACAAGTACCAACGTCAGTCAGGAGGAACTGGCATCAAACAAACAGGTGCCGATGTCAGTCATGTGCAGACTGAAGCTGGTGATGTTAGGCAGGGTAAGACTGACGTCAGTTAGGAGGACCAACAATAGAAATAGGTAAGACCAATGTCGATCAAGAGGACTAACGTTACCAATAAGAGACATCGACGTTGATAGAGTTGGTAGTCAGGACAGGCGCATGGAAAGTGATGTCAGTCAGATGCAGACTGTGTAGTGACAAAAGTCAGTCACTGTAACAGATTTTTGGCAGACAACAAGCTGTCAAGGAGTCTCAAATTCCCATATGGAGGATTGAAGGTGGTAATTAAGCCTTAGATTCGTTGTTCCTCTTCTTTATACTAGTTGCTAATTGCAGAGTAGGAAGGATCTAAGAAATAGTGGGAGCATGGCAGGAATATGATGCAGAATCAAACAAGAGATTTGGTAGAGTTGCCAGCTGGTATGAAAGCACATAGATGAATGGATTCCTTAGTTGAAGAATAGAGTGAATGGATACGTGAGATGGAAGGCCAGGGCATATGGTCTTGAGGAAGCTACAGGACAGTGGTACAGGTTTGACAGGTGGATGACAAAGCATGGCTTTAGTCAATGTCAGGGTAACTACTATGGTTTGTCTTACCATGTGGATGATGATTGCAACATTATCTTGTTACTATATGTGGATGGTATGCTAGCTAGCAGGTTTGTACATACAGGGTTTTGCTGAGCTAAGGGTAAGGTTAGTTCAGTGGCATGCCATGAGGAATTTGGAGTAGCTAAATTCTTTGGCATGAGAGACATGGAAGATCATAGGTTGATTTTGTCTCCAGTGGGAGCTGATGTGAATCAGGTGTTGGTGAGGTTCAGGATGCAGAACCAGAGCACACTAAGGGCTAGACAGTTCAGTGTCTAAAATCACATGAGGTCTGGTATAGACCTGAGTTTGCCCAAGCAGTGGGTGTTGTCAGAGAGTTAGGAGCCAATTTGGGGAAGTGGGTTCTCAGGGATTTGAGAGGGACCAGTAGTAGGCATACATGCTATGCAAGGTCAGGACATCACTACATGGGTTTGTAGGTTCAGATGTGGCAGGGTACTCGGATGACAGGAGGTGCACCACAGGTTGTGTGGTGGGTGGTCTTCAAGGTCAATCTTGAAGAGGTATATAAGCTAGGAAATAGATTAGATGGGGTATAGGTACAGGTATAGTGTAGCTATTTATCTCCAAGTGGGAGATTGTTAGGTTGTGAAGCTAAAAGCTTCACTGATGCAGACATGGAGGAGGTCATTGGAGGAGGTTGCTAAGTGTCATAGACACTGACATCGGTCAGGCCAACTGACATCAGTAGGATTAGATAGGAAGAGCAACTGACATCGATCAGGGATCGGCTAGCGTTGGTCACCTCTAGGCAGACAGGGACTGACGTCGGTCACCTGTGTAGTTTAGAACTACAAGTTTAATGGGTAGTTAGTTAATGAACCAAGTGTTTGCATGTCAAGAGCCAAATTTAGACTAGAATCTATGGATCTAATTATTGTAATTAGGTGTCTAATTATTGTTTGCATGAGATCTATATAATAAACTCATGGGTTGTATTGTAAAAGGGTTCTAGTTTGAGTTGAGCAAAGTTAGCTCCTTCTGTGTGTGAGGTGAGCAAGGGTGTTCCTCTTAGTTCCATAGCAGTACCAAGTGTGGGTACTAGTTTTGGAGAACCAGAAGGGTTCTTTAGGGGTGTAGGATCTTGGTCAGCAGGTGTGCATGGCTACATTAGGAGATCTGCATGGTAAGTAAGATCATTGATCTATAGGTGTATGTGTGTGCATGATCCAAGTTTGTAGGTGTGCAGAACTAGATTAATTTGCAGGTGTGCAAGATCAGGGAGGACAACAACACAACAGGGAGAAGGATCAAACAAGATCTACTTGGAGTACAGTGTGTACTCACAAAGAGAGTAAATAGGAAGGCAAGGAAGATCCTTCCATAAGTGAGATCATTTGAGGTGCAGGTTGTTGTAGGTTCATGGGAGATCTACTTGGAGTACATTGAGTACTTGTGGAGTGTGTGGAGCACTTATGGAGTGCATGGAGCACTAGTGTACTGGCAGTAGTGGATACTGACTGGTTGGAGGTGAACACCAACTCTGTGTTTGAGTTGTGTGTTGGACCGTAAGAGAGAGCTTTGAGGGAATATTTACTATTTATGCCCTAGAGGTGTGGGAGCCCTAGAGGTGTGTAAGGAAGAAGAACTGTGGCAATCTTCTTTGTTGTATTTCCTTCTGGAAGAGTATTAATATAATTGTGTATTGTCTCTCATATTCTATGTTGTTTTTGAATTCTAGTTACTTATGATTCTATTTTAATACTGCATGTAAGTTTCTTGTATTTGGTAATCAATTGTGTGCTTTCGTTATTTCCCAACATCAATCTCCATTTATTTGATTCCATTGAAATTCTCTATACTTTGTTTTACATGATTTTTTCCACAAACATCATAATTTATGTCTTTATCTATATATATCCATGCATAAAATTGACATTTATGTAATCCTTTCTAATTTTAATTTACATATGAAAAGGTTTTATGTTGATCCATGGGGATTTGATGACAATAGAATCATTTTTTCTCAAAACTAGTTTTTGAGGGTTTAGGAAGGTTTTGAAGTTGAATCTTGAAAATGATGATTCATGAAATATAGACCTCCAATTCACAAAATAATTACATTTATACCTATCACATTAACCCCCCTAACATCCCTAAAAATATTGGATTACCATGCAAAATATATGAAAAGTTACCACATGGAGGAATTTTGTCGTAGGGTTTTACTTGTAATCTAGGCTACCTATGCTCTTAACAATTATTCATAAATCATAGAATCTCAACTAATCTAAAATTTTCATTAATTATAATTTTATATGGGTCCTCAAAACATACTAAGATTTTTTGGCCAAACTCCTCATGTGGTAAACGATATGAGCATCTACAAAGGAGGAATGGAAGGGTGTCTAGAACTGTAAAAGTGAAAAACTTCACAAAGATGAAAATATCTCTTCCATTTCTTCAAAAATCCTGAAAAATTAATTATGGCACCTATACCATTCTATCAAAACACTTCTAAAGAACATTTTTCTTGAAAATTCAAAAAAACCCTTTTGGGCCTGTATGTCTATTTGATGGCATGAGTTTGTATGAGAATGGTTTACATAAATCATGGAGTTTTAAAAATATTTAAATCTCTTATTATGATGTAAATAAATTATCCCATGCTTATCAATCTTTTACCTTGGCTTATAAACCTCTATGTCACCTTCAAACACTACCTGCTCCAATGGTGACCTCAAAAAGACATGCTAATGATTATGATAAAATAGTGAGCACTTTCACTCATCTAATGGTCATGAAACTTTTCAGATAATCTTTCAAGTCATTATGACCTTTTGTACGAAATTTAAAGTCTTAAAACCACTAGTAGCTCCCAAAATCCTTAATTTTCCCTTAAATTTGACCCATGTGCATGGCCTGTGTACAAAATTGACTGAGTTTGGTATTTTGAAGGTAATTTCATGGTATTTGGAGGTTTTCAAGGTAAAAATAATCCTAACTTACCATAATAGTCCTTTAAAAAAGCTTTTAAATAACCTCTACCCCTGTTTCAAGCATACTCTGACCCTCAAACAATGCATTTTAGGCCTTTTACTGGCAAATTCTATAAAATAGGTCACTACTATCTCCTTTTGAGCTTGGAAATGCTTCTTAGTTTATTTGGTCAATATCTTGATAATTTCCATGTATCACTACCTTTACCTCTTCCTTGCATTGGATATCTCTTAAAGAGACCACTAACCCTCAAGTTACATGAACTAGTCTTCGAGGGTGAATGAATTCTCAAGTGATTATAAAGGTACTTAAAGGGTAATTCAACTTCACTATGTTCATGTTCTTATGATGATCATTATGACTCTTGATTCTGGTACTAACTCCTTACTTATTGAATCAACTTCTTAAACATATTAACCTTTTTTGACCACTGAGTATGACCTTGATACAAGCTTAAGAAAAAGCTTATGTTCTTGTGATAGCTATATCATGGTGTTCAAGGGTTGAAACTAATGTATATGCTTGTTTAAAGTATCTATTTAATGAACTTTTATTCCTATTTCCTTTTAGGTTACCATTATAACCCTTTACAACTTCATGAAGCCCTTTGTGTACCATTAGCCTTTAGGAAACACTTCAAGACTATGGTGACTATGTTTCTTCATAATGACTATAGGTACATGATTTTGGTGGCACTATAGTATTAGGTGTTGAAACCCTCACTTTTATGCCCTTTTACAACTTATCTTGTTATCTAAAATTTAATTTATCCCTCTTTATAGCATTCGTTCCTCAAAATAAACTCTTCTCCCTATGATCACAGACCCTATATTAAGCTTTTGACTTGTTTCCTCTTAGTAAGATGACTGTAGATTAGTTTTATGTTGGTTTTAGGTATACTTATACCCTTCATTATCCCTTACTAATTCCCCACATTTTTTAAGCCTATTTTTTAAATAATAATCCCTCTCAAACTAAAACCCCTTTGAAGTGACTATAAACCCTTAAAACATCAAACACCTTCTTGACTGTGGCACTTCTTTGGTGACTATAGGTGCATTTGTCAGTGTACAAACTATAGGCTCTTGATAAGTTCTATACTAACATTATTGTCTTTATTTATCTCATACTTCATTATATAATTATCTTTATCATGTTTATTATTAAGAACTCTGTCTCATCTCTTGGAAACAAACCACTTTATAAAACCCTTATTTAATTACTTGTCCTTGTCCATACTAGTACATATTGATTTCTAGTCTTAGACTTTGAGAATGTCAAAATGGGAGTCTTATAAACAATTTATTATTTATGAATATATCAATAGATCTCATATCTTAATTTAGACCACAAACCCTCTCACCTTGACCATTCTTGCATTTAAGCTCATTATAGATGAACTGTGTTTAAGAAAGACTGTAGGTTGTTAGAGTTGTAGGCTACTTTAGGATCCTATCTAGTCCTTATTCAACCTTAAATTCTTTTTCATTAAAAAATTAGTGATAATTATAAATTTAATGCTTATTTTTTCCTTGATGCTTGATATAACTTCTTTCATGAAAAAGTCTATATTTTCCAAATAGGCCTTAACACAGTCACAACACAGGCTTTTAGGGTTTATGAGGGTTGCCTGCAGGTTATTTTTTATCTCTCTTAGCCTTATTAAAGCCTCATTAGTATCAATTTACTATTTAAATACCATTATGATCACCTTGAAACATCTATAACTCTTTGAGAAGGTCAAAACTACCTCAAAGGTCTCCTATATGCTACTTCCATTTACTTGTTTGAGTTTGTAGGGTTTATTGGTTGTAGATTTCATAGTGAGATGTAGGTAAATATTGTACCTTTGAAATGATTTCACATATTCTTAAATTTCATATGTAAACCCAAAGTCCCTTATTTTCCTCTAGGAAAAATAATAATCAATTAGACCAAAACCAAGAGAAGCTTTTAAAACCAATCAAGAAAACCCTATTTGAATTAAAATGGCTTATGCATAACTTTATCACATCATCCATGTAAGGAAGGAATATTCATATGACCTTAAGGGAGTTCCAAAAAAATATTTCTATTGATTATTCCTTATGATTTCTTGATGCCCTCATACTTCCAATAAGGCTTCCCCTACCTTGATGCTTCATTGGATTATATGACCATACCCTAACTGAGTTAGTTCTTGGTGTAGGTTCACCATTCATGGTTGTACATGTGCCCTTGAAGGTATACAAACACCTTTATCAATTAACATGAAACTTTTATCATGATTTTGATCCTTGACAATGGAACTATGGAATGGAGGTGGGTATTGGTGATAAAACCATGAAAGGAGGATGAAATATGTTGAAAGGGAATGAGTGGAGATGGAAGAGAGATGAAAAGATAGTGATAATGGTTGTTTTAGATAGTGATATGGATATTAATTGGATGGTTTGGGAAAGAAGGGTTAAGGAACATGACAAGATAAGGAGAAATATTTTATGTAAACATGCATACCTAATCACCATACCATCACAAATTGGATACCATTAAAGGAGGGAAACATCCTAAAGTTGAATCATAGTTTTCCTCAAAACATCAAAATATGTAATGGATTTATTGGAGGATTTCCTTGAGAAAATTATTAAAAACATTAGAACCATGATGGAAACCCTACAAAACATAAATTTCTTGAAAATTTGAGGTTGCCTTCCTCTTCAAGGACCATACAATTCACCTTTGAAGCTCATACTACACTACAGATTGACTGGATGAGTTTATTAGATTTATTTGACCTTGAATTACATGAATAATAGCTTCAAAATGCAATGAAAAGGTATAATAAGTTTCTAAGATTCTATAACAATTCTAATTTCCCTAAAACTCTACCTAGGTGAGTGAGGAGAAAATGAAGAAAATAGGTTGCCTTCCTGGTTGCAAGGCAACAAAATTTGACCTATCTTCAACTAAATGATTCATGATATTAGAGAATCCAATTAAGGATCCACTTATACCATCATAAATCCCTATGATATACTTTCTTCACCCCAAATTTGAGATCTATAACCTTCTTCAATAGTTCATACCACTCGTAAACCTACAAGTAGGTCATTATGTGCCAATAAGCAAAGTACTAAAAGAAAGATGGTTTAGGGCCTGTATGGCCATGAATTGCCATGGAATTCTTCAAAAATATTGGATATGCCCTGTAAATGATTCCCCCTACCTTGGTTATATATAAACCTTACATATTATGTACTTTGCTTGAAAAAATGGATGAAAAGAAGCTCTTTTTGCCCTTTTCAAAGAAATTCAAGCTTTCCATGACTTGAAATATAATTCCTTAGAATAATAATGTGCCATTACATGAAAAATAGACTTTTAACACTTTTTTTATGTTTTAAACATGGAAATTGGCATGTGTGGGATATTTTGGGGGCTTTTAGGCTTAGGAAACATATCAAATGACCTTTTCATGACTTGAAACTTTAGACATAGACTATTTTCACATCTTTGAACATGACTAAAACTTAAATGGAATAATTTAATGACTTTTTATCCCATTTTTTACATTTTAAACAAGAATTAGTACTTTTTAGTCTACAAAAGACTAGTTTGACCAATTACAAAGGGTTAATTACTAATTTTAGGAAGGTTTTGAATTATAAGGGTAGTAATTTTGCCTTGATAGGTCAAATTAATAACACCTATCATCTCATAGGGTTGTCTTCCATATAGTGTTATAAGTCCTTTGATTTAACTTCTATTATCCTCTTTATAATTTTGACTAAGTTATTATTAGTGGAACCAGCTAGCTCATTAACTTGGGGGCAGTAACTAGAAGAAGTAATCAATTAGATACCATATTGGAGAGCCCATTCCACTTTTATTACACCACTAATATCCATGGAATTATCATAAATTATTATTATATACACCCTAAACCTTGTCACTATGATCTCATAGAAGTCAAAATTTAAAGTTTCATTACCATCCTTAAGGGCCACTACCTCTACCCACCTTGTGAAATAGTTGGTAACTATAAGAACCCATTTATGGCCTACACTAGATGAAGGATTGATTATTCTAATGAAGTCAAGTCCCCATTACATTAATGGTTGTTCAGCCTGAATAAGGTGAAGAGGAAGTTTTTCAATTAATTTTTTCCTACAAAGAGGGCACAATTTTGGCATCTTCTAACCCAAGACTATAATCCTTGAATAGGCTAAGCCAATAGTAACTATTCATCATTATTTTTGTAATCATAGTTTTAGTTAAAAAATGACCTCCAACTGGTCCATCTAGAATTGTTCTAGGAGCCTATCAACCTAAAATGTTTCTAAACATATTAACAACATTCCATTAAGTTATTTCCTAACAATAATCCCATTTATAAGAACATAGGTTCTTTATTTCAATATGAAGTATCTCCTTCTTGCTTGAAATAGACCCATATGACACTCCTTTGTTTGAAGGAACCTCACCATTTCTTATGTCCAACTTGGAGAATATGAAGTTTTAATTTTAATATAACCCTATTGTAATGACAAAACAATCTCTTCTTCCTCATTTAATTTAGGTCTGATGTTAGGCATTCACATAGCCCTCTTCCTCTTACTAGCTTTGTGGCCTTGATCTTAACATCATATTACATCACCTTATTTATCCATCCATCTCTTTTCTCATTCAAGTCTTTATTCAAGAGGAAGTCTCTTATTCTTGGATGAGTTACCATGACATGTATTTTGTTGTTAGACACCATATGCCTAAATTTATTGAGACTTCTTATAATTTCTAATACTTGTTTCTTAACATATGTGTACCTTTATTCATAGCCTTCTAGTCCTTGACTAAAAGAATCTATAGGATGTTCAAGTCTTTCATTATTCTATTGCATTAATGATTTAAAAAATTTAAGAATAATGGGGTTTTATTCCTAATTTAGTTAAAGGGTATAAGTAGTAAAATCAATCAATAATTATTCCATAATTAACCTACTGATCTATTAAATCTGATTATTGTTTAGAATTACTAAAAATATCAAGTAAATTGAGAGAAATCAAAATGTAGCTTGAAACTATGTTGATCTAACTAAGATAGAGGTTGATATTGATTGTGCAGGACTATGAGACTATCATAAACTAAGATTTGAATTTCATTTTTTGATTAGATAGGAGCATCAAAAGTAGATAAGAGTGGTACTCACACTATAGTCCTTGTTTTATACTATTGTCCTGAGAGTTTGAGATTTCTAAGTTTTGTTTGGTAGGTCTATGTGACTTTATCTCTGAATTTGTGAAGCTTCACTATCAACAGTACTCCTTGTAGAACTGATTTTATTCATTTTTAAGCCTTCAATGTACTTGAACAAAACTTTGGGAAATAGGGATCAAGCCATACTAATACTTCAAAGAGGGATCAAGCCATATGTAGTTCTCCCTTTCAAAGTGCTTGGTGAAATTATGATATAAGAATGCAAGGAAATGAAAAATTGGGTGTGATTAAGATGACTAGGGATTGGTGAAAATATTTAGATGTGCTTAAGACTATATTGGATGGTTGTATGAAAATAATAAGGAAGATTTCCTAAGTGGTTTCACTTGTATTCTTTCATACTTGATAATATTTGCTAACCCTTTCCAAATGATCTTTGAACAGGCTTTTATAGGGATCTATCAGTCATGGATTAAATTTGCTCATGTTAGGCCAACAAGGATAAAGATGGGAAACTAAAAAGAATTAAATTTTTGGGCTATAAATGAGCTTGGAAAATATCATCAAAAGTAGAAAATAGTGGTACCGATGCTCCTATCCTATTTGGGTGTTATTGTCCTAGGCAAATAGGACTTGGGGGGATGGATTGGTTATGAAAAGAGGGTCTTGGCTCAACTAAGATCAAGTCCAGAAGGCTATGAATGATTGGGAATTAGTAAAAACAAGCCTATGAGGGTCATGAGAACAAGTAAGAGGGACTTATGGGTTGGATGTCATTAGCCATACTGAAGTTACCAATTTTTACATTTTATATAACTACATCCCCCCTTTATTATAGTGATGTAGCAAAGTGAAAGATTAGGATAAAGGAAAAAAATAAATCATACCTAATCTTACCTACAAGAGTGAATCTCATTATGATTGTGTGATGTTGGGTGTGGATAGAGAGAGCATGTTGTGAAGTGTAAATCTAATAGAGAAAATAAAGAGTAAATCAGTTCTTACTAGATGTGTTATATCTAAAATAAGAATGTATAAAGCTACATAAAAGAGAGGAAATGAGAAAGTAATGAATACACCTCACCAGGTATGTAGACCAATATAAAGCCTATTATGATCTTGAGTAATGCTAGATGTGAGTTGTATAAAGAGTAATATCACAAACAGAGCTAAGTGCTCAATTCCCTAGAAAGTGGCTCAATAATGTAAAGGCTGGCCCTTTGGCTCCAAAATTGCCTACTAAGTGAAGCTAGGTGACCATGCATGTGTTGATCTATGTTTGGACTATTTGTCAAATCCTTCTAAATAGGTGGCTCAAGAATACAAAGGCTAGCTAGTCATTTGGCTCCATCATTGCCCTGTGAAGTGAAGTTATGAACTAATATTGGCATGAAATATGTGTCATATGAGATGGATCTTGAATCCCATGAATATAATATTATTTTATAATGTTATCATGGATATCTAAATGTATGTTGGATACTAGGCCACTTTTGGCCACTCTAAAAGATGGAGGTTAGGCTTATATGAATGCTACACCAAAACTAGGAATCTAGCTTATGTGGAAGCCAATCAAGAATTCAAGAAATAAAAAGTTAGGATTATATGAAATCCAAAACAAAATGATGCCAACCACCTATATATGGAGTAAGGCACATAACTATGAAGAATGTCTAGATAATGCTAAACTAGGAAACAAAAGAAACAAATGTGTCGTGCACATTGCCCCAAATCACTAATGTCTAGAACATGGATTATGATCTAGAAGTTATACCAACTATCATATCTAAAATTGGAAGTGAGATCCATCATGATATTCATGATTCCCCCTATATCTAGATTCTCTAAACAACATGTGTACTGAAACTACTAATTTTGAACTGGTCTAGCTATGCAAATCTATATCTTAACTTATTTTTCTACCTACTTTATGAAATTCTAGTTTTTATACTATTTAGATAGGAGCACTAGAAATGAAAGTAACACCATCAGTGTTATAGTCTAGTTTTGGATCTATTTTCATAGGCCAAATTTGATGACTATTTCATATTCTTCACTGTCTACTTGGTCTATTCTAACTAGTTTGATGTCTAGTTATTGTTCAGAGTGTTCTAAAATTGGATTTTTGTTTTGATAAGAGATCTAATATTTGAGACAAAAACCTTATTTATTGCTCCCTCTTTTTAGGGTAGGAATAAAGATCTTATAATGATTACCCTCAAAAGAAATATGCCTTCAAGTGTGTTATGATACAAAATATATGATATAATAATGATAATTTACAAGATATCCTAAGATATTGCACGGTTTTTATTGAGAGATTGTTACATCAATAGGGTTATGCCTAGATAGATGTAATAATGTAATATCATTTGCAATGTATTGAACTATATTTTAAAATATAGTAATTTGTTAGTTATCATAGAGGGATAAAATATGATGTCCATCATGGCATCCAAAAATAAAGATATTACATGATTTATATCATGGAATTGAAAAAAATTAAAAGCAATCAAGCAACAAGCACACAAAGTAAGAATAAAAAAGTGTACAAAAGTGGCCAAGGGACCAAGCAAATAAGGAACATGGGCACATGTCACTCAAATATGAAAACAAGCATACAAGTCATGTTCAAATGCCACATACACATGTAGTTGAAACAAGTAAGTTGGTGTGAAATCCATAATTACATAAAAGAGTACAGGAAAGGGACATTGGAAAATGTCCAAAAGTACACACATGAATATAAGGCAAAGTGCATTGGTAAATGTTCTAAGGCATACACAAGAGAAAATAAGAAGTAAGAAACGCAAACAATCTAGCTATGTTAATCAAGAAAAGAAAGCATGTGAATAACTAGAAGTATAATCACATATAACTAATCAAAGCAAGAGCGACAATTTACAAGACATGTTAGTATACGACTAGGTATATACTAAGAAATACACAAGTGTTATATACTAGTGAGTGTTAATAGAGTAATCTATGTAAGCTAGTAAGTAATGTACATCAACATGATAACTAGAATGTGTGGTGTATAAATGATATAACCTAGATGGTGTAGTCATGTAAAAGATGCTCCCGGTGGGTATGTATATTGATGTAAAAGTAGGATACCCCCTCAATGGGTAGAGTGAAGCAATCAAATAGTTGGATGTCACTACACACACTCAAAGGAAGATCAAGTGAAGCATGGTAATGTAGATAAATTGACAATAATAAGCATAGAAAAAAAAATGTAAGTCTAACATAGTAGTAGCAATGTAAATCATGGATGATGCATACAATAAAAATGTTTTTATGTTTTTAAAATTATTTGAATGTTTTTGTATTTTTAAATTTTGTATTTTTTTGGGTATTTTTGAGAATATTTGAGCTATGTACAATCAATCATAGGGAAATTATGTATAGTAAAGTAAAGGAGACTATGTATAGGTAAGCAAGGAAAGTATGATAATAACCAATGAGTCTCATGGGAAACTCCTTGTCATGGTGTCCTATATCAAGGGGAATAATTGTGAATGATCATGAAGCATGATGGAAATGATAAGATTGTGGCTCTAAAAGTTGTATATGTTAAATATGCTCTAAAATATTTGAATTAAAAACCAATTTTTGGGTCCTCCTATAACTCTAAGAAGTGGATGCAACTGTAGGGCTCTTAGGGACCCATCCAGTAGTAGGAGAAGATCTCTAAACATGTGCTCTACATGTAGATGCATGAGATCTCAATGAGACTACCTTGGTTGTGAATAATGTAGCTGGAAGTTGTCAAAAATCCTAAAGATATGGAGTTGTATGATACACTATGATGGCAATGGATACCTCAACTATGTCTAAAATTATACTAAAGGAGGAACTAAAGGAGGAACTATAAATTATGGACAAATTGGAATTGGAATTTATACTAAAATTGGTGACTATACTGTAGAATATGACTCTAAAGTGGGAAGTGGAAAATCATATGGAACTCCACCAATTATAATAACTTGATTAACATCTATCAATTTCATGCATCTATGAACTATAGAAGGTACTTCTCAAAGTTTCTAAATACATGGTTGACCAAGTAACATATCAAAAACTCCAACACTAGGAACTATAGTGAATAGTGTGGTAACATGTATTAGACCAACTTATAAAGGAAGTAAAATCTCACCTAATGAACTCTATATATACCCATTAAATCTACTGATAACTATGTCTATTGGTGTTATATCCTACTATGAATATCCTAAATGATATAAAAATGTCATATTTCACATGTTCACACTAGATCCATTGTTTATGTGAATACTATAATAATATGATTATGAATGTGAACTCTATTAAAGAGTGCATGATAATCCAAATCATCCTTGATGATCTCCTACTCTAAGAAGGAGATGTAAGGTCTAGCTAAAACTTTGGATTTTTATACACCAATCATGTTGCTCAAAGGATGTGATTCAACTAGAGGTGCCTTATATGTATCTGGTGGTGGATGTGCATGATATGCATGGTGAACCCCTAATGTGTCCCTTTCCTCTTGTTTTTAATGTTTTGGAAAAATATATAAAAGTATTTTCAATGCTTTATCTTGTATTTTCTTTGCCTGAAGAAGCTCAACTAAAGGGCCAAGATCAATATGATTACCATCTATTAAATCTTGTATCTTGTGTCTCAAACTGATACATCTATTTGTTGTATATCTTGGTGCCCTATAAAACTCTCAAAATTCATTTTGATCATATCCCCATGGAAGAGTATTATTTGGGTCAACTTATTGAATAAGAGGGAGAGATATGATGTTACAATCCAATAACTATTATAAAAATCTAGCTAGAAAAACTAGTAGATTGGTAAATGTACATTGAGGAGGTGATGATAAAACCACACACTGAGGGGGATCTAAAGTTGTATTAACTATAGGTTGATTTTAAGTCTTTTTATCATTGACCTTGACCTTGTATGGGACTTTTTTGTTACTCTTGTTGGTTGTTTATGAGATACTTGCATACTTGAGTTTGCCCATTGAAATTAACTTCACTTCTCTTTTCCTTTAGTGTGTGACACAATTTAGTGAAGGAAGAGAATATTTTGAACATAATTGATTTATGCAAAGCTGGTATAAGACTCTATTTGAAGATATCCTACAACTCTTGATCAGCCATGGGGCTAGTTATCTTAGCCAAGATAGTCTTATATCGAGGAACATAATCTATGAGATTCTCAGTTGACCTTTGTTTCTATTAAGAAACTTGATCATATGAAACCTTATCACCAATGTTGATGTTTAAATGGGATAGGAACATGTTAGCTAAAGGATTGAATACACTAACTAACTAATTTGGTAAACTATAGAACCATTTTAAAACATAATCCTTTAGGATTCATGGAAAGAGGTTGGTAAGTAGCCAAACATTTGGTACATAGTCCAAGAATGCTACATGAAAGGCTCTCAAATGTGTCTCTATATCACCCTTTCCATCATAAAGATTAAGCTTTGGTTGAAAAAACCTTATGGCAAGGGCGTGGAATCAATTTGACGTGCTAATGGTGTATGCAGTAGAGCAAAAGAGTCTAAAGCTTATGTAAATCTAGAGGAACTTTTCTCAAGATGTAGCACCTTAGATTAAAGAGATTTTATCTCTTACACAAGGAATACCACATCAAGAGACAAATATGTACTACCTATAACTAGCGGCATAGAGGTAGGTTGGGCTTTTATAGGGGGTTGTTGAGACATAGTTACTCCTATAGTGTCATTTGTAACTTATTGTTCTATAGAAATGGAAAACTCACCTTGTTTAGCATTTTTGATTTCCATGAGATATTTTAATATAAGAGTATTATCTTGATGTTTTTCCCTGAGTCTTTATTTAAACATTTGAAAAATCAAATCTTTGTTGAGTATAACTTCATTATCAACAATGGGTAGAAGTGGATCAGTAGTCCAATGTGGTGGAACTTGAGCATCAGTGTGTACATCATCATTTTTATTCTCATATTTCTCATTTTTTAATCATTCTCATTGAAATTGATGTAATATAGATGTTTAGAATCTATAGCTAGAGCCTGAATCAGTTGTTTATCCATGGTATATGGTCAAGTTACAAGAATTTAGGTGAATTCAAGAGGATTACCACTAAGTTTTACACTTCATCTTGAAGGAAGAGATGCAAAGAGATTAGGTGGCATAAGTAAAACAACTTGGATAATAGTATAAAATATTAAATGGATATAATCTAAATAAAGAATTCAAATATGCATAAAAAGGATATGAAGCTCACAAACATGTAAGGTGATACCTTAAGAAGTAATGGGATCTAGTATATTCAACTAGGGTTTTTTTTTTTTTTTTTTTTAATTTAATTACTAATTATTTTTTAATTTTGAATGGATTTTTTTATTTTAATATACTAGTGAAGATTCAAAAAATTATTGGAAATTTACTGGAAAAATACTGGGACCTAGTATGGGCAACTAGGGTTTAAAATAAAATTATTTTAAAATTTACTATGAAATTTAAAATTTTAAATGAATTTATGATTTAAATATTCAATTAAAAAATTAAAAAATTATAGTAACAATTATTAGGAAGCTTACCCTAAGGTTTTTAGGGTTTTTGTGCACAAATAAAGTAAGTCGGGTTCACTAAATGATTTAACAATTTTGGGAATAATGGGGTTTTATTCTTAGTTTATTTAAAGGGTCTAAGTAGTAAAATTAGTCTATAATTATGCCAAAATTATCCTACTAATTTTTTTAATTCTGATTTTCATTTAGACTTTCTAAAAATAGCGAGTAAATAGAGAGAAATCAAAACTTAGCTTGAAATTGTGTTGATCCAACTAAGATAGAGGTTGATATTAATAGTGAAGGACTATGATACTATCAAAAACTAAGATTTGAACTTCATTTTTTTATTGGATAAGAACATTTAAAGTGGATAGGAGTGGCATCGGCACTGTAGTCCTTGTTTGATGTTATTATCCTAAAGTCTTAGCTTTTTGGGTTTTGTTCAGTAGGTCTGTGTGATACTATCTCTAAATTTGTGAAGCTTCACTATCAATAGTTTTACAGATAGATATTATTTTATTAATTTTTAAGCCTTCAATGTACTTAATTAAAACTTTGGAAAATAGGGAAAAAATATTATTATGTGTAAGATGCACTAGACATGTTTCACACCCCATGTGTGGGCACATTGCCTATTACCAATACTTTGAAGAGGGATGTATGTAGTTATCCATTTGAAAGTTCATGTAATTGTCATATGAGAATTCAATAAATGTTAAACTATGTGAACTTGTGAAGATTAGGGACTTATGCAGAGATTTAGATGTGTTTAAGACTGTACTGGATGGCTATATGTAGAGAATAGGGAATATTGCCTAAGTGGTTTCCAACCCTTTACAAATGATATTTTAATGGTATTTTATAGGGATTTATTGGTCATGGATTTAATTTTATTTCATTAGGATGATAAATATAAGGATGGGAAGGTAGAAGAAATTGATCATTGGGGCCAGAAATGAACTTGCACAATCACATTAAAAGTAGACAATAATGGCACCAATGCTCCTATCCTAGTTGGCCACTATTGTCCTGGGTAGATGAGACTTGCAGGGACGTATTGGTCATTAAAATAGGGTCTTGTATTAATTATGATTAGGTATAAAAGTCTACAGATGACTAGGAATCAGTAAAAATAAGCCTATGAAGGTCATGAGAGCAAATAAGAGGGACCTATGGGTTGGATGTCATTATCCATTCTCAAGTTACTAATTTTTTCATTTTATATGACTATAATTAACATATAAGATATGGTGTCAATGTTGTCAAAATCATATAAGAAAATTTCCTTTGAAGAATTAGGGTTTATTAGTGTAGGTGCCTTAGAAATAACTTGTTTGATGGCCTTATAATTATCCATCCCTTATTTGGTACAAAAAAATGCTTGGTGATTATTTTATATATTTTTTGTATACCTAAAAAGAGTGGTAAATCCATGTATGAACCTATAACAAAATTAATCCTACCAAGAAAAATCTATAAAGCTTTCCTATGTTTGGGTAATGACAAAAATAGTATGGCACTCACCCTGTAAAGGTATATAACAGGACCATTTTTAGAAAAAATATGTCTGAGTAGTTTACCTTCATGAATGAAAAAACACACTTCCTAGGATTGAGATATACCCCATATTTCCTACACCTTTCAAAGACTATCATTAGATGATTCAAGTGGTCACTAGCATCTTATAGAAAATGGTTATGTCATATGTATATTGGTACCATCTCATTGATAAAACCTTAGAAATCAATATCCATGGCCCTTTTAAATGTGTAACTTATATTGGATATCCCAAATTACATTCTATTATATACATATATGCCCCATTTGGTAGTGAATATTGTCTTATATTGATCTTCTTCTTTTACCAACATTTGGTTGTAACCTGAATAGCCATCCAAAAGTGAGAAACATTGAGAACCTATCACTAATTGAAGGATTTGCTCCATTTATGGTAGAGGATATTTATCCTTCAATGACACCCTATTAAATTCTCTATATCCCACACATAACCTGATCTCACCACTCGTATTTATCATAGGAACTAAGTTGGCAACCCATGAAGAGTGATTGATAGGAAAGATGATTCTTGACTCTATCAACTTGGTGAGTTATTTTCTCATTAGGACCTCCACTTTGGGATTTATGGGCCTTTAACTTTGACTTACATTATTAAGATTATGATCAATTTCTATAGTGTGTTGATCCAATTAAGTATAAACCCATTGAGGTCACTATACTCCCAAGCAAAGACATCAAAAAATTCTCTACATAACTCAATAAATGTATCCTTCTCTTTAGAGTACATACCTTTCCAAGATTTAGGAGTTTATATTTGAAGATAACTACTTTCTCATGATTTTTGTCTTTTGTAGACATTCTTACCTTATCTTTCCTCATTTCATCACTTTCATTGAATATACCCTCAAGAGTAACCAACCCTTTAGGAAGATTATTAAATCTTAATTGCACAATTTTGTCCCCATATTGATGTTACAACTAGGCATACTTTTTGAAATAAAAATTAGCTTGATGTTGGAGAAAAACATATTATTTTTTTGTCATTTTCAAACACTTTTCAATTAAAATCATTGTTTTGTATTGAAGGCATTATAACTACCATGAAGTGTGTCTATGTTTTCGGATTCTTGACATCATTGGGGATGTAAAATTATGCTCCAACTAATGCCAACCTATTATCATGGTTTCTCTCTTCCCTTGGGATTGATTTGATGTCAAAACACTCAATAAATTCCCACATTCTATGCTTTTAGGACTTCAATAATGTGTTCTTATATGCACTCTTACCTCTTACTTATTTTACAAATAGTTCACTATCTCCAATGGCTTGTACTTGTTTGACTCCTTTCTTCCTTTTCCATTGAATCCCATGTATAAGAGCTTCTTATTTAGCTACAATTTAATAACAACTAAACTAAAATCTAATAGCCAAATAATACCTTTCATTTTATGGAAAAACACACATAATACCTACACCTACTTCCATTCTTGCTTCTTAATCCATTAAAAAATAATTTGCACAAACCAAGATTTTAATCATTAGGATTAGAGAGAGAGGGTATGGTTTTATCTTATGCATGCAAATAATAGACCCTAAGATCAGCCTCTTCAACACCTCTATATTGTTCATACTCATGGTTGTATTCCCCCCATTCATCAAGGAAGAGATATGAAATTTATTCAAGAGGAACAATTGGATCTCAATCACTACACTGATACTCCTCATTAATTATAACACAATTGACATTAGTAACAATTGGTTTATATGGATCAATATGAAACCTTGAGATAGGTTTTGATCTTATGGTAATTTTGGTGCCATATCTTGTCATAAAATCATTTAGGACAAATATTATGAAAAGTAACCACCAATATTTTATATGAAGTCCCTTGACAAGGAAAGGGAAAATTATGGTGAAAGTTTAACAACAACCACATCTTGAGCAATGGAGAATTTAATATAAGCATGAAGAGATAGATTAAAAACCTTGATAATGATAACTATATTAGTGGTTGATCCATCTAGTTTTAGCACACCTTTAGTATTGGGCTCATATTTGAGGCTTAGATTATCCATTATTTTTTTTGGCACAACTGAGCTACTAGACCCACTATCTATCATAAAATTATGCACCAAAAAATCACCAGTGATTACTAAAACATAGAAGGGAATAATATTCTTCACTTTACCTTATTATGACTTAATAATATTGGATGTATTTATGAACACAATAGTACCATTCATTGCTACTCTAGATGATGAGATGAGCTTAAGTATATCCTCTTAAAACATATCCCTTTTCCTAATAATAGACAAAGTTTCCCATATAGGTATACTTACATGAAGCTTTTTCATTTGATCCACTATGTTGAGAGAAAAAACACCAATCTTTGTCTATCCTCTAGGAGTTATGACATCACTTTGGGCATGCTTGTTCTAATGTGAAAATGTACTTTTCTAATTCTAATTTATTTGAAGTTATATTAAGCTCTCTTATCCCTTGAGTCATAGAGGGAAATGTAGATGAACCTTTTCCACTCTCTTGTACTTTTTTAATAGCCCTCCTTTTAGACCTATTGTTGGTTGTAATAGAACTATCCATCACCATAAATGAGATACCCACTTGATTGATTTCACAATATTCCTCTTCTTGAAAATTTACAAGTGTATCAATTGACTTACCTTGCTCTCCAATAGTCATAACTTGATTTGAATCTTCATCTTCTATTAGACAAGGAAAAATTATATATTATGCTACACAATATTGATTCAACCCTTAATCTTTATTTATGGATTGATCATGAGATTTATTCCATTGATAATATCATTCTTTCTCTTGCATTATATTATTTTTAATGGGTACCAAATATCTTGAATTGGAGGTTTTATTTATGTTAAAACTTGTGTATGGTCTAGCATTAGTGATATGACCTTGTCCTTGATAATCTCATTGAAAGAGTGGATTATTTGATTGATATGGATAATGAGATTGGTTACATTAAGTGTTCCTATGAAACTAAATTTATTTCCTCTCCATTTCCATGACTTTTTTGTGAGAGTCTTAAGTATCCCTTCCACATCCTTTAGATTACTTTGTTAACTAGGGATAACCAACTCATGATTGGTTATGTCATGAATTAGATTAAAATTTGGGGTATGGGGATGAATGTTAAGGAACAAATGCATAGGAGGCCTTGTAAAAAGTTTTCCATCTTGTATTATATTGTTATCATCCCTAATATCAATTTCAAATGCATCTAGTAAAGTATTTCTAGACATAAATTTAATCATAACTACTATATCACTATTTAAAGCCTTGAGATAAAATAGGAATGCACATTTTTTAGTGGGTATCATAATAATTTAGATTTTATCCCATGTCTTTTATAACCTATCATTTATATATAGAATGAATTATTGAGGGGCTCTCTTTATGGTGGCCAATTGCTTAGATAAGGACAAATAGTCACTCTTATCTTCAAATATTTTGCTCAATTTATCTCCCAACTCATCCAATTAGCCAAAATAATTATGGGATAATATTATATAACACTCCTAGTTCTTACCTTTAAAACTTATTTCGAATAATTTGATTGCCACTTTATCTTGTGTTATGTTATAGATGTTGCAAAAGTTTTCCATGTCCCTAGTATGCTCAATGCAAATAAAAGTAATTTATCCACTAAAATAAGGGACACTCTTTAGGGTAGACACTAGTATGCCATTATTTTTTTTAAGGTTAAATGGATAAACACCATTAAAATCAATAAAGGGTAGATTTCTATCCATGTTATTAGCGTTAGGAGAACTTGGATAAAAGGGAATATAGAGCTTTCTTCTAGGTGACTTAGTATAAAGGATAGTATGAGGAAACCTAATTTTTGTATGTATATAAAGTTAATTCAACAAATTCAAATGTAATACCTTTTAATTTTTATACTTTAATCACATTTGGCATGAATATTGGCTCACTAGTCAGCAACCAATAGTTTAAAACTTGTTGGAGTCATTAGATGTTGCATGAAGAAGGCTACTACAACTAAAATTTTGCCAAGACAAATATAAATATTGGATAACCTCTTTATTTTTAAGTCCTAGTGGGTGATATATAACTATTATATCTTAATTTTTCACCCAGAGGGTGATTCAAACCCTCTCAACTTGAACTATGCAATGGGATTGATCCTATGTTGTGGATGAACTTTAAGTAGATCAATCCTCTAGATTTTGCGCTAGCTCCCAAGTACAACACCTAAAATAACAAATATACTACTTGATTGACTTAAAAAAATAAAATATTAAAGCTAAAAGAAAAAAATAAAATTATAGGTCATGCACCAAACCTGAGGTCTTCAGCTTCCTAAGAATGCACTATGAAATACTAAGTTATAATCTGATTATGTTATTTCAAAGCAGTCCCTATCATTTTAGTGATTAAATATGAATGATATGAAGGTTTAAAGAGTTTATAATTATTATTAAATAATTGATAACAAATAAAACTAATGAATTATCAATTCTCTAACTAAGCAAACCATGTATAATATTACCTATGAGATTTGAAAGAAGACAAGCTTACATAGAGGCATGAACAAGAAAGACAAATGCAAGGAAGCACACTTAATATCAGTAGGTATTCATTACAAAAAAACCCATTAAATATCACTATATTCAAGATGAAGATAGAATATCCATATTGAATTGATTACAATAGTCAAATACAAGACTTAATTTTTGCATGGATTCATCATAACCAATGTGAGGATGCTTTGTAAATCCAAACAAGGCTGCATATATAAGAAGAGTAGGAGAGATAAAAGAGGCAAAAAATATCATGTAAAAGTGTCATCCATCATGGAGATAGTTTGAATGCAATAAATTGATCAATAAAATAGTCTTGAAGGTTCTCATTGACATGTGTACACTTTCCTAATGATGCAATTCTTCATGTTGTCATACGAGGTTACTTAGGTAGATTTGAGTTCTTGAATATAACTCATCCCTTTTGAGACTACACCTCCACACCTAAAATGATATTTAAGAAATAGTTAATGAGCATGTGATATGATTGATGGTTTTTTATGCCATTCTTCTACAAATTTTGTAACTTCTTTTTTTGTCTTCTAAAGCATGCAATTTTCACTAGCTCTCTTTGGGCTCAAAGGCTTCAAATTTTGTTTTAAAATTCATGAATACAATATATCTTCATTAACCACTTATCCCTTCCTTATAAAACTTGTATCAACCCTTTTAGTGACTCACATACTTACTATCACTCTATTTCACACTGAAATCTCTCACTTGCCTTCATTTCCTTGTAGCCCTCAAAATAGATAAAGATCCTTATGTAAAAAATATATAAAACATATATTGAAAAACTAAGAATTTATTTGAGTACCTAGTATGATCTTACAACTATGTACAAAATTTCATGACCATATTTTGAGTGGAAGTGTACTTATTTATCTCTCTAATTAGCCATCAATTAGACCTCTAGGCCTAGAAGACTAAGATTTGGATCCATTGACTTATCACACATGTTAAACCTCTAGTAAGAATTTTATTCACTTTACATACACCATAACTATGTTCCATGCCAAATTTTAGGGTTCAAAACCTTATGTAGATGGGTGAACCAAGAAATGGTTAAAACCCTAGCTTAGGTGTATGTGAGATGGAATTAGAGTGATTTATTAAGGAATTTATAGGTTCCAATGATTTATTTTTATTAGTACCTTAAAATCATATGATAATTAAATATTCTATAATAAATCTCTCCAAGAGTAGTTCATAGGCTTGCAATCGAGTTTCTTGGCTAGTAAAATAGTGCATTTACATTTTTAGGCCCAAAATGCTGACTTGAAGAGTACATAAAATACCTCAGGAGACCTTTAGATGTTTGTATGGGGTGATGATATTTTTTTTTAGGCTTAAAAATCCTCCATAAATTATTTGGTGCTTACCACCACCTTCCACACTCACAAGCAGGCCTATACTTGAGCTTTTTGTCCTATTCCATACATTGTACTTTCCCACGTGCCATAAAATATCATATAAAAATGTTATTTAGACCTATGAAGGCTTAAAAAGTCATTTAAATGTAAAAAATAATAATTTTAATTAATTTCATGGTATATCTCTCTCATTAGGTCATTGCAAGGGGATTAAGACTTAAGAGGGTTTTAGGTGTTCACCATCTTAACAATGTTTCATAGAGTAGAGAGACTTAAACCAAGAAAAAATTAAAAAGAATATGAGGGGGATCCACCTAAAATCCCATATGATATTTAAATCACATTAAAATCCTCCATACACTTATAATAAAAATAAGATACCCCTCAAGCTCCTTCACAAGACAAAAATAGGGTTTAGAGAGGCCTCTAGTCTTAAAGATTGTTCATATAGGTGTGGGGTTAAATATTGAACTAAATCCAAGGATTATAAGTTATATATATAATTTATCCCATATAATTACTTATTTACACCATGAAAATCCTCCAAGGATCATACAAAAATGGCCTCTTAGGCTAACTAACTATATGAGGACTAAGAGCATGGTCTTGGGTACAAAACTCTCTCAAACTCATAAAATTTTGTTATTAACCATATCAATGATATTTTAATCCTTATTAAATATGTTTTAAAATTAAATCCATTTAATGTTTATTTCTCATGAGTTTAAGGCTTGACCTCACTAACCTATAGTAGACCTTTGAGGGTTTTGGGCCTATATGTCTCTTTTAGCCCTCACTATCTCCTTTAAGGTTAGCCACAACTTTTAAATGTTAAAATAATTTAAAATGTTTATTTTGGATTAAAATAAATATTTATAAATTGTATATATTATTATTAATACAATCATATTCATGGTTTTCATCTTTCCAAACATAGACACATAGATGACAATTTGGGTTCATGACTGCAAACCTAGAGATATACCCCTCACTACTGAGTCTTGAAAATTTGGTGGTATAAAAAAATAATATAGGTTTATTTTATGATATTTATAATATCAATACATAACCCTTAACCTCATTTGTATTCACACATATCCCTCCTATTTTCATACACTAGCTTGTGTGTGAGCATCTAGCCATTTTAGGCCTCATGTTTTGTTTGATGGCATCAATCATTCTATGAGATATTTTTAATATTAGTAGGTAGTTATTTTCCATTGTTGTATATTATTATTTAATTCTTATATTTATTCAATACTATCTTCACATACTCTTATTAATACTATATTTGACCTTCGGCTAAAAATGTGGACCTACAGGTCTCGAACCTGTAGGTCTACATTTAATTTTGAATAGGCTATTGAAAATATGTTCCTAAGTTATTCCACATACATGGATATCATACTCATGTAATTTTATCTCTCATAACTTTAATATGACTATGGACATCATTAAAACACTATATAGCTCAACATTTTCTATTTTTTGTTTACACAAGTCGGTGGCTAAGATCACTTCATCTACAAGAGTCATGTATGAAGATTAGAACTTATGAATTCATCCATGTTCCTCCCATTAATTTTATGGGATTATTCATGGATATATGTGTGTTTTTATTTTACACCATGTCCGTCTTAGGCTTATGCATCCCTAATATGATGTTTATGAACCATGAATGTCCACCTACAGGTCTGTAGACATATGGGTGCATAAAACTTATCTTAGTCTTATTTGAGAGTATGTTTTGAATATTAAATTATTTAACATAAACCAAATAAATTTATAATTATATCTCACACATAATTATTTACCTCTTCGTTTCCATTTGGAACAAATCTTGGCAATGAGGCCAGTAGGAGACCATCTATCTACTATACCATGCTTCAAAATAACCATGCCACCATGTGTTGTCTTCAAGGAAACCACCTTTAAATGATAATTCATATGGATTATATTAAATTTATAGATATATAATTATTTATAAATCACTTGATAACTTCTAATAATGACCATACTCAACATCCAATCAAAACATGCTTGCAGCTAGAATGAGGGTATTCAAATCTACATTAGGCACTAGTTTATTTACTAAATACAACTTATAAATTTGAGGTACTTGATGAAATTGAAATAAATATGGTCCATTTTATCCCTAAAATCACTTCACAATATCTATTTTTTTCTATCAATCTTTAAAGTGAATAATTAGAGGCAAAACTAGACCTTGCTTAGATGGATAATACATAGTGACCCGATTACACTCTTAGCAATTGTTCTTAAAGTTAATGGGATTTAAAAATGTAACAATGCCATAAAGTATTAGGTCATATAGGTACCATATAATTTTATCAAGATATGAGGTTCCAAATCTCTCTCTCATACTTACACCAACTAAAAATGTAACTAACTTCTAAAGCTACCAAGGAGAGTGATAGGGAAGATGAGTTAGTTTTTACCTTGTTTGAGTTTCATACCTCATAAAAAGTATGGATTTGGAATTTTATGGACTAGAGGAGGATATAGGAGTGTTTGTAATGAATCCTTTTTTTGTAAACTATATGGACTTCTTAAAAACAACCTTTTTACTTAAGACCTATCATTATCTGCATAAAATCTGACTGAAATGAATCAAGTGTTCTCTTAGCTCCCTCACACCTATACAGACATGGGATGATGTGTAAACCACTTAATTATTTTGAAAACCTTCCACCTTACCATATTTTATTCTTAGATGTTACAAATGATCAAGAAAGCATGTCAAAGTGAGTTACAATGTTAGAAATGGATTTTGACTTCATTTAATGTATTTGTATAGACCAAAAGACACATTAAATGAACTCTTGACCCTATTTGAACCCCTTTTATCAAGACACACTATAAATAGACAATCATAACATTAGGAATACACTTACCTTAAACTTGACAAAAATACCTTAAATAATGCTAACCATGCCTTATGAAGGATTTTCAAGCTTGAAAACTAAGGTGAAGTCTTGAAAAGACAATTTTTTTATTAAACTTGTCTATGATAGCCAAAATTTGGCTAAAAATTCTAATAATAACTATGTGCTTGTTAATAATCACATTATAGATTCACCATGATCAATCCACCAAAAATCTTCCAGCTTAATCATAGGGTTACAAAAAGTGGAATATGAGCTAACTCTATGAAAGAAAAAAAAGTGGTTAGATCTAAGTGTTTTGGAGAAAAAAAGGCAACCGTTATAATTAATAGAGCTAGATTATATAATTTCCATTTATTCATTTCCTAATTAAATGGTCCTTCTCTTTTTTATACCTATAACTTTGTATTTTCTCTCTATTTTAACCTGTAAAATGATTAAAAAAACAAGTTAATTTGCACAATTAAAAGTTCCTCAGGGAATGTATAAAATTAAAACATTAAAATATAATTACACATAATGAATTCATGTTGGAGATATTTTTCTAAGGAATTCAATGGTTTTGTAAATGGATTTACAAGGATCAAATTACAACCCCCTCAGTGATAAGGCCTCTAAAATAACACCTAGAAGACATATTCAAGTTCAGTAAAGTGAAAAAAATAGATACACTAAATTTTTGACTTTGTTTAAATTAGTCTAAATTGGTGGGATTGATGAAACCAAATTGAAACAACCTTTATAGTGGTGTAAGTAGTTTTAGAAATGGAGTCATGAGGCAAAAGTTATGCACCTACAGTGATAGGTAGTCTTGGTGGTTCCATAGGTGAAAATAAGGTTTGGAGTACTATTTTTGTGTTGACAAAGCACTTTTCAACTATTTTTATATAATATTAGTTTTTTTAATAAAAAAATAGTTAAAATTATGTCTAATTTAAAATTCATGGTTTTATGCATAGCATGGAGTTCGAGTACTAAATGAAGTAAGAAAACATTTAATGATGGGGAATTTACCATAGTGTTATCTGGGGTAAAATGTCCAATTGCAATGGTGATATAATTTAAAATTTTATCTTAGTGTTATACATGGATTTTTACCTAATTATCCCTTGTTATATTCAATTGACAATCATAATTATGTTTGGGAGTTTTTGACCGAATAGGCCTTGATGAATTAAGAAAACACATTACATTATATTGTTATGTAGGATTAACATTCCCAATAAGAATGGTGAATATTTTGGTATTTGGGATTTTTATTATAAAGGAAATACAACAATGTCAAAAAAATAATGAAAATCAGTAAACAAGTGCCAATCATGTCTAAACATTGAACGAGTGGAAGTTCACATAGATCTTGGACCACATGTGGAATTTTAGTGTTGACTGGGTGTGTAGTGACCAATTTGGTCCCCCACATGGTATTTGGACCACAAGGAAAAAGGTATGTGGGAGGACATGTTCCCCACCAACACCTTGCCCCTTCCCCCCACATAGTTTCTTTTTTAATTCTTTTAATTAAGTTTTTTAAGTTGATTTTATTTTAATTGAATGTCTTTCATAAAATTTAGTTTTGTTTGAGTTAATTTTTAAAGGATTAAATCTTATAATTTTAATTTTAAATGAATTTGATTAAAATTAAATAAAATTTTAAAACATAATTATTTTAACATATTTTTTATTATAATCATTAATATTATATCAAAATAGTTGAAAATAACTTTGTCAATGCAAAAATAAAACCTTGTATCTTGTTTTCTTTTGTCAAACCACTTAGATTGCCTATTAATTTGGGGGCATAGTTTTTGTACCATGACTCCATATCCTAAACTACTTGCACTATTATAAATATCATTCCAACATAGTCACATCAGTCCCACAAATTTCAACTAAGTTGGCCTGAGTTAAAATATGATTGTATCTAACTTTTTCACTATTTTGAACCTGAATAGGTCTTCTAGTTGTCAACTTAGACCTCTAATTACTTCAGGGGCTATAACTTGGTCTTCATAAACCTATTTTCAAAAACATCAACTTTTTTGGAAAGTTAGCTCCAACACAGATGTCTTGGTACCCCTAGTTTCCTTAAATTTCTCATATACAATGACATTTGAATATTTTAAGTTTATACATTGCCTAGAGATATTTTCATTGTGAAAATTAACTTGTTTTTAAATATTTTTACAAGCTAAAATGGAACAAAATGGCAAAGTGGTGAGAATGAAAAAGGGAAGGAGAGTTTGGGAAAGAAATGAATCAATGAAAATTATATAAGTAGGCCAAATCTAGTCATTGTAATGATTGGATTTTTGTTTCTCCAAAATACTTAGAATTAGTCACATTTTTGCTTTTATAGAGTTAAATCCTATCCCTCTTTTTGTTTCAATGGATTTGAATTTGTAATGTGATTATAAATAAGAAAATATTAATTAATAGAATGTTTTGGAATTATTATTTTCAACATGTGCATTTAAATGGTGGTTATGGGATTCCTTTTTATTTTTTCATTTCCTTTGGCATATGCATCAACTCCATTTATGATCGTGCACACATTGGTTAGGTGAGAGACCAATTTATGGGTTCAAACTATAAACACTCTTTTTTTTCTTCAATCTATGTCTAAAAGAACTTCAGATTGATTTCTACAAAATAATGCAAATTAAGCCTAAAAGCCATTAGATGTCCCAATTTCATCTGCACATGGGATATAACTACCTAAAATCATGTCAAAAAATCCCTATTTGGGATATTATCCTATATTTAATGATAACCTCCCATAGATTCATCTCTAGTCAAATTAAAACCTTGAAATTTGATAAATTATCCTTTTAACCCATTAAGTGGGGCACTTAACCAGTTTCTAAAGTACCAAAACCCTAAGTAGAAAGAATTAACTAAGCAAATATAGTTAACTACTTAAGTTAAAATTCTATGTTCAATTAGTATATATCTATTTTTCAAAAAGGAAATTTTAATAGAAATTAGGTCATGATGATTTCATCATCTTCAAAGTCAAAGAATTAAAAATATCTTAATAAATACCTTAAATTTAGAAGTGGTGAGCCATGCTTAATAAATGAGATATCTATCCCAAATATTAATTACTTATCCCCTTATTAACATAACCATTATTAAATCTAACCTAACTATAATTAAGTTAGAGTTAGTTTGGAAAACTTTAAATATAAGTGATATTTCCATTGTTTAAGAATCTTTTTTATGTAAATAATTAATGCAAAATTATTTATAGAAAGTTTCATTTTGTTATCACGTACTAAGCCAAACCAAGTTAAGCCGCAAGTGGACAAGGAGAGGTGTTATCCACAAATAAAATGCATTGAGATAGGACTCTGTTGGATATAAAAATGAGCATGAACACTCTTATATGCTAACAATTATGAAGCATTTGACAAGGAAGCTAAAGGTAGTCTTTCATTTATCTTCTAGTTGTATTTGAGCTAGTTACATTATTGTTCATCCAAGTACTTATCCAAGGTAGTTGTTGATTTAATTGAGTTATTTGATTTGGGGTTTTGGATTCCACTAACAAGAAAAACATTGATCTCATTCTAAATCTTATGAGAAATAATGGCATGCTTGGTAGGACCACATACCCCACATTTAATAAAGGATTTATATTTGACCTTTAAAATCCAAGAAAAACTCACGTAAAACCTTAGTTTTTAGATTTTTTTTCCTTAAAAACCCATGTTTTTATTTGACTACTAATCAATGAATTCACACCTACTAATTGGTGACTTTTCTAGTTTTCTTGTGTTTTGTTTTTTAAAGAAATAGTGACTTATACATTGTATTTTAGTGACTTCAACTTGAAAGTTTCATCTTTTACGTATTAGTGAATTTGACAAAAGACATTGAAGATTTCAACCTAAGAAATTGGTAACTTTACCAAGTAACTTTACTTTGTGAATTTGGTGAATTCACCATTTTTAATTTTAAAAAATTACTTTGACTAATATAATTAGTGAATTCACACCTACTAAAGGTGATTTCACCAAAACTATATTTTGTATGTTATTTTTGTAGGAAAATGATGACTTCACCCTATCTGGTAAATGGTGACTTTATCTTGAGACTAAAAACTGAGAGACTCAAAAATGAAAGTTGTTTTTGAATAACCATTTTAAATAAACACAAGTGGATCCTCTAACATTTTTTGTAGGAAACTAGGTCAAAAGGAAAAGGTTTTAATCACTTTAGAATCTATTCACTCTAAAAAAAAATTTATTTTTATTTTCCAATTTTATAAGTTCAAATACAAAGGGCCAAACTTCACTTCACATTTTATTAAGTAATTAAAAAATATCAAAAACATTAGATTTAGTTCTCCTAAGATCTTTTGATTTTTTTCTTTCCTTTTTTGCAAAAATATTTAGTTTCTTTTCCTAAACTAGTTTATATTTATCAAAACCTCATATGTGTACTCTCCCCCATCCCCTTTAGGTAATAAGGTGATCAAAATTACATCATTTTTTATTGTTTACTTGAGTTTTATAACTAAATAAAAGTTTCATATGATCTCTTCAAGATTTAGGTGACTTGGTTGACTTAAAAATGACCCTAAAGTTCTTTAATTTTTATTTATATAATTTTCTAGATTAGCTTGTGATTAGGAGTTCATAACCTCCTAACAAGTTTTTTAAGAGGACTTCAACCTAGGGTTTCATCTCCTACAATGTTTTTAACCCCACTCTCTAGTGAGGTATATAAATTGGGCAAACTATTGGATTAGATAGTGGCTGAGCAGTTAGCATAACAATCCCAATGGTTACCCAAGACATGTGATAACTAGTCATTATAATTCACTAAGAAGTACATAGATGATTTCACTATGCAAATTACTAGACCATTACATAACAATCTAGGTGGTTTAGACTCAATTGATGTTATTATTTCCCTTGTGTTAGCCACATGTGTGGATAATTTTGAACACAAAAAAAATTAGATTTATATCAACCCCACTTACTATATAATATCATGCCAAATGTTGAGTTACGCACTCTAATTTATTTTACACATATCAATGTTTGAGAGATAGGGGGATTTAAAAAATTTAAATACATGTGCTCTTAATTTTTAGGATTAACAATTTATTCCTTTTGAGCATTAGTATATCAATGGAAAATTTAGTGGAGACTATACAACCTTATGATTTTTAGTGTAGGTTGTACATTTACATGCTTTTATTATTCTTTTAATTTCATTTATTTTTGGGTATAAATTTATTTGTGTGTCAATTCACATCCAAAATGAGTCAAAAACTTCAAAAAACCAAAACACATGTTACACGCACCACTTTGATTAAAAAGTGTTATGTTGTTGAAATAACTGAAAACATTTACCTTAAATTGATATTTTAAAAACCACTTTTGTACACTTGCTCAAAGAGACATTGTCACATTGCCTAATTTATCCAAAGACATCTACCTTTGTTAAAAAATAAGTCTAAAACCCTTTCATTACCTTTATCCCAAAATATGTCAGTATGCTTCCCATTTGAGTATAAGCCATTATTCATTTGAAAATTTGAGTTTTTTATACTAATTTTAAAATTCATCTTTCAAAGTTTGGATCCAAAACTAATTGGTCTATACTGAAGTCTTACCTTATTTGGGCTTGGGTATTCACCTTTTACATTTTGATTATGCAACATGGACCAATTTGTCACTTGATTTAAAGACCTTTGCCTATACCTAGGAGTGGTTTAATTTCATGTTTCTCAAACTAATTTACCATCTCTAACTAATTTTGAAACTCATTCTTCAAGTATATCTCTAAATACAACTATTTTACATTTGAGTCTTGATTGGCACTTGGGTTTTAATGTTTTACTCTTTTCTATTAGTTTGTTAATTGATATTGACTTTTGCAATTAGTTTTAGAGACATGCCTAGAGAAAGGTCTACGTGTCAAGGTCAAGTTTATCTTAATTTCATGTGTTGAGATTAATCTATGTGTCTTATCAAGTGTTTCAAACCATTTACCTTAGAGTTGGATTTATTTCAATTTATTACCTTAACCATTCTATTTCTAAGTTTATATTTATGACTTTTGGTCGAAGACTTAGCATTGTTTTCATGCTTTAGATGTAGTTCACTCCTTTTCAAGTCAAGCTTTGTGATGTTTGCGAAAGACCTAACACCTTTTGATTCATTATCAGACCTAGACTATGTTTGTTCAAAGTACCTTTTTAAAAGATCAATTTCACACTTTCCTTCTGATTTGCCTTTTTCTTATACCTAGCATAGACATTTCACCTTTAGGAATTTTTTTCCAAAAGATAAAGGTTGTTTTCTAAAACAATGTTTATGAGTCATATGTAGACATCTTTTAAAGATCTACGTGTGGTTTAATGATAGTTTTTAGATCATTTTTTTATCTTTCCAAATTTGTCTTTTTGGACCACACTTTGAGCATGTATGAACATTAAACTTTTTTCTTTGAGATACATTAGCCATAGATTTGAATATGCCTCACTATACATGTAGTAGGACCATGTGTAATCCATATTATGAGAACATAATTACAAATGACCTCTTCATTCAATATCCATATGGTGATGATGTACATATTAAAATGGATCCTTATCCCTCTTATGTTACTCAATATATAGAACAAGGACAAGACCCATAATCATAGTACTTGGATAATACACCTATTCATCTAGGGTAAGAGTAAGAATAAATGGCCTAATACCTTTACAATGTGCTACCCATCATTAAACATATCCAATAATAATAGTCATATTATGTATCCATGTCAACAAATTACAACCTATACTTTTTTGATCACCACTTACTTGAAAATAGGGATGAAATTTTAGTTAGGGTCATAGAGGTAGGAGCCAAATTCCAAGAAGACTCTCCCCATGAAATTCTACCTAGTTTAGTTAGAGTGCCTAAAAATGCACCTCATGCCATACCAATTGAATAAGCCTTAACTAGTTACCATCACACACTCATTGTAACACCTAACCATGATATTAATGTTCTTTCAAAAGGAAAGGGTCTAATGGTTATCCAAGTCACATAGATGTAGTACAATTTAGCTTAGAATTTCAATGTTATAGCCATTTTAAAAACCCTACTTATAGATTTATCTCCTTAAACAAGGGTGAAAATTGATTATTCAAGCCATGCTAATTTGAACACAAACCCATTTGTCAAAAATATGATGGTTGGAAACATATTTAATGTCTTAGATATTGAGGAAGTGACTGTGGTTTCTACCCAAGACCATTTTTGAAACATATAAGATAACATGCAAGTGTATCCCAATTTGAACCAAGGTGGGTTGAATACACCATAAAATAATTCATAATAACATGTGCTTCTTACCAATACCATGATTAGTTCACAATAATAGGGGGAGTCATGCCCAATTCCCAACCATAGAAGGCCACTACCACCCCTCAACCAGTAGCTTCTTCAAAAATGCAGCAAGGGGTAAGTAGCCAAACACAAACAAATACTCCACCCTATTAAGTGTTGAACACTGCCTCACCTCAATAGGTGGCACTAATATTTTAAAACCATAGACATAAACCGATATACCAAAAAAAATGGTGAGTTTATCATAGACATTATATAATCAACAAATTATTCCTATTGGTCAACAATAAATACCTAACACCAAAAAAATGCCCAATTCACAATAGGTGTTTACTCAACAAAGAGGTCCCAACTTATAAAAAGTAACCATTAGGAAAAAATGCTTTTTCCTAATGTGTACTTCATATAAAATAGGGATCCAACATGAAACACATTCAATAATAAGGATTTATCCAATAATGGGTATTGTTTATATAGAAGGGCTCAATTAATTGACATCAAGTCCCTATTCAAACCCAATAAGAATAGTACCTTACACCAATCCATATACCTCTATCATATTAATAGTTCCCTCCAAATCAAATCCATATTCTGAACCCTAACCATAATGTATATTATACCATAACTAACTATAACATCAAGCTTCTTCTCCCAATAACTATAGTAAATAAAGGATGTAATTGTAACCATTCAAAAAGGAATGCAAACCAAAAAGTTTAAATTAGTTGACATGTGATCATATCCATTTAACATGGAGTACCTCCAAATACCATTTCATCTAGGCTATGAACCACTAAAATTTGACAATATAAGATCAAAGGAGACCCTAGGGAGCATTTAAAAGAGTTATTTATCACTTGTCATGTAGTGGCGTATGATGACATCTACCTTCTTCTTATCTTTCCCTAAAGTTTAGTTGGATAGGCACTAGAGTGGATTTTTAAGTTGTTAAAGAATTTAATATCAAATTTTGATGATATTTTAGATATATTTGTTCAACATTTCTCTTATAATATTGATCATGACATTTTAGTATTTGATTTAAGTCAAGCTAGGTAGAAGGTTGGTGATAAATTTACAAGTTACTTGTAATGGTTGAGAGTGCTTACTAGTCACTTCACCCATAGTTTACCAAATAAATAATTAGTAAGTATGTCTACCATAAATTTACATAGTGAGATATCTTATCACCTAGAATTTTAATGTGCTCACACATTAAAGGAGATCATCAAGAAAGGTGTACAAATTGAATTCCCTTATTAATAAAAGGATTATCAAATTATCTTCTTTAAACCAAAACTAGACTCAAAGCTAAAATCCCATCCAAACACTAGAATCTACACCCACTTAGGTTAATAATTTAGAGATACCAAAATCATTTGATTGCAAAAATAATGTTTTCAATAATGGATTCACTAAGTCTTGCCATGTCCAAATGGTGTAAACACTATCTACTCAACCTATTATAAAAATGCAACTTATTCTAAAAATGTAGCTTATTCTACAAATGTAGTCTATTCCACAACCATGAATAGATCCTCGAATGAAACTACCTCTATACATTCATAAACCTTGGCCACCAATTTTTAAAACTCTCCTCTAAGAAGAAGACCCAATGATATAGTCTTTAGTGACCTTAGTGATCCTATTGAAATAGTGTTCCATAAATTATCTACAACCAATGTGATTAGTTGGTTGATTCTAAATCACTTTATTGAAGGTGTACCTTACCCTAACTGGTATAAAGAGTATGATTTATATGAATACTATTGTGTTCATGGTCATTTGAAATCATAGTGTGTTTATTTGAAGCATCTCATTAAGAACATGTTAGAAAATAGAGAGATCCAGTTGGATAACATGACTTCTACTTCCTTTCATAACCTAGGTAATTAATAACACCCATTTCCACAACATAATAATACAAATCATAACTAGCAATAATTAAGGCCACTACCACAATCAAAACCATAATAACAATAATAATAGCAATATATAATAATAATAATAATAATAATAATAATAATAATAATAATAATAATAATAATAATAATAATAATAATAATAGCAACAATAATAATGCCAACAACAAAATGGATGGAACCAAGGTTAGAATGACCCTAATAGCCATCAAACTTATAAAAAAATTGCACATGACTATAATAGAGTTGTAGGTCATATTATAGGTAGCCATGTATCAAAAATTACCATCAACCCTAGGCCAACATAAAATCTATAATGACCAATATTTAACAATGCCTATTAGCCACCTGATATTGGTAACCAATAATCAATAATTACCATCCCAATTCCTTCACTTTCTTCTAATTATTAAGGTCCTTTACCTAATCTAAATTATTTAATTTTAACATGGTAAACTAAAGCTACCATTCCAGGCACACAATAACCTTATACCCATGAACCCATTCAATCCCCCATACTAGTTAGGAGTAAACCACTTACCAATGCAAAAGAGAAAATGTATGATATTTTAGAACAACTACAAAATATGACTACACAAATTTATATTCTAGATTTTTTGTGCACATCTACCATCCAAAAAAATATCCTTAGCAAACTCATAATCTAGTCCCAAGTACCCAGTGACATTATGCCAGACAAATTTCATGTTTTAGTTGCACACATAGCCCCAAGCCATCAATTGACTTTTGACCAATGTGATATGTCATCCCTAGTCCCTCTCCACAATAATCCATTGTATATTGAAATTTTTATAACATAGAATAAATTTAAATGTATCCTCATAGATAATGGATCAAGGCTTAATATTCTATCTTTAAAGTTAATCAAGCATTTGGAATATGCAATAGCTGACCTTTAGCCAAAGACTATTACCATCAATTCCTATTACAATGAAGAATAGGAATCAAAAGGAACCATCTATTTTCCAACCCATGACATGTTTTTCCATGTCGTAGATCTAGATCTATCATATAATTTACTTCTAGGCAGACCATGGATACATGAAATGTATGTAATACCGTTAACCTTGCACCAGTGTATTGAGTTTCATCATTCTAGGATGGAGGTAACTATCCATGGATATTTATAACCATATCATTATTATAATACTTTTGAGGCTAAATATGAAATCTATAATTACCATTTTGGCCTAGACCCCACACCAAAGAAGGACAAGGATATACTTGGTAAATTGTTGAAGCCCATTTGCATAGACCTTGATAGCCTTGCCTCAACTTAATATACACCTCCTAATAAAATTGCTAATCATTTTAATATTTTAGATAATGGTCCAAGATAATAATTTACACATAATACCTTATATATATCCAAACTTTTTCAAAACTCTAATACTTATGGAAGAATTAAATCCAAGCTAATTTGCATGGAATGGTGACAAAAAGGAAAAATGCATAGCCTAATGCCTATTATTTTCACACTAACCACTATCCAAGAATAATACCCACTTACCAAGGATAATTATTGGTTATAAAATGGTTATTTAGTTGATTGCTACTAAATTAAAAATATCTCATCCCTAATAGGATTATAGACAACCAAGCTTATAAAGGTAGAGGCCTGGGGGTAAATCAGTAGGGTACTATTGAGACTATTTCTATAACCAAGTATAAAGGAAGTCATGATATTCTCTTTAAAATACTTAGGGTGATAACACCTATCTTATTCATGTTCCTAGACCGATGATTAGTGATGATGATGATGTTGATAGGGAAGTAGAGTCCAATCATAATATATATGAAGACTTAGCCAATACCAAGCTATTTAACCCTCACACATTGATTGTACCATCACACCAATATTTTTTATTATTTTCTTAGAATTTATCACCTTCAACTAAAATATTGAGACCAACAAGAATCCATAGTACCTCTTGATGAGTTTAAGAATGATGAGTCTTTTTTTGATTTCATGGGCCTGAGAGATAATGTTCCTTTGGGAGACCATAATAAATGATTATATATCAAATTGGATCTTGTTTCATATTTCAAATAGTAAGGGAACACCATTATCCAAAATTAAAAACAATAAAACATTGATGTCCCAAAATAAAAACCTATTTGAGGTGCTTTTGCACCAGGGAAAAATTAAGTAAAAAGGCTAGTTCTTGGTGAAAACCTATTTCAGGTGCCATTAGATGGGGATGTTCATCCTTCCTCAAATGAATCTCAAGGGGCCACCAAAAATGAACTTTAATTTGGGCTTGAAATCAATATAATGGAGCAACATGCTTTTGAACAAATTATCCAAGAGTGTCCCAAAGTGTTTATTCAATGGCCCTTGCTACCATTAATAGATTATAATTCATCCTATTTGGGAGAACTTGAAAAACAAGTATGACTAGAGGATTTTTCCATTTCCATGTAATTTCCATCTTTTTTGACTATTCTAGAAGATGGCTCCACTCTCTTTGTAGAGGATACTTTAGAAGTCAATATTAGAACTCTAGATGATCCCAAATGGATAAAACTAGGTACATTCTTCACTAAAGAGGAATGTGAAGTTATTATATCTCTTATTATTTAATTTATAGAAATGTTTTCATGGGCTTACTCTAATATGTCAAGTTTTGATCCATCATTGATTCTACACCATATTGTCATTCATCTAGATGTTAAGTTGGTTAAGCAAAAACTTAGAAAAATGCATTCTCACATTGTTATCTTGGTCAAGAAACAACTAGAGAAACTCTTATAATTAGGATGTATTAGACCTATTAATTATTTGAAGTGGATCTTCAATATTTTATTAGACATCAAAGACCTAGAAGGTATCAGCTTGTGTATTGATTTCTAAGACATTAACAAGGCCTACAAAAAGGATGAATTTCTATAGTCAAACATCAACATGATTACTGACTCCACATTTGGGTATGAAATACTTTCCCTTATGGATGGATTTTCAATATATAACCCAATCAAGATTATACTAGAGGACCAACACAAGATAATGTTCACCACTCCTTAGATTGTTTTTCTATTAGGTCATCCCTTTCAACCTCAAGAATGTAAGGGCAACATACCAGAGGTCCATGACTATTATATTCAATGATATGATACATGATATTATCAAAGACTATGTTGATGACATATTGGGTAAATATAGGACCCATGCAAACAATTAAGTTTTATTATAAATAATACTTGAAAGGATTCATGAGTATAATTATTTTGCTTAATTAATCCCAAAAAATTAATCTTCAATGTTAATTAAAGCAAATTGTTAGGATTTATTGTCTCTCACCAATGCATTGGAGTTGATCCTATCAAGGTTTATGCCATTACAAAGATGTCACCACCTTCTAATTTGAAGTATATTTATAGTTTGTAAGGAATAATATAATATATTAGATGTTTCATTTCACATTTGGTTGATAAATGTCACCCATTAATTTATTAAAGAAAGGCCTTTGAAGTCCTTTGAGCACCTGAAAGAATACTTGGCCAATTTTATTATTATTATACCACCTACATTGAGAAATTGATTCTTACTTTACCTAACAACCACTAAAAATTCCTTAGGGGAACTTTTGTCCCATCATGATAAGAATGGGAAAGAACATGCAATGTACTATCTAAGCCATACACTGGTAGCATATGAACATAATTATAAATCTATCAATAATTCTTGTTTTCTTATGGTATCTTTAACCAAAAAAATTTATCATTACATGTTCAATAATAATACCATATTCATTGCCAATGTAGATCTTCTCAAGTATCTACTATCAAAAATAGATTTACAAGGCCACATGGCTAAGTAGATCATGCTTCTGAGTGAATTTGAGATTGAATATGTCAACCAAAAGTTCATTAAGAGATAAGTAATTATATACTAGCTTATCAAAGATCCTATTTTAGATACCCAACAACTTACTATTACATTTATCTATGAGTCTATCATGACCATAGTAGAAACACCCTCTGAAGATCAGTAGTGGAAATTTTATTTTGATGGTTCTTTCATGTCACATGGGTTAGGAAAAGGATTTTTGTTCTTAATACCATAGGGGGATCTAATTCCCAAGTCATTTCATATTATATTTCCTTTTAATAATAACATGTTTGAGTATGAAGCACTCATTTTGGGGATTCATCTATAAATACAATGGAACATTCAACATCTACTAGTTTATGGTGATTCACTACTTGTCATTAATAAAGTTCTAGACCAATTCTAAACCAAGGATGACAATATGGTACCTTATAAATCCATGATGGATACTTTTCAATAATATGTTTCTCACATTTAGTTTTAACACATACCTTAGGCCAATAACTAAACAATATATGCCATGGCTATAATTATCTCTCTGGTCTACATCACATAGAAAGCAAGAGATTATTAGTTCCTAATTGAACATCTAGCACCTACTCATGAACCTTCAATTATTGAAATGATAATTGATATTTTTGGTCCTAGTTCTACCTAGTATTCTAAACTATATAATTACCTCCATGACCAACTACTTCCACCAGACCTTTCTCATAATAAAAAAATTCCTTCACATACCAAACCTCTCTCTATACCTTACTTGTATCTACACTTTATCATAGAAGATTTGATAGAACTTTTCTTCATTATTTAACATTGAAAGAATTTATATTAGCATTGAGGGAAGTTCACAAAGGGGATTTTGGGACCACACTAATATGGTCATCCTACAAAATATATCTTATATACTAGTTATTATTGGCCAAATATGGAATTAGATACATGTAATTATTTTAAAAGGTGTAAATAATGTTAGAGGCATGCTAATTTGATCCATGCTCTAGTACAAACACTCAAGTTAATGACCACACCATGGCTATTTTCAGTGTAGGGACTCAATCTCATAGGGAATATTAACCCTACCTCCTCAGATTGTTATAAACATATATTTACCACCATCAAGTACTTCACTAAGTGGGTTGAAGCCATTCCTCTCACTTATGTGACATGTAAGAAAATTTATAAATTCATATTCAACCATATAATTTCCATTATGGTATCCCATCTGATATTATATATACTAATGGAGGTTTATTTAAAAACAAGGATTTCAAATCCCTCTACATCACATTTAATATTAATGAACAAATTTATACTATATATTACTCACAAAGTAATGGCCAAGTAGAGGCATCTAACAAGACCACTACAAATATTATTAATAAGATCATCAATGATGTTGGCCATTATTGGCACCTAAAAATATTTTTCACCCTTTGGGACTACCATATCAATTTTTTGACTCTATCAAGAGCCACACATTTTTCACTTGTTTATGGAACTGAAGCCATTCTTCCTATCAAGGTCGAGTTACCTTCTCTTTGAATTTCATTGAAACACATCCTTGATGATGAGGATTACTGAGTAGCTCTTCTATAAGAGTTAGAACTATTAGATGAAAAATGCATGGCCATTATTAATATCCTTCAAGCATACCAGAACTAGTTATGTGATCAATATAACAATTATGGGAAGTATATAGACTTGTATTGTGGTGATTTGGTAATTAAAGAAAATTAGAACACCACTACTGAGAAAAATAGAAAAAGGAAAGTTCAAGCCTGATTGGATAATACCTTATGTGAATTTTTCTATCCATGTCTCTAGATAATACACATTGGCTATGCCAAAAGGAGATGAAATTTATGAATCAATGAACATAATACATCTTAAGTGTTATTTCTCTTGAGAGACTCAAGGTATTGTCTATGAGGATCATTTAATTTGTATCATTACATCACCTTCCTTATACGATATAATATACTATTCTTCCCTTACCTTCCTTATTATCCAAAGTTGTTTACCTTCCCCTATCTATTTCTTACCTTGGTTCTGATCCATTGGTACTTCATGCACCTTTAGTGGTTGGATTATGATATATATATATATATATAAAATAGAAGATTTAGGTTTGAAACTTTCAAAAAGCCTTTCATTCAATGGTGATATCTTGGGATAGTATGATAGTGGTCCTAGAAAATGCATCCTTTATTTTGGTTAATATTCTTCATCAAGATACCTATTCCACTATTTCCTATAGCCTAGGAGAAACTTTTCTATCATGAGTTACCATACCCTTGTTTTTTTGTTTTAGACGTTGTTATTTGTCTATTTTATAAAATTATTTCTACCTAGTTGAATCCATCACTATAGGGGTAAACTATAGTGGCTTGAGGACCATTTAGATTATGTAGGAAAAAATTAGTGTTTTTTGAGGTCATCTCGACCACCCTTCCCACACTCTCTCTATTTTGTGAGTGATTTCAATAAACACTCTCTTTTTTTGTGAGTAACTTAAGCCACACTCTCACCATTTTTTTGAGTTAACCCATTATATTTCTCATAATTTATCATTGAGTTGAGATGCATAAAAAAACCCAAAAAATATGTATATATACTATAAAACTCCTAAACAAGCCTTTAACATTAAGCCATTCAAGTTGTATCCATACCACTTACGATGTGCATCTCCTAGTCAATAGGTATAACTAGAGAATTCACATGGATCACATCATGACCATTTCTATTTATATTTTCTATTTTATGATAGTGTTTCATTCTATTTATAGGATAAATACATTTGGACTGAATTTTATGTTAGACCTTATGTCCATGGTGTAGAATGGAATATGAAATTTGATTAGTCAAGAATTAGTCAATAAATCAAAGAGAAATGCATAAATAACTAAAAAAATTAAGATAATATATTCATACTAGGGTTGATAATGATAATAAAATACAAATGAAAGAAATCAATCAACCATTACCTTCCCAAATAACTCCATTACTCAAAAGTAGATCCAAGCATGTTCTCTCCTTGATCTAGAGCTCTAGTCTTTGTCAACAATGGCTTCTTTACTCCTCCATTGCTTAAATAACTCTATAAATAACCTAGGATCATGATATAAACTATCAAATATGCCTATCAATGAATATAATCTAAATTAAAATAACATAATAATGAAAACATAGAGGAATTGTGAAGGGATTTTAGCATTATAAGTTTACACAATTTAAGCTTAAGAAATGATGTTTTATGCCCTTCTATTTATAGATTTTGGAAATGAGCTAAGATAAACCATGACCATCCATCTCAATATTGAGATGTGTGGCCATGTATTAATATAATATTTGGAATTGAATCCATAAATATCCTCATAATGATTTGGGAGGAAGGGGCATTAATTAGGCGTGGGTGACCCATAATCTAAATATTTTATGTATTTATGGCTTATAGATGTCACCGCATAGATGATGTCATTATGATGATGTAGTTAATAATAATATATTTAGAAAAATAAATATTCAATAATCTCCATCTAAAATCCACTTAAGTAATTGATTTGAATTAATTAGCCTTAAACAAGATTAATCTATATTTATGCAATTCTTTGGAAATTGGCCCTCAATTATTCAAAATGGTCAAAGAGTAATATTATTGGGTCATAATTTGACTCAAGAAGAATTTTTAGGTGATGTTAGATGCATTGGGACTATTATCCAATTTAGGATGTTTCTAACATAAAATAAAAAAGGTGCATGATGTGCACTAACAAATTAGAAGAAAATAATGATCTAGAGCATAAAAAGGCAAGTTTGTCATTTTGAGTCAAAATGAATTGATCAAAGTTAGGAATCACATAAAATTCATTGGCCAATTTAGGGATACATTGTCGTAAATTAACACTTGTATACAACAAGTTCAAACCATTTGGTTCATTTTATGGATTTTGGCTTAAATTGGGCATTTGAGTACAATTCAAGTAAGATTGACAATTTATACAAAAATGGTGTTAGGAAGTGTATGTCTACATTTTTCCCCTATTTGAGAAGGCATAGTGAGAAATTAAAGTGAAGAAACTTATTTTCAAAGAAAAGAGTTGTTAATAAGAAATTGGAAATGACCCATGATGCCCCCTCAAGAGGACATACTAGGATGAAAGAGAAAAATGGAATTTCAAAAAGAGAGGGAGAGTGAGAGATTAATCCATGGAATAGATCACATATAAATGAGATAATGTTTACACACATGGTTACCATTAATGATAAAAATATAATTAGAGGTATAATGGGCCCTAAATATGGGGGGAATGGGAAGGATTTAATCCAAATATATAAGTGACACACTTTGAACACACCTAATTTGAGAGTGCAAGCTATGTGCTTATAACATTGAAAAATATTGAGACAAGTTACACACTAAAATAGTACCATCATGGGTATTAGTGTGGAGAGCTTGGAATTGTAGGAAAAAGAGAATGTGGTCTCTAAAATTTTTGATAATTTGATCGTGATAAAATAGTTTTACCATAGCAGAGCATATTCGATCATGGTAAAATAGTTTTGCCCTAGTAGGGTTAATTTTGATCATTTATAAAGAATAAATAATGTCTTATCCTTGTATGTCTTATTTAAATTTATTAACCAAATTAAAATTTGTGCCCCAACATGGGTAAATTGGTAATAAATTATCTCAAAAATATAAACTATTACATAGATTAATTGTGAGCAAGTGAAAACATAGATATGATGGTACAATGGCTATGAAGGCCACAAAAAATATGCATATGAGGATATACAAAGTGACGAAAGATATGAAAACAAGAATAAATATGTTTAAGCTGACCTGAGATATGTCATGTATACAAGCACTGCCTACATAGTCCAAATGGACCTCAAGTGAATGTAGTTCACCTAAATGTGGGAGAGAATGGAATGAGGGATGAAGTAAACTAACCAAAGATTAAATTAGACTCGTGATGTATGCTAAGAGATGCATGTATAAGCATAGAGTGGGTGATAAAGCTATTGAGCCTAGTTTATACATATTGATCTTAAGATCTATTCATCAGAGTAATGTTAGCATTAAGACTTGAGTCTAGAGCACAAAGTGTTTGCTATTGAAAGAGAAATTAGGCATCATAAGTATGAGTAACTCATAATGACATGGCATTTCAAATTCACCGATTTAATAAAAATGTGAATACCTATAACTAAGGATAATGGTAAACAATGACCAAAACCAAAGTTATAGCTATTTACATTTAAACAAAAAAGCAAAGACAAATAAAAAGATAAACATAAATGAACCAAAATTAAAATCAAGATATGAAGAATCAAGATTCAATAAGGAACAAGAATTTTTAAAAATGAAAACAAAGAAAATCTTAATGACATAGGATCAATATATAAAGAATCAAGATCTATGTGGACCATCAAGATGTTCTTAAACATAAAAGATCAAAAATCAAATAAGTAAACAAAACACCAAAAAAAATCAAATAAATAAAAAAAATTAAGAACAACTTAATAACATGAGATCAAGATATAAATAATCAAGATGTATGTGAATTTTCAAAATCTACTTAAACACAAAAGAGACAAGTAAAAACATATAGGGAAACACAAGACCAAAGTGAGACAAGAATGAATAAAAAGAGAAAAGGAGAAGAAATTAATGAAAAGGTGTGAAAACACAATAAATCACCAAGAAAGAAATATAAAACACCAATAAAACAAAACAAAATACCAATAAAACTTAAATAAACACACAAACAAAAACTAGGTTAGTGTGGTTCAAAAATGTAGAGTGGATTATTAAATTTGATTAGTCAAGCATTAGTCAATAAATCAAAGAGAAATGCATAAAGAACTAGAAAAACCAATCCAATCTATTAATTTAGGTTTGATAATGATAATAAGATAAAAATGAAAGAAATTAATTCACCATTAACTTCCCAAATGACTCCATTACTCAAAAGCTGCTCCAAGCATGTTCTCCCCTTGATCTAGAGCTCTAGTCTTTGTCAACAATGGATTATTTACTCCTCCATTACCTCATTAACTCTATAAATAACGTAGGATCATGATATAAACTATATAATATGCTTATCAATAAAGAAAATCCAAATTCAAATAACACAATAATCAAAACACAAAGGAATTGTGAAAGGATTTTAGCATTATAGATTTACAAATTGTAAGCTTAGGAAATGATGTTTTATACCCTTCTATTTATAGATTTTGGAAATGGTAAAATATAAACCATGACCATCCATCTCAAGATTGAGATGTGTGGCCATAGATTAATCTAATATTTAGAATTATATCCATAAATATCTTCATAATGATTTGGGAGGAAGGGGCATTAATTGGCCATGGGTGACCCATAATTTAGATATTTTATACAATTATAACTTATGGATGCCACCCCATAGATGATGTCATTATGATTATGCAATTAATAGGAATCAATTTCAAAAAATAAATATTCAATAACCTCTATGTAAAATCCACTTAAGCTCTTGATTTGAATTAATTAACCTTAAATAAGATTAATTAATATTTGTGCATTTCTTTGGAAATTGGCCCTCAATTAATCAAAATGGTTAAAGGTCATATTGCTAAGTTGTAGTTTGACTTGGGAAGAATTTTATGGGAAGAATTTGAAGGTGATTTTAGATGCATTGGGACCATTATTCCATTTAATATGTTTCCAACACAAAATAGCATAGATATGTGATGTGTACTAATGAATTAGAAGAAAAGAGTGTTCCAGAGCACAACAAGGTGAAATCATCATTTTGACTCAAAATGAATTGATCAAATTGAGGAATCACATAAAATTATTTACCCTATTTATGGATACATTGGCCTTATTCAAAACTTTTATATGATAATTTCAAACCATTTAAAATGTTTTATGGATTTTGGCCTAAATTGGGGATTTGAGTGTAATTCAAGTAAGATTGATAATTTCAACACAAATGGTGTTAGGAATTGGATGTATACATTTTCCCCTATTTGAGAAGGCATAGAAATACATTCAAGTGAACCAACATCTTTTCAAAGAAAAAAGTTGGTAAGAAGAAATTGTAACTAACCCATTATGCCCCCTCAAGAGGACATACTAGGATGAAAGAAAAGGATGGACTCTCATATAGAGAGGGAAAGTGAGAGATTAACTCATGGAATAGATCAAATATATATGAGATAATCCTTTCATATGTTGTTACCATTGATGATCAAAATATAATTAGAGGTATAACGAGCCCAAAATATGGGGGTAATGGGAAGGATTCAATCCAAAAATATAATTGGCACACTTTAAACACACCCAATTTGAGAGTGTAAGTTATGTGATTATGACATTGATCAATCCTAAGACAAGATACACACTAAAATAGTTCCATCATGGGCAGTAGTGTGGAGATCTTGGAATTAGAGGAAAAGGAGAACATGGTGTCCAAAAAAGATGATAATAATAAGTGCCCCAATAGAGTATATTTGATCATGATAAAATAGTTATACCCTAGTAGTGTTAATTTTGATCATTTATAAAGATTAAATCATGTCTTTACCTTGTAGGGATGATTTAGATTTTTTAATTGTCTCAATTTTGTACCCTAACCTGGGCAAATTCGTAAGCAATTATATCAAGGATATAATCTATTACATATATTAAAAGTGAGTGGGTGTAAATGTAAATGCGATGGTATAATGGCTATGAAATACATAAAATCTAGGCATATGAGGATGAAAAAAGTGATGAAAGAGATGAAAGGAAGAATGAAGATGGCTGAGTTGACCTAAGATACATCGTGTATCCAAGTACTACCTACATAGTCCAAATGGACCTCAAACCAATATAGTTCACCTGAGAGTGGTAGAGAATGGAATGAGAGATGAAGAAAACTAACAAAATATTCAATTATAATCATGATTTATGCTAATATATGCACACTTAAACATAGAGATAGGTGCTAAACCTATTGAGCCTAGTTTATGCATAGTGATCTTGAGATCTGTTCATTAGAGCAATGTTGACATTAAGACTTGAGTCTAGAGCACAAACTGCTTGCTTTTGAGAGATAAATTAAGCATCATAAGTATGAATAAATCATAATGTATTGACATTTATAATTCATAGAGTTCGTTAAAATGTGAATACCTATAACTAAGGACAATGGTAAACAATGACCAAAACCAAAGTTATAGCTATTTACATTTAAACAAAAAAGTAAAGACAAAGATAAACATAAACATAAATGAATGAAACTTAAAATCAAGATATGAAGAATAAATATTCAATTAAGAACAAGAATTTTTAAAAATGAAAACCAAAAAAATATTAATGACATAGGATCAAGATCTATGTGGACCATTTAAATGTTCTTGAACATAAAAGAGCACAAAACAAACAAGTAAACAAAAAACCAACAATAATTAAATAAATAAAAAGGTTCAAAAACAAGTTAATAACATGAGATCAAGATATAAATAATCAAGATCCATGAGAATCATCAAGATGTTCTTAAACACAAAAGATACAAGCAAAAACATATAGGGAAACACAAAACCAAAGTGAGACAAGAATGAATAAAAAGAGAAAAGGAGAAGAAATTAATGCCGAGGTGTGAAATCACAACAAAGCACCAATAAATCAAAATAAAACACTAATAAAACACAAAAACCACCAATAAAACTTAAATAATTAGACACAAAAAAACCAATTTAGTGTATTTTAAAAACAATTGTTCATGCACATGTGGTATGGGCATTACTTTTCACCACAATGTAACAAAGAACAAGGACATAAAATTTATTCCATAATTAGAGAAGAATAATATATTAATAAATTTGGAAAGATAAGAAAAGTAAAGGGTTGGTTGAGCTAAATCCAAATGTACAAGATAAGTGGATGTTGCCTACATAGTTCTATAGACTCATGTTCCAACATGAACTACAAGCCAAATGTAGTTCTCCCAAGAAGTAGGATAGAAGGAAAAGGTGATGACCATAACATATTATTGATGTTGTAGAATAAATAAAAGACAAAAAATGAGGAATGGTGTTTTAAAAAGGCAAGTTGGTGGAATGAGAGAAAATAATCTTTCAAAATGGCAAGTGCATGGGATAAGATGACTTTACACAACAAAAAGTTTGTACAATAAAATTATTGCAAAATGGAAAGAGAGTGAGATGAATAATGTAAAAAATAATAATATAATTTTTTTCTTGTGTGGATAATTTTTTAATGTTTTTGGTTTTTTTAGGATAAAATATGCACAAGGTGGGACTATCTAGTCAAAGAGATCCTCACTTGAGAGTAGAAGTTCTAATATAATAGCTAAGTTGGATGTAACGACCCATGCTCACAAATAATCAAGAGTGAGGATTATGATTAGGTGAAAAATGCCTACAAAGAGTATAAAATGTAATATATAATAGTGTGAAATGTGAAATCAATCTGAAGATACATGTGGCAAGCATATTCAAAGCTAAAAAGGTGTTCTTGTTCACTTATCTATAGAAGAAGTTGTAAAATACTATTTGGCTAAACTACTTTGTAAAACTAGCATTGAAGGTGCTCATAATATTAATGAGGCATAATGAGGATCATAATTAGTTAAAGTAAAAAAATGTTTAGGTTATAACAAGCCCAAGACATAACAAATAATGAGGTTCTCAAGGAGAATGATCCAAAGAATAGGGTCCAATAGATGGATGGTCCAGGGTGGGATAAAGAATGAGGTTATTGAGGAAAATAGTATAAAGAATATGGTTCTCAAAGAGAATGAAAGAGGGTAGGATAAAATGTGTTTAGAGTACCAACATTTTAAAAGATTTTCACTATTTAGAGTCATGAAATATGGTCTAGGGTAGTCTAAAATGGTAGAATAAAATTACTTCGACATGAGATGCTCCAAAGTAAGGGGTATTATAGACAATGGTTTGAATATTTTCATGTATATAACCTCTTAAGGTGCATGATTTTCATGGGCTTTATAAGTTCCTCATCATTGTTTTTAGCTAGCTGATATGCCCCTAATCCATAGTTTGTGATGATAACAAATGGTCTCAACCAATTAGGTTGAAACTTACCTTTTTTCTTGTGTTCAATGTTTGTGCTTTTTTGGTTATCTTTCAAGACCAAATCTCTAATATCAAACTCCTAAGGGAGAATGTGCTTGTTTTATCCTATTCATAATCTATTATGATAGGTATATAAGTTTTTTAGGGTAACCAAATGCTTATCATTGATAAGTTCTAGTTATTGTAGCCTTGAGACCTTGTAGTCTTCATCATCTTCAATATGTTCCAATGATACTCACAATGATGGAATTTCAATGTCAATCTGGATAATAGATTCAATGGCATAAGAAGGGAGTATGGAGTGGAACTTATTAGGTTTTGATGACTAGTTCTATAAGCCTAGAGGGCAAAAAAGATTTACAAGTGCCAATTATAGCCAACATCATTGACAATCTTCTTTAAAATGGTTACAATGGTTTTGTTTGATTTTTCAACTTGTCCATTTTCTTGTGGGTTATATGGATTTGATTTATTTTTCTTTATCTTGATTTTTACACAAATATCTTTTACATCTTGGTTTATAAAATATCTACCATTATTAGATATAAGGTGAGCTAGGATGTCATGTCAATAGATGATATGGTAATGGATGAATTTGGATATCTACTTCTTAGTGACATAAGTGAGATGAATAACCTCAATCCACTTATTAAAATACTCAGTATGAGTTAGGATATGCTTATGGCCATGTAAACATGTTGGGTTTATTTTTGTGATGAGATCGAGGCCCCTTGTTGAGAATGACCATGGTGTTGTGATCGATTGTAGTGGTAAAGAGGGTGTGTGTATAAAATTTACATATTACTAACAAGGAACACACTTCCTTACATAATTGTAAGCATCAATCTCCATATTTAGCCAATAATAGCCTATTTTGAGGATCTTATTTTCTAAGACTACACCATTTGTGTGGGCCCCACACATTTTGTTATGAACCTCCCTAAGTGTTTGCTTAGATTCTCTCTAAGATAAATAATGAATAAGTGTTACATCATAGCCTTTGTGATAAAGTGTGCTTCCAAGGAGGGTATAACATGATAAATGGTGATGGAAGATTTTTTCTTGATTATTGGATAGTTTGGCTAGGAAAACGTGATCATGTAACTAGTTATAAACATCTTAGAACTAAGGTAATTCAAGTGGGGGTTTGGGACTAGGAATGATGCATACTCTTTTTGAATATAATATAATATGTATAGGCTGAAGAATATTTTCAATCATAAACTAATACTCTTTAGCACTATCATTAATTTGTGTCATGGAACCAATTATTATCATTTCATTGGTTGATCTGTTGTTGGCCCTTACAATTTGTTTAAACTATAGAGATTTAAAATGACCTTTGAGATTATCAATAATTTACTTGTAAGGAACAATATTTTCATCTTTGGTTTGATGCTAACTAGTGTTGTGATTGATGATTAATTGGGAATCACCTTAAACTTTTAAGCTTTAAATATCCTACTATATAGCAAGGTGAAACCCTACAATCAATGCCTTATATTTGGGCATATTGTTCATACAATGAAATTGTATATGAAATGCTTTTGGAATTATATCCCCTTAGGGTGTAATCAACAATATTTTGAATCTAGATCATTTAGATGTAAATGATCCATCAAAATATAGCTTCCATTATTTAGGTTCCTATGATGATTGTTCTATTGCCATAATAAAATCATTTGAAAAGTTGAATTTTAGTGGTCAAGTATATATGATAGGGGTATCTACAAGTTGATCAGTAATAACCTACTCAATTGATTTTTGATTCAAATACTCAATGTCAAATTCACTTAGTATCATAACCCATTTAGCCATAAGTCAATGAGATCTATTTTGGATAATAATAATTTGAGAGGATCCACCTTAGTGATGATAATAGTTTTGTTGTTTAGCATATACTGTCATAATTTTTGGGTAGCAAAAACCATAGCTAAACACACCTTCTCAATAGGTGTATAATTATGTCCATAAGCCACTAGAGTGAATCTTAAATAACATACTACATATTCTTTACCTTAATCATCATGTTGGGCCAAAAGTTCCCCTAGTGCATGTTCTATTGCTGATATGTAAAGATGTACTAGTTGTCTATGTGTTTTTGGTCTCAAGACTAGTGGATCGGCCAAATATGTCTTGAGTTTTTCAAATTCTATTTGATAATCTTCATCCCATTGAAAAGTTACCCCTTTCTTCAAAAGGTGGGTAAATGGGTGGCACTCATCTTCCAATTGAGAAATGAACCTACATATAGATTGGATCTTTCCTTACAAGCTTCACAGTTGTTTAAGACTGTTTGGTGGAGGCATTTCCAAAATGGACTTGACCTTGGTAGGGTTGACTTTGATCCCTCTTTATGATACAATAAAACCTATAAATTTACCTAATGTGACTCTAAAGACACATTTTTTAGGATTTAGGTAGACTTTATATTCATGAATCCTTTCAAAGATTATTCATAAAATGTCAGAATGTCTAACTCTTATTCTTTATTTTTATTGTATATCATCAGCATAGTCCTCAATAATATCATGCATCATGTCATAGAAGATAAAAAACGTAATGCACTGATATGTGGCTCTAGTGTTCTTCAAGCCAAATGTCATGATTTGGTAATAAAATATTCCCATGGAGTGGGGAATGCAGTCTTGTGTTAATCTTCTTGTATTATCTTGATTTGATTGTATCCAAAAAATTCATCCATTAAGGACAACATCTCATACCTAGCAGTTGATTCAACAATCTTGTTGATGTTAGGTAGAGGAAAATCATCTTTAGGGAATGCTTTGTTGATATCTATGAAATTAGTATAAAGGCATATGTCTGGGGTCTTTTTACTCACTAGTAATATGTTGGAAGTCCATTCAAAGTAATCTAGTGGTCTAATGAAACCTGCTTCTAATAACTTGTGCATTTTTGCTTTAACCAATAGGGTAATGCGTAGATGCATCTTCCTCAATTTCTCTTTGACTGGTCTAGTATCAAGATGGACAATAAGGGGATTCAAAACCAAATCTAGGTCCAAGACTAGTATGTTATAGTATGTCCATGCAAATATGTCAATATAATCCCTTAGGAGAAATAAAATTTGTTCACATTCTACTTCAATAAGGGAAGATCCAAGATATACAATTTTGGGATCCTCATAGGTTCTTGGGTTAAATTCTATCAAGTTTTCCATAAAGAGTGTGGATCCATATTATAGAATTGTATGCAAGGTATGATCTTTATCATCTTATTTTTCTACATCTTTTTGTTATTCCTCCCAAAGTTTTAGATAGTGTGACAAATCAGAATCTACCATCTCAGGTAAAGGCCAAGTAGCAAAAACCTTTGGAAACTCAAGAGCAAGATGAATAAAATTTTGTTGTTGTTCTAAAGTGATGATTGTACTAGCTATATAACTTGGGCTAGATGGACCTTTTATATCCTAAGGTGATGAGCAAAATTCTTACCTAAGAGTGCCTAAAACATGTTTTCACTTGAAGGCTTATCTTTTTCTTTATTTTTTCCTTGATCAATGAGTGCCTCAAAAACGTTTTCACCTGAAGATCTTGATGTTTGATCTTTATTATGACCAATAAACCTTACTTGGTCTCAAAATTAGGTGGAAAGATCTAATAAAAAATCAAATCCTTATTTGTGATTACTAATAGGCAATCCATCTTGTAGGCCCATGTATTTTGTAATTGATTCTTCATTATAAAACTCACGAGGTGTATGACTAAAGTTTTATGGTCCCAATCAATTAGTTCAAGATGGCAAAGGCCTAGGTAATAATGAGGGTTTACTTTAGGATGGGAATATCTAATGGTAAAAATATGGTGTTCTACTTTAGGATGGGAATCTCTAATAGGTGTTATGGTAATAATAGCATTTTAGTCAAATAAATTTGAGTCAAAAAGCTCATCAAAAAGTCTATAATGGGATGCTACATCACTGTCAGGACTCTCATATCTAGTTGATTCAAAATAATCACTATCAAAATTTATGAGGTCACCCTTAGGTGGTATAAATCTAAGACCATAATTCAAACTATGCACTCTAATTGATAAGGGTTACATGATTCCTTACACTCATGGGCCAAGGCCTTTTCCTGTATAATCAAAATGATCCATGATCTGATTATGGATAAGACACTTTGGATTATAAAATCAATTAGCAAGGTCTTCAAAATATACATATTCTCCCTTGGTAAAATCCTCTTGATCTTTCTTTGGTGTAATAGTAGGTACAAAAACCATAGGTGGTTTTTGTTGTTTCTTCTTCTATTACCAAATCATTTTGGGTATGTTAGGATTCTTTGAAGTTTTAGGCTTACCAAATATTTTTTATGAAACTTTGTAACATGGAATGCATCCTTAATAATGTACGTATAAATGCCCACATCTTGAATAACAACATGCTTCACACGAGTTACGAGAAATGAATCAACCAAAATGGAAGTGAGATCATAGGGTTGATATAATTGGATGGAGTTAGATGTGAAACTATAGCCTTTTTTATTCACAATGACTTTATAACCTAGACAATAGTTATAATTATGAAATTGGACCTCAAGATGTTTGTAATACTCATAAGGGTGTTGATCGATAAGAATATTAACCTCGATCCCATCATCAGGAAACTTAAGGCACTAATGTAGGTTGGGTGGAATGGCTTGTGCTTAATGGATCTAAGGATGACCAAGAATTATGTTATAAGGTAATTCAATGTCTATAATATAAATTAATGTATGATGTGAAATGAACCCAATAATGATTCAGAACCAAATAGTACCAATAGATTCCCTTTTAGCATTATCATAAGCCTTGATGGTAATCATCTCTAGCTGAATGTATTTCACTGTGTATCCTAATATTTTTACCAATTTAAGAGATATGATGTTCAACCCCAAACCATTGTCTATAAGAATCCACTTTATCTTATGGTTTTCAATGATTACTTCAATGTACAATGGGTTATTATGGATTGGTCCAAGTGTAGACATGTCTTTTTGATCAAATGTTGCTTGACAAAATGAAGATAAATCCCCCATAAAGTTTTAGAACTATTCAATATTTATATAATTAAGATCAATGGATTCTTTCAAAAGGTTATTCAAAATAGTTATATGGACTTTAGATGTCTACAAGAGATCCAAAAAGGAAATTTGTGTAGGGGTTTTTCTCCATTGGTCTAATAAACTATAAGGTCTTTCAACATTAAAATGAGGTGGCTTAGATTTTATTGGCATAGTAGTTAGCTTTAAATCCATTAGCATAATGTTCACATTGGGTTTTATGGAAGAAGTAGTCAAAGGGCCTTAGAGAGTAACTCATGAGTGTCTAGTACTGATTGTGTAACTTGGAGGTGGTGGGGAGCTAATATAATTTGAAAATGAAGGAAAAGGGCCTTAGAGGGTGACTTGTGGGTATCTAGTTTCATTACTAGAATTTAGATTTGGAAAGGATCCATTATAATTATAAGAAGGGTGTTATCTAGATATAATAACCCAAAAAAATAGAGTTGCAATAGAATTATGTTAACTCAATGCAACATTAATAGGGGGAGAGGGTGTTGAACCTATAATAATGGGTCTCGTACTATGAGTAACACAAGATGGTTCATGTGGTTTAATAGTAATAGTTGTAGTATGGGTTAAAAAATGCATCCCATAGTAATTTTATAGTCTTAAGGCATGTTTCTATAACCCACATTATTAGTATGGGTATTATGATCATGATTATGCTCATACTAATTATGATTTTGACCTTGATTTTGGTTCTATTTTTGCCTCTATCCTTGGTTTTGTACTTCATTTTTAAAATTCCTTAGTGGTGGTTGATTATTTTGAGGAAAGGGGTCCTTGTATATTCCCATATCCTAATTTGTGTCCTAATTAGGGGCCAACTTAATCTCAAATTCACCACTCTCAATGATATCTTCAATAATGTGTCATAATTGGACACAATGATAAGCACAAAGACCAACAACATGATTAAATTTTCACCATTCATTCTTTTTGCACCAATCTAGTTTTAGTTGATCTTGAGGAAATGGCCTTGGTATTTGCCATATAATCAAGTTAGCTTCTACAAGATTTTGGAACACCTTTTAAATTAGTTCTCCTAAATTATTGAAGACCCTAAAACCACTTTGGTTTGTCCTTTATGGAGGTTGCATCTATAAATTAGGTGGTGGATTAAGGGGAGCTAATTGTACATTTGGGGTTGGCAAGGCCTCCACTATTTGTATGTTTTTTATTTTAGTCAACCTATTTAATACCATGTTATTATTCTTATTAAATCCCTTAGTATTTTTTTTTGTAACCATTTGAATCAATGATTGGGATTGATTTGAAGTTTGACCCTACATAAAATTATTGACAAGACCCTTTGCAATAAGAACCTTCTCAATCTCTACCCCTTTGTTTATAATTTATTTAAAATAGTTAGCAAAAGCTAATCATAGATTATGTGTGACCTAAATATGTAAGCTCTATGAAAATATGTCCACCAATTATTTATCTAGAAAAATATGTTGAAAGTGACCTACTAATGCTCTCCATATCTATAAATATGTGGTGAATATTTTTCCATCTCATTATTTGGCTTTACACAAGTCAACAGTAGTCAATTCATGATCTATGTTGTATGATAAATGGTTGGTAGACTTTTTAGATAAGTCATTCCAATCTCTAATTTATCCCTTGGGTAAATTAAGTATCCAATCTAAAGCTTTTCCCACTAAACTTCATAGAAATAATTGATGTAAGAATATGCTACTATAAGCAACCTCTTGGCATAATATAAAAAATGCCTAGATATGTTCACTTGGAGAATTCTTAAATCAAATGGATACGAATATATCTCATCAAATTTGTATTTTTTTATCATGTTTCCAATCTCTAAGCATGACACAATCTCCTTCATGGAGTTTCACTATTTCATGTTTGGTGAATTCATGGGTGGAACATAGTTATGTTGGGGTGGAATGTGCCCCTTTTACTACTATTAGGGTATAATGTACCCATTTTGTTGTTGTTGGGGTAGAATGTGACCATGTTTTTACATAGATTTGTGAGGGAATGCACCTTATGTTCCATGACTTGGTTTTGATTTGCTCCTAGAGTCAAGTACATACACCATTGACTCCTTCGAATTTGTTGCTTTGAACTATATGTGCTCTATTGATTTTGGGGAGCCTTTTCTTTATTTACCACTTTTTGTGTTAGTTGAGATGAAATAGCCAAATTGTTTTATGGGATTTCCTCAATTCAAATTGAATATTTGTATCTCTTCATTTGTAAAGTAACAAGAGGTTCTTAATGGTTAAAGAATGTGTGTTTTGTGTCTAATAAAACATTTTACACAACCTATTATATCTTATTCTATTTATTTAAGACACCTTGATCAATTGTTGAGTTCTCAATCAATGTTTGTTGTATAGGTTATATCACATTTCCTTGATCTTTAAAAGCATCATTATGGATTGAATTATCAATTATAGATCTGGTTAAGTCAATAATAAGCTGATCAACATATCATTCACTTATTTTCTTAATCTTGTTAACAAGATCTTGATTGATTGGTTTTGACTCTATAAGTATTTCCTTACCCTTGTTAGAGGAATTAGGTATGTTTTATTGTGAAAAATATTTATCTTCATGTTTTTGTTCTCATTATCTAACTAAGGTGTGTAGTTTATCTATAGGAAAATCTAAAGGTAATCTAGCACTATATTCTATCAATCTGAGGAGTCCTTCATCTTGGTTCTCTTGATATTTAATATAATCCCAATTAGATTCTACAATTGTAGGAGTGTCCTCAAATACAATGGAATTGTCTTGTCCATATTAAAAATGATCAACCTCATAGCTAGGCCCATAAGGGACCACACTATGAGTGAACCTTTGAGTCGTGTCTAGAAAGGGTTACTCTATATGTTTGACTAGATTTGGATCAATGTTGTGCAAATGTTTAAACAAGGTATAGTTTTTGGTATTTCTTCCAAATAAATGACTAAGGTACCAAAGAGACTATAAAAGGAGGGTGGATTGGAACCACATATAATTAGAAGAATGTGTTCATTAAACTACTCAACCTTTGGGTAAAATTGAAATAATATGAATTGTAAGAGAGTATGATAACTCAAAAATCCTAGGGTGGTATTATTACACTAAAACCTAAAATTTTGAGATACGTCAATACTATAATATATAGTTTAACTTAGATGAGTTTCTAATAGAAAAATAGAAGAAATACATATGAATCATGAAGGAGATAATGCAAACTAAGAAACTCGAGATGTAAAAACATGTAAGAATTACCAAGTATAAAACTAGAACCAAATAGGTAGCACAACTCTGCCATATGGTAATAGGAATAATAGTATAAAATGTGTTATAGGACTCAAAGAGTGAGTGATATGTAAGATGAGTTGAGTCCACCAAAGATGATAATGTGATAATGAGTCTATAAACAACCCTCAATTCAAATGAGAAATTGAACCCAAGTTAAAACAAGTCAAGTGTAAATGGAGAACCCAATTTAACACATCAACCTTTAAAAATTAGAAAATTCCAATGCTAAATTTAAATTATCAATGAGGGACTTAAGAAAAATTATAAAATAATCTAGACTCAAATGGGTAGCATAACTACACCAAAATGGATGATATGACACAATGTTTTAGATGAAATTTTGAACAAGGAAAAGATGATTTTCACTTGGATAGTGTAACGCTTCCTTGTTCAAGAAATTATGGACAATGTGTTAGGTTATACCTTTTATTAACAAGAATTTTTAACTCAAAATAAGACCAAGTAATCTAAGACAAAGATAAAAATAACTAAGTAATCGTCTTAAACCCTAAAATGACAAGGTTGCATGATATTGTTGAAGTCCATCTTTATACATACACTTGAGAGGAAATTAATTGTTCATCCAAAATAAAAAGCATATTATCTAGTAGGGTTTTTACACCCCTATTCTCTTAAGTGACAATATGGCGATATGGACCTTGGGGTGCACCTTGCATCAACAATACTTTTGTGGAAAGTGGGTTTTTTTTTTTAAACTCTAAAAAATATGACCATCTAAATGGATCTCTTGTCTACCAACTTTCAAGTCAACAAACAAGAGAAACCCACATTATTTGGGTCCATGTCATATTACTTGCTGTAAATAAGTCTTGCCCTTTTTAAAACCATTACATCTATCACTTGCTTAGTGTAGTGTGATGTCCAACATGATCAAATGTCCTAGGCTTAGCCTCTACTAATAGAGATGGATTAACCACTCAAACCACCATCCTAGTGAGGGGATCCTAATTTATATACCCCCCATGGAGAGAGGTTGAATATAATGTTGGGAGATGAAGCCTCAGGTCAAAGCTTCCCTATAGAACTTATGCAAGGTAATGAAGTCTCCCTCACAAGATAAGATGTAATGAATTAAAAATTAAGTAAAAGATCTTTAAGGTTATTTATAGATCATTCAAGCCATACATGTCTTATTGAGAGCCTTTGAAACATCTCTTTTACACCTTTGGCAATTTGAAATGAATATGATGCATTTGATCCCACAAGTTCCCTATAGGGGATGGGGGGATAGCATACATTCATAAAATCCTTTTTATTCAAACAAATTTAAACTAATAAAAAAATGATAAATGACTTACTTAAAAAAAAACTTTGAAGTGAGTTCATTTTTAAAGCACTAAATTGAAATGTTTGGTGGTGTTCTTTGGCCCTTTGGCCTTAAGTTTCAAAAAAAATTAAAGAACAACTACAAAAAATTGAACATAAACAAGTAATTTTTCCTTAACAACTAAATGGAAATGTTCTTAATTTCTTTTAATCACCCAAAAAGAGGTTAAAAAGAATCAATAAAACATAAATGGATCACTTTCGAAGTAGGTCCTATAAGAAATTTTCCAGAGTTTTATTTAGCCTTGAAGATCTTTTGTAAATGAGACATGAAACTTTGGTTTAAGTTCTCTTGGGTTTATGTTTTGTAAAACATAGTGACCATCAATGATCACCTTTGACCATCAACAATTATTATAGACCATTGGTGGTTATCTGTTGAGTTGAAGGCATCAACATTCTTGTCAAAAAACACTTGTTAGTTTTTAGAACAAAAATATTTCAAGAGAAAATCATTTGAATCACTAAACAAAACTAGATCAGAGACTTAAAGTTTAATTTTAACTAGTAAACACTTGAATTTTCTCAAAAAAATGCATAGGTAAGAAAATATTTTCAACAAAACTTCACTTAATCAAGATAGTATAAAAACTCCAAAAGCAAGCTTGTGGATCATGTTTAGGTTCATACAAAAGCCTTAAAACATGTAATTTATTAACAACAACTTGAATGAATTATCAAAATGAAATATTTTTAAACATATTTCCCCTGCTACCTAATTATTATTAGTTAAAATAGCCATTGACAATCACTCAGAATTGTCGATGGTCATTATGTAACCTATAGGTGCAAAAAAACATGAGAAAACAAGCATAAAAATGTTGTTAAAGGAATTTTTAATGAATAAAATAGAATTCTAAATATTCAATGTTGTCTTCCTTGCATAATAGGGATGTGTGAAGTCCCACTAAGCATGCCAAAATGTAGAGTGGATTATGAAATTTGATTAGTCAAGCATTAGTCAATAAATAAAAGAGAAATACATAAATAACTAAAAAAATCAATAAAATATATTCATTTTGGGGTTTCTAATTATAATAAGATACAAATGAAAGAAATTAATCAACTATTACCTTCCCAAATGACCCCATTACTCAAAAGCAGCTCCAAGCGTGTTCTCCCCTTGATATAGAGATCTAGTATTTGTCAATAATGGCTTATTTTCTCCTCCATTGACTCAATAACTCTATACATAACCTAGTATCATGATATAGACTATCTAATATTCCTGTCAATGAAGCTAATCCAAATGCAAATAACACAATAATCAAAATACAAAGGAATTGTGAAGAGATTTTAGCATTATAGGTTTACATAATTTAAGCTTAAGAAATGATGTTATATGCCCTTCTATTTATATATTTTGTAAATGGTCTAATATCAAACATGATAATCCATATAAAGATTAAGATGTGTGTCCATGGATTGATCTAATATTTGGAATTAAATCCATAAATATCATCATAATGATTTGGGAGGAAGGGGCATTAATTGGGCATGGGTGACCCATAATCTAGATATTTTATCAGTTATGGATTATAGATGCCACCTCATAGATGATGTTATTATTATTTAGTTAATAGGAATCAATTTCCAAAAATAAATATTCAATAATCTCCATGGAAAATCCACTGAAGCTCTTGATTTGAATTAATTAGCCTTAAACAAGATTAATCAATATTTGTATAATTCTTTGGAAATTGGCCCTCAATTAATCAAAATGATCAAAAAGTCATATTATTGGGTCATAATTTGAATCAAGAATAATTTTAAGGGGATGTTAGATGTGTTGGGACTATTATCCCATTTAGGATGTTAACAGCACAAAATAACAAAGTTACATGACATGCACTAACAAATTAAAATAAAATGTTGATCCAGAGCACAAAAAGGTAAACTCATTATTTTGAATCAAAATGAATTGGTAAAAATTAGGAATCACATAAAATTCATTTCCTCATATAGGGATACATTGGCCTAAATTAGCACTTGTATATGACAAGTTCAAACCATTTAGTGTGTTTTATGGATTTTTGCCAGAATTGGGCATTTGAGTGCAATTCAAGTAAGATAGAAAATTTTAACACAATTGTTGTTAGGAATTTTATGTATACACATGGGATTATGTAGGAAACATCTAATTTCTTAATGCATTTAGAGTTAGCTCAGCTAGTTTTGGTGATTGATTTCATTCAATGTTCTCTTGGATCATTCCTTCTTCTAGGTTTGTGACTTATTTATGTTCTCACCATTTTGTGAGATTATTATAATTTTAAGCCTTATATGTAGTGAAAATTATTAACTAATTTCATTTTTGAGCACTCATCTCTTATTTTTTAGTGTGGTTTAAGCCTAAACCATGCTCTCACAATTTTGTGAATTCTTGTGCCTGATATTGTCATAATCAAGAGTGTCAATCCTTCTCTTTTTATTGTATCTACATTTTTCAAGCCCATTCATACTTTATTCTATGAGTAATTTATCTTACTTAACATAATATTTATTTCACTTCCATTTCCAAGAGAACTATATTGGTATGAGGTTCACACAAACTAATAGGTAGCACTTGGATACCTAGGGTATCTCAAGTTATCTTTGTTTCCACTTCTTTATCACTTTGTTTCCTTTTGACACTGCCTTTCATCTCCATTTCCCCAAGGATTGTGTTTTTCATATATATTTAATTATTAATCACTTTTATTTTGTTTCCCCATCCTTATTATTATTTTTTAAATCTTTACCATATGTTCTCACTATTTTGAAAGTCACTTTTGTGAGCACTGTGAATTTGAAATTGATGCATTAATGACCACTCAATTTTTATCATGATCTCACCTTTTTTTGAGAGAATTCCTATTCCAAACCCTAGATATAGTGAATAATATGAATTACCAATTTATTTCATTTGTGACCATTCATCTTTTATCTTTCAGTGTGTTTTTCACCTTACCCCACACTCTCATTGTTTTGTGAGCCCATTCCCACTTTCTTCCATAAGCAATATCTTTTACTTATCATCAATTTTATTCCATTCCACATCCTTAGAGAACTAAATTTGGCTTTAATTTCATGTTGTACCTTGTATTCGTGGGACTATGTAGGTATCATCTACTTGCCTAGTGCATCTAGAGTTAACTCAGCCACCCCTTCATTACTATTCTATCCCCCCTAATAATTATAATAGTGTTATTACTCATAATCTAGAGTCAACCTTTGTCATCTTACCTTTTCCATTATTCCCTATAATCTAGGGGAAACCTTTGTACCAAGAAAAACACTTCTATTATGCATGCACAAATAATTATATTACTTTTTCTCAATTTTGAATTAGATTAGTTGTTTATCCATTTTACATTAGATTAGTTGTTTATTCATTTAAATTTAGATTAATTAGTTGATTTAGATTAGTCATTTGATTTAGATTAGTTATTTGTTCATAATTTCCTTATCTTAGGTTGTATGTTACTTTTAATATAACCTAATTGTTTATTTCTTGTGATTTAGCTTGTTTATTTATTCATTGTGCCTTGGTTTAGGTTGTTTATTGCTCTTTCTTGAAATTTATTATTTTATTTGGTTGATTTATCTTATTTATGTTATTTTTTCTTGATTTTTTTGTTAACTTAATTTTCCTTTTCTTTTATGGTTATTATTTTTATCTTGGCTTAATTTTTGTGTTTGTTTATTTGTTTTTTAGTTTTTTTAATCTTAATTGGTTGATGACTAACATTGTTCCTTTCATTAGTGGTTTGGTTATTTTTATTAGGTTGTTTGTTTATCATTTCTTCATTTGCTTGTTTGTTTATTTTAATTGATTTTTGACTTTTTTATTTAATTGTGCCTTTCTTTTTTCTCATTTGCCCTATGTCTATTACATTTTATTTATACTTGATTCTAGTTTCACCATATATTGTACTTAAGTTGTGAATGTTGGTATTTATTCCTACACTTAGTTTATTTGTTTTATATTTACACTTGGGATTTGATTGTTCATATCTTACTTTTAAGTTGTTTTTATTTTCATTTAAATTAAGTTTTTCCATACTTAGGATATATATTGTTATTATAGTTGTCTATAATTATGATGCCTAATATCATAATCCATAAAAAAAAACTAGGCCAATGGATCTATCAAACAATGCAGTGGGTAATAATTCTTCTTGTTCATAAATGACACATCCCAAAAAAATACAAAACCCATAAGTAACCAACTCACCATGATTATATTATGTGTTAATACAGATTTGCATCTCTAAATAAGCATATATGTAAGTCATATAACATAAATAGATAAAAATAGTATACCATCTCATACACATAAAAATATAGTAAATGAGAGAGCATACATGTTTAAATAAAAGATAAACATCCACAATTTTCAATCATCACATCTAAACATGAGATCAACATGATAATCAATAGATCATCACATATATCAAAAGAATAATAGTCCATGTACAAAATAATCTAAGAACCAAATATTAGTTTCAATGTATCTTAAAAAATAATGGCATATACATCATGAATACATACATATCATAGTACCAACATACAAAAATATCCCAAACCTATAAAACATCAACTCTAACTCTGTGAGTCCATGTGTCCTATAAGAGGTGGTCCTAGTGGTCCTAATGGTGGTGGTCTTAGATTCTGTAACTAACTGACCTGAGCTGGCATCCCATGTGTCTTGGTCTTAGACAAAGATGACCTAATTCTAGCCCTATTTGCATCCCATAACTCAAATGTGGGAATTTATTGATCTCTAGAGACTATAGTCTCATAGTCCCATCAATAGTAGGAAGCCTAATCATTATCTTAAAGGCTCTCTAAGACAATCCTAAAAAATATTTATTGAGAGTTGGCACCTTGTGCCTCATCTTGATCATGATAGATCCTTTCTACATCTACTAAGGCCAAATACCTATCTAATATGGCCTAATACCATTATATTTGTACCTATACCTATACTTGTACCATTTATAAAACTTGTACATTTAGTTAGATAATATATAATTAAAGGGAAGTCATATCCTCATCTTGATATCTAACTATTCCTATAACTAACCCACTCTCCTCTCCAAACCCTAGATCTCACCTAGCCTAAATGTAATCTCCTCATATATAATGACACTATCCCTAGCCACTCTAGTTATCCCTAATGGCCCTACCTAGATTAGATCAATAGATGTACTTATTATACTTATAGAGATTATATTCACCATCATGGCCTAGGTGTCATTACCACCATCCTCTCCATCATCATCCTCATCATTTTCATCCTCACTCCTACTGTTATTCCAACTATTATTATCACTAGACCTTCTACTCATCTTAGCCTTAACCTCATCCACATCCATTAGCTCCTGACCTTGTACCTATCCAACTACCTATTTATGGGTTACCAGTCTCAATGGACAAACCTATACCCACTAATGTACATACATTGATGTCACACCTGCATCTGCATGGCCTCCTACATAGGCCCATGAAACCCATGACACTACACCATAAGTGGTTACCATTTCACTTGTCATAATCACTAGGTTAATATGGATAATCAATTAAGTGACATGATCAAATCGAATCAGCTCCATGGAAATATCATGTAGCATACCAAACTACCATACCTCCTAATCTAGATGGTACTCCTTAATAACATGAGATTGTCTCTATGTAAGCAAGCACCTGGTCATCATAAAATTGGTAAACCATGCATCCCATAACCACTAAATATTCTATATAAGATAGTTCTGCTAAATGAATAACTCATCCATCAACTCGTTAAACATACATTGGTAATAGTATATCTCATTGTAATGTCCCCTATAACCTACACCTTTCTAAGCCTAGCCATAATACAATGTCAATTGAGGGTATTTGACCCATCTCTAACCAATTGAGTACTTTATGGCTATATGCTCCCATCAGTGTCCTAAATTTCACCCTAGCTAAATAAGGGGATTGTTTAATTCCTTTGATACAAATCTAGTTTAAAATGGGATTGACCCTAGGATGTTGGTCACTTAAATTTGGATCAAACCTCTAAATAAGGCTAAGTTCCTTCCAGATATATAACCTAAACTAAATTCTGATTGGGAAAAGGGAGAGAGAAAGGGGCAACAATGCATGAAACCATATAAAGGAGGTGATGCACCAATAATGTGATTGTTTATCCACTCTATTTGAAATTATAAAAACACTAATGAGATTATATTTGCAATTCCAAATGGTTATTTATGCATTAGTATTTCAAGCAGAGGTTCACCAAGTGATCAAAACCTAAGGGAAGTGATGGAGAGGCCTAATTCAGGGCACTAACCAGTCAATGTATCCACTTTCTAGCTTTAATCAAATGACATTAAACACTAAACATAACCTACAAAACAAGATAAACTAGTAGCTAGGTGAGATCAATATTTGACAAGGGAATGATTTCTACCACATATGCAAATCAATCTAAAATTAACACACTATATAAGAATAATCAATCTTGGTAGAGTCTATTCATGCCTTAGAATCTTGTATTTATAGAAAATAAAGGAGAGAGGGAGCCAAGAAAGAAGAAAGCATTAAATGAGGTCCAAATTCTCTCAATGGATTAATACCAACTAGAGGATGTTGAGTCATGTTCTTATCAAAAATGAACATTTCAAAGGCTATGTCAAAGAATGGAATGATCCTCTATTCTTATCCAACCATCATATCTCCATATTAGGATTCTATGCCACTTTATATTTAATCTAACATGAGGACAAATATTTCATGTCTTAGAACTGACAAAGATGTTTGGTTTATTTTGAGTGGTTAGATATCCCTATTTATTGAAGATATGATGGTGCCTAAAGATAAGACATGCCTTCATAATCAAAAATATTTACCCTTCAGAATAGGTCTTATTGTAGATTGAAAACCAATCATAATATTGGTTTTACTATAGTAAATGTATATATGCAAAGCCTATTTGATGCTTGGTCCTATTTAGAAAACAAGTTATCAATATTTTGTATATGGCCTTTTAAAAAACCTATTTTACCTATATTGATCTCTGCTGGTAATGTTTGTTCTCACCGGTTCAACCTAGATTATGCTCAAGCTCTAGTCCCTTTGTATTTACTTTACCCCATCAAAAATTACTTCTTTAACTTCTAATAAAATCTTACTAGGCTCACCTTTGTTTAATTGGTTGTCAACTTATGACTCAAACCTATTGACTTCTTAACCATCTCACATTATTGATTCGATGGTTCATGAATGAACACAATATGTAGATCTTATGTTACGATTCATGTGATTTTGACACTTGTCATTTCCTTATCTATTGGTAGGATCTACTGACCTCTTTAACCTCTACTCACCATTAAATCTGAATATATGATCAAACATGTGTCATCATATCTACCTATGACCCACCATTTTAAGTCAATGGCTAATTCATGAGTCTTATTTTGACATCTACACTCCCATCATTTCACATCCATGTGACCATATTTGACATCAGTACGATCATCAAATTTAAACTCTGGTGGTTTATTTTAATGAGATTTATTTTAATTTTCAAATGATCATCAATGATGTCTATGGATTGTACTATTTTTATTAATCTCATTTTTTTAAATTCATAATATTGATTATCTAGGTTTTCTATTAATTGTATTTCTATAGATTAGTTTATCTCCCTTGTGTTATAACTATTTATATATTATTAAACCTACCTAATTTCTAAATCTAGGTTTAAATATTTATACCTTATGTGGTAGTTACATGTGGTTGATGATAATTTTTAGTGAAGGAAATAATAGATGTAGATACAAATATCCATAATGAGAACTTCATTTGGACGCTTCTCACAATACCATCCTTCATTGTAATAACCAAAGTTATATAGTTTTGGTGAAAAATCAAGTACAACACCCAAGAACTAAACATATTGAAGTTCATATGCATTTTATCTAAGTATAGTAATATATTAATTATATAGTGCTTGTATATATAATTAATAATATTATAATAATATAAATATAAGATATTGTAATAGAGTTAAAACATAATAATGTGTCTCGTTTATTATGTACAAAGGAAATGAGACCATGAAATTTAAACACCAATAGATTTTTATCTGAGCTTAAATTTGACATCTATGTGAACATTTCATTTTTCATGTCAATCTTGGAAAGCTTATATCTTGAGATAGAAAAAGCGTGAAGGCATGAAACTTGCAAGGGATGATCTAGATGTTAAGAGAAACATGTCCATGTAACCTAAAGTATTTTGAGGCTTTATAATAATAATTATCAAATGTGTAAATAAGTTGACTAATCCATTTCTAAGTGATATCTTGATGATAGTCTGATCTCTTTATACTTGTTCTTTTGAGATTTTTCTTGATCTTTAGTAGTTTAAATGATTTCCTCAAGCATAATAAAACTCGTCCATGACCCAAACTACAATATTTCCTATGTAAACTTACTTGTATCCTCCATTTAATCTCTATACCTATTCTTTTAGGATTAATAGAATTACACTTTAAGCTTGCTTAAAGTGTTTCAAAAGTGTTGCAAGTAATATGACCTCCCTCTTTTATCACTGAATCACTTCTTCAATTGAGACCCTGCTCAAGTATTTTATCCTTGTATGTAAGTCAAAAATGGCCAACATATTTGGTGACTCAGTTGGGAAACATGCATGCTATGCTTGAACTCAGACCATTTACATGATTCTTGGCACATAATAGATAACACATGTGTTCCATGACTACAAGAAACCTCTTGATTGACTAAAAAAGACAATAGATTCCACCAAAATAGGGAAAGAAACATGAAAAATAGGGAAGTTAACTAAAAAAATTATATTTTTAATCAAATCACTTATTTGGGACAAAACAAAAGTAAACTAGTCTAGCTAACCAAGACAAAACATGATCCACATGGATCAAAAGAGAAATATCTAAATTGACTCACTCTAAGAAATCAGACAAGTTGCAAAGCAAGGTGTTTATTGGACATAACCTTTGATGAGTGACTCTTATTTCCTAACAACTCTCTTATCATCTCCTCAAATGAGTCATCAATAAACAAATAGTCACCAATAAAAATGAACTCATCTTGCACTTCAGGATCTTTTTCATACTACTTGTCAACTACAACTTTGTCTAGTTATATCTCATTTATGCATTGTCCTTGAGTGACCTCATCTTTATTATCATCTATTGTGAGTTCATTAATCTCTTCAAGGAGATTTAAATATTTAACCCAATCTACATCATGTTCTTGAATAGGTGACTCTTGATTAAACTTCTCAATAACATACTCTCTAATGGGAAATATATCCTTAAAAAACTCTTCAATCTCCTATAGAGATTAAAAATATAGCTGACAATCATCTTGTTGTTATTCATTTTGATAAATTTTAATATAATTGGATTGAATGGTATCTTTATCTTTCTCAATGGGAGGTATCTCAAACTCATTTATGACTTTAACTAGTACCATTTTATGAACCTCTTCTACATCAAGATCAACATTCTCCTACACACCTGAGATATCTTCTTCAAGATCAGCTACAACTACCTTAAGTGAAGTATCAATGAGGATATATTAATCATACACACTTGATTCATCTTCTTCACATTCTCTAGTAACTTAACTTGTATTTTTAACCTATTTCTCTATATTCCATAGAATAGGCTCCTCTTGAAGAAAAGAGATGGTGGGAGGGTGATGAAATTCTTTGGTTTGAGATAGAATATGAAGTATGGAAGGTTGATCATGATAAAATTTTAGGATTTTGAGGTTAATGGAATCATTTATGGAGTTTTGGAGAGGAGGGAAAGAAAAACTTTTGAATACCTCTACATTCTACTCCTACTTGGCCATCACTTCATCAAAGTTTGAAATATCCATGTTCTCATGGACAACTTGAGCTTGAGGTATGAGTGGTGAGTAAAAAGAACTACAAGAAGGCTTAGTCTCTTGAATAGATTATTAAGTAAGCATATGAGTCTACTCTTGAATCCAACTAGATAGATCCCTTGGATCAAATTGAGTGATGTTAAGATCTTTATGAGAGTAAGGAACACAAGAAGACTGATAAGGAATAAAAGAGGGTTCTTGAGAAAACTAGTTCAAATCACCTTTCTACCTCTCCCAAGCCTTCATATTCTCTAATTAAAAGGTAAAAAACTCATGCCTCTCCTCTAGATCATTAGACATATTTATAAATAAACCATTCACTTCATCATACTAGGAATTTGAACATACTTTTCTTGTATATGCTAGAATTTTGAGATCTACCTCATCCATTCTTTCTTGGATATAAGGTTGCTCATGTGCAACATAATATATATATGGGGAAGGTGAAATATATTAATGATATTTATATGGTTCACAAGGGGAATAAGGGTCATACTCTTGACAATAAGGATCATAAAAAACTTGATAAGGCTCAACATAGCTTGGAAGAAACTCCTGGTAAAATTGATTAGGCTCATAACAAGGCTAATATGGATCGTGATAAGGCTAGTATGATCCATGATAAGGCTGATAAGGAGGTATTGCATAGCTATTTTGCTCATACATAGTTATTTCTCTAAATTTCATCTTGTTTCTATTTAAAGTAAGAAAATCATAATAAGGGTGTGTTAGAAGAGCCTATTTATTTGTGCACACATGATCTAGAATATCATGAAGAGCTCCTCTCTATCTTGGGAAGAATGACCTGTAGATAAGAAATCACTCATAAAAATGGGTTGTTAGATCGGTATCAATGTGGATTGCCTAGTGTGGGCTAGATCTAAGAAGCATGAGCTTACTAGGAGGCTATCAATCCACACTCTTAAAATAGTCAAGTTGGAAGAAATAAAGATAAAGTAATTGTATCAAATGATCTAAAATAATGAAAGGAAATGCAAGAAGAAATAAATGATTAATAAATTAAATAGACTACTTATAGTAAATAGTGGGTCAATATTAATGCTAAATAGGTCAAGTCAAGTCTAAAAAATAGGTGAGGTCTCTATGAATAGGTAGGGATGCAAAAAGTGGAATTTGGCTAAGGGTAAGTATTTAGAAATAACTTACTATTATTTCTTACCATAGTGACCATCGATAGTCAAGGTGACTGTCAATAGTTATGCTAATCATGAATGGTTGGGTGACCATCAGTGGTTGAATGTGACCATTGGTGGTTAGGGTGACCATTGATAGTCCTTGTAGGTTCTAAAAGTGTTGAGAAAAGAGTTTGATTTAGATTATATAAAGGGGATAGTACGTGGTTAGGGATTTGGTTAAGGTTAAGCATTTAGGAGATAAGATGCAAAGAGGTCTAATCCAAGTAAGGCAATCAAAAACCAAACAAATAAGACCTAAAATAATAAATGTACCTAGTTTATAACTTAATGGCTGATGGCTAATCTTGGAGCAATTTGGTAGAGTAATGGTACTTTTCCTCAAGAGAAATTATGGTAGAGGTTTGAGTCTCTATTATAGTTATTAAATTGCTAAAATGAAGACCTACTAGTTGATATCTTGATTACCTATGTGCTTGAATGTTTTATTATGGATACCCATTCACCTCCTACTCCCCTACTTTTATAGGCAAATGGAGATGGAGGTAGAAGGTTGCATAAGAGGTTAGGTTACTAATTTTGATACATCATGATGTGTTAGAAATGGGTAAGGGACCTAACCATCGATGATCAAGGTGATCGTTGGTAATCATTCTAACCATCAATGGTTAAGTGTCGAAGGTTAAGTTGGGTAAAAGGGGTGGATTTGGTTAGCTGGTCAAACTAATAATTTTTAGGTTCCATTAGGGGTCAAAGGGTCAATTTGGTCTTAAGGTGGTCGAGGGGTGTTTTGACATTTAGAACTATAGTGTGCAAAATTTTGGTGTCTATATGTAATTTGTGTTAGCAAGTTATAAAAAAAATCGATTATTTATTGAAGGTTGGTTACCCCAGGTATGGGAGGATGTGTTCCCCCTTAAACTTAGACTTAATTAAGTGAAATTGAATCTGGTGTGGGTCTGATAAGTGGTTATGGTGAGTCATGAGGTTAGTGATAATATTCATTGGGAATTTGAAGTGTAAACATATGCACAAAATGTGACTAAGTGTGATAGCCAAGATTATGTAAAGAGTAAGTTGTCATAGTCAGTATAAATAAGGTTGATCCTAGAAGGATTGGTGATGGGGTAACTAGGCCATAGCATTAGGCATATCTAATCAGGTTATTCCTATCAAGTCTCCTTGATAGGGTCAATATTTTCATGGGTATCCAAGGTAGGAAGTGTTCCCATGAAAAACACAAATGGTCTTGTGTGCACTAGGTGGTGTAAATGCAAATGTTCAACATGGAAAGGTTGGTTGGTGTGGTTAAAAGGACCAAGGAAAGGCCATCACAAAATATGCAATAGTTTGGGCCAAAATGACCAACATTAAGGTGGATGTGGTTAGGTGGTTGGTTGGTTGGTTGGTTAAAGAGGGTGTTCTCCAATGGTTCATGGTTGGTTTTTAGAGACTAGGTGTTCTCTAAGGGTTGGTTTTGTTTGGTGGAGAAGGGTAATCTCCAAAAGTGGACACAAAGGTGTTTGTGCCAATTTATTTGAAAAGTGGGTTTCCTTACCGTCAATGGTCAAGGGTCCCAAAATTGATCATTGATGGTCACCCTGACCATCCATAGTCAAGGGGAAACCTTTAAGGTTAGAGAATAAAAAGTGAAAAGGCTAAATAATTTTCATTATTTGCTTTCTGACTCTCTAAGTCTTGTGTACTTAGTGACTTTGGCATTTTGTGTGAGAGTGATGATAAGGTGGGGTCAATTGTTGATTGGTTAATTGGGTGCTTGTGCTGAACTAGTATGGGACTAAGGATATAGGGTGAATGAAGACACCTATGAATGATGGGAGCTAGGATTCCTCCTTGATGATGTTGAGGAATGAGGTAGGTACTACCTTAAATTGATAAGATGGTTTGATTTGGTCATATTTTAGTTGAATTTTGTTAGTTTATTGTTGGTTTGGGGGAGGGATTTGGGGTTTTGACCTAGTTTTAGGTTTAGGTTGTTATTTGTTGATTTTGTAGGTAAAAAGGTAAATTAGGGAATCATGTTGGTGGGGGATAGTGTAGAGGATAAAATTGGCTTAATTATTTGTTTGAAAAGGGTAATTTGGTTTGTTTTTAGATAGATATGGTTTGGGGTTTTACCACTAGTGATAATATATAGTGACCATCAGTGGTCATAGTCAATCATTGACCACCATATGCCAAATGTCTAGCTAACCATCAATGGTTTTAGTAACCATTGATGCTCGACTGAAGGGTTAGGTGGTTTGGATAAAAGGTTTAGGAAAATGGGTTAAGGGTAAGATGTTTTGATAAAAGATGAAGGTTAGTGTTTTTGATAAAAAGGGGTAAGTCTAGGGTTAAGTTATAATGTTTGGTAATGCTAAGGGTATCAAAAGGATATGTTGATATAGTTTATCTTGGGTGTAAGGTAGGATTAAGAATGGGTTGATGTAGTTTGAATGGGGGAAAATAAGTGTTCTTAGGTTAGGGTGAAATGAGGTAAAAAAGAGGTGAATGTTCATGGGTAGAGTAGTTAAATATAAAACTAAGTGTGTTTTCAAAAAAAAATTCTAGGTGAAAGATCAAATCTAGATATGGGATTAGGTCCCTCAAATCTTTGTGGAGATCTATTAAGGGATGACTGATGATGAATAAACACACATGGAGGAGGTTAACCTCAATTCAATGATGTACTTCTAGCATGTGTCACGAGATGTGATGATGATCATGGCACTCATCGAGAGATGGGATCTGACCATAAACACTTTTCTCCTATCGATGGGAAAAATGACCATGATACTAGAGATTTTACATAAGATTACGTGGTTACCCATTGGGAGAGCCAGTATATCATATTGAGAGAAAGGAGAGAGATGAACATAGGGATCTCTTATATAGTGAGGATCAAAAGCTCACTAGATGGCATGATGGTGGCTTTAGTTATAAGCCATTATATCAAAGGGTTAGAGATGATAGGTGGTTATTGATGATGATGATGACGATGATCATGATGATGATGATGATGGTAGTCTCTTGCTTTGCATTATCAAATTTGAGTAGTAGGAGGTTTCCCTATTTTTTGTTAGGAGTTTAGGTGGAGATGTTTCTTGGTCAGATAGTCATAAGAGCTAGAGGAGGCATGAGGGATATTGATTGGTTTAAAGGGGAATTAAATGTGGTTCTTGATTACAAGGAGATACCTATTAGATTAGAGGTTGATGATGTCAATTTCTTTGATGGATATGTGGCATGATATCAGGCCATCTATATATCTATGGATTTTAGATGGGATTATTGGGGTAGGTGCCTATAGATGTAGATCCAGTTGGTGGGGGTCTATAGGTATAAGTATATGGAGGTAGCCCTAATGGATAGCTAGGAGTGGCACTAGACATTGCAAGGCACAAATTACATATTTATAAGGGTAGGTGGCCACATGTAGGGCTGGGTTATGACATTATAGTGTTAAGTTACCACTGTGACATGGGAGAAGGACTAGGCCAAGACTTCACTAGGATTGTTGACCCAAGAAAAGGACATATTGAGACAAAGAGGAGTCACTACAACACTAGTAAGACCACCAAATAACATCCTTATGGAAAAATACTTGGACATAGTTGAGGATTTATGTTATTATGAGGCCATAGTTTTGACATAATGTCCACAAGAGCCCTAATGGGGTGAGTAGAAAGCTATCTTAGTAGGTGGTGTAGGTGTAGTGACTCTAGGTCAATGGTCTACTTTGGTGGGTGGATAGGTAGGTACCTTAGGGAGTAGGTACCAGATGGTAGTGGTTCCTTAAGGGAATAGTATATGATATGATGTGTAGAGATGTATATGATTTTGACACTGGCCTACAAGATGATTAATAGAGATGTATATGTTTTGAGAGAGAGATGTATATTATTTATATGTACTATTTTATGTTTATGAGACATGATGTATAAGATGTGTGTGTGTGTGTGTGTGTGTGTGTGTGTGTGTGTGTGTGTGTGTTTGTGTGTGTGTGTGTGTGTATTTGATTTTATGGTTCATGGTTCATGGTTTTGGATATTTATAGTTTTTTTATGATTATGCTCATAAGATGTAGACTCACTAGTTTAGGTATGTGATGACCATGGATGATGTTTTATGATAAATGGTTATACATGATTCTAATGATGTGATGATTTGGTTATGGTTATGATGTTTTGATTATGGATATGTGATGTGATCATGGTTTATAATTATATAGGTAATGTGGTTTATGATGTTTATGGTGTTTGTTTTAATTATTATGATTATGATGATGTGATGATTTGTTTTTTAGATGGATATGATGTTTATGATTATAGATGTAATGTGGTTTATGTTTATGGTTATGATCATGATTTTTTGATTATGGTTATGGTGTTTATGGTTTATATTTATGATTATTGATGTATATTTATTTTGTTTGATGATGGTACATAAAGTAAGTTTACATAACTAAATGTGGGTAAAAGAGATAAAAAAACATGAGACATATGTCTAAGTGAATACATGAACCAATTAGGAAAATATAAGGAGTATACATGATGTTTAGTCATTGGTAAATACTAAAATAAACCAAATTTATATTGGGCTAATGAACATAATCCCCTTGAATGCTTCACATTATCATGCATTGGTTGATAAAAAGGTGTCTTAATCACATTGTGTCAAGTAAGCTCAAAGTCCCTTGATTTATAGATGTTATAAAGGGGATATAGGTGATAGTTGAAGTGAAGGGGAGTGTATCCTTCCTATAGGTTGGTTTTCCCCTTTTTTAGGTGACTAAATAACCATAATAGACAAGTCCATATTTTAATGCAAGGTGTAGACTGATCGATGTAGGAAGTCTACTAATACTATATATGAAAGCTAATTGTAGCTTTCTTGGGATAGCTTGTTCTTAATTTTACTATAAGGTCATTTGTTGTTTGATTTTGATAGGTTTGTTAAGATGATCAGCATATGAAGTTTTAAATGATTACTCTGAAAAATTAACTTAGCCATACTTCAAGGGAGTGATCCAAACTTATGTTTTTTCATTTTGGTAACTATCCTTCAAGGCAACTGTCTACCTTTATAAGTAATTTTTAAATTTTGGGTAGCTATCCTTCAAGGGATTAGTCTACATGCTAGAGATGTTGAACCAAGAGATATCTAGGTATCCTAAATTATTTTGATGTTAGGCTTGATATGGATAAGTCTATTCAGGTATAGAGGTTTAACTTTATGAGGGCAAAACCTAGATCACAAGCAGTTAATGATAGGTGAAAGGGGTGGTTTTGAGAGATAATAACCATGGGATTCTATACATTTAGGGATGAAAAGAATCCATGAGAACCATTCCATAGGTAGAGCTATGGTACCTATATGTAATCATAATTTCATGATGCACAATGGATTAATCCTAGATTAGATAAGATAGAGCACACCTACACTTTTGATTGGGCATACACTTGTTAAGTGGGAACATGACCAATATATGGATCTGTTAGACCTAATTAGGGGATCACTTGTATCATTAGTCACAATGAATAATTATAGGAAGGGTTACAAATCCTATAGTGTAACACAATCACACGACAACCCTAAAAGAGTCTGATGATTTAATGCTCACTTATATAATAAACAATAAAGTAAACTATTCTAATAACAAGAAAAGTAAACTAATCTAGTGCACACCAAAGCTTATGGCACAAAGTGAGGGGTTAGATGCAAAATAATCAAATATATATAGGTAAATTCAAATAAAGTAAGTATGAGTAACACCCTAATATATAGAATATGAAGAATAATATTATTCGAGCCAACACTTATGCTACTTATATCTACTAAAAGAGAGGAGAACAAAGTTAGAATATACTTACCTTAATGTGAACCCATCACGATTCAATCTCTCCCTTGGCCAATAGGGCTTTAAAGAGTTTTTTTTGGTTCATAAGGATCACTTTTTTAGGCCAAAGCATCCAAAACCTATCCACAAGAATATATTCTCCAAATAAGAAACCTAAGCTAAGACTCCTAAAGTAAAATGATGGAAGAGTAGATTGTGAAGAAGCATGAGTAAATAATAACTCTTTATTACATATTCTTAATTATGATTGAAATGACCTTATGTATATAGGAGTATCTCACTTGAAAATCATTTAGACATGTCATCTATTCTATGTTGATCAAGTCATCCTAGTACATTCTTAGGTTCATGCCTAAAATTTCTATTAGGTTAGTCAAAAGACAAAATAACTAAAAGAGCTAAAGTGACCCCATAATACACTAGGTCAACCAGGTTGATCTATTGTATTAAAAAGGCAAAAAGGGTGTAAAATAAGGAGAAGAAGGATAAGAAGAGGAAAATACTAGAGGAATGTGCAAGGGATGATAAATAGCTTAGGGGAAGGTTTTAGGAGCTGAATGGATTAGGAATAATGTGGAAATAAGGGATAATAATCCTATGAAGCACCAAAGGTCTACCCACCCCTTTGTTAGTGCACCCATTAAGGCATGTAATCAGATATATTGAGCCATGATGGGTTCTTATAAGATGTAACGTGTCAATATTTGATAAAAGTTAAAAATATTATGTGTATACATATGCCCCACTCAAAGCTCATCACATATCACTAAGGTGTAATAGGGGATGGTAGTTCAATAAAGAACATAAGGACACACACAATGTTGATGCTAAAAATAAGTTATGGTATTTTAAAAATCATAAAATAACTAAAAGTAAATGACATAAAGGAAAACTAATCTAAAAATTAAATAACTAAAAAGTAAAACTGATGTGTACCTTGACATAAATTTTATTATGGGATGGTTTCCAGGTGTGTTTTAGTTTTGATTGTGTAGGGAATAGAGATTGCTTTCAACAAACTCATAAATACAAAACTAAGGAGCAAAAATAAATAAATTCAAGAAAATCCAAGATAATTGATGCTATGTAGATGGGATGTACTTGGGAATTTGGTAAGCTAGGTGACAAGTGCTATATTAGACCAAATGACCAAGTCAAAAAAGAGTAAATTAGGTAACCAAAAATCCAAGTCTATTAAATAATAAAAATCTCAAATAAGTAAAGTAAGATTAGGAAAAGGCAAACTCACCAATTCAAACCAAGGATACATGTTTAAAAAGGAATGATAAGCAAGATAAATCAATGGTAAAACAACATTGATGAGTGATCAGTAACATTCCACATCTCAATAATCAATGGAAAAATGTACATAAAATGGAAAACACCATTGATGAGTGAGCATTAATAAGCCACATCTCACTCAACAATGGAAAAAGGGGTATGAACTTAGGTGTCGATAATAGTAGAATAGTAAAATCATGATAAATGGAAAAATAAAGGTAAAGTAAGTTTAGTAAATGTAAGATGAAGTGAATAATATGATCCAAAGTTACTCAAACATGTTTTTCATTTAAAGATAGATAAAACTGAAACAAAGTAGTGATAGCATGTTTTTATGTAATGAAGAGGAAGGAATTTAAAGAAGAGGGAAATAGATTTGGAATCATAATTTTTATATCAAGGGAGGAGATGAAATGGGTAGAGGGGATAATGAAGGAAAAACCAAGGTAGATAAACTCTTTATCAAAGTCAACACACTCAACTTTGGTTTCTTAAAACAAGAGGACTGTCGACCTTAGGGAATTTGAATAACTTCTCTTAGATACATAGTTATTAGGTCAAAAAATGGAGTATATAGATCATCCCATGAAGGCTATATGCATGAAAATTAAAATGGACCTACCTCTCCACAATGTGTTACCTACTCTTAAGGAACCCTTATAGAGACATTGACCTACTATGAATACTAGGTACTTACATGAGAAAGTAGGTAGCATCATAGATTTTTTTTAATTCCCCTTTTCCAATCTACTAGCCTACCACACCCCAAAGGACTTTTGCTCTATGTGAAGCCAAATTTGGAGTTTTAGATTTCATTAGAGATAGGATATGTGATTGCAATCACATCTTTTGGTATGAATTTAAATTTTGAAATTTGTATGTTGCCTTTTAGATATCATTGCCTTTTATTTCAAATGATTTGGCTTTTAATTTTCTTGATGGATTTTTCTATTCCTCCTCAATACAAATTTGGAAAGCCAAACATGGGTGCTAAATATGACTTTCACTTGAAAACTTTGGGACAATGTTGCTAAGAGAGAGAAACTTCAAAGAGCATGGGGTCCAAGAGTCTAGTAAATATAGGTGAAATAAAGGTGTTATCTTTACTTTGACCTTGTTTTATCCAATGTGGATATGAAATAAAGGGAAAATCAATAATAATGACACATGGAATAATTTAAATTTCTTTAAATTATAAAAAAATGTGACCAAGGGAAACAATAATGGATACAATGAAAATAAAATGTGATCCTTTATCATCAGAAAGAGGGAAATAGAGGAAAACATGCTAACATAGATTGTTGTGCAAATTCCATCTAGAAATAGAAGCAAAAGCTAATATATAATATTAAGGATCAAAGCCATGAAAATAATTGTAATTTTATGAGGTTCAGGCCCTATCTATGGTCTTACAAAGTAACTCATAAAAGAAAGACCCATGAGGGTGCTGATAAGCAAGAGAAAATCAAAGTGAGAGAGCCTTTGTAAAAATCACTTCATAAAAGAAAAACCTAAAGGATACCAAAATAGAATTGACAAGAAGTAATAAGAGAAAGAAAATAAGTAAAATATGGTTGTTTTGTGAGGTATGCTAGGTCCTATCCATGGTCTTTCAAAGAAACTCACAAAAGAAAACCCAAGGGGCACTAGATCAAAATTGGTAAATAGAAGGAAGAATGAAAAATAAGATAAAATACGAGAAAATAAGGAAGACTATAGTACATCAAGAAACCAAAAGTATAAAAAGGGAGGACTAAGGGTTTGTGAATAAGAGGGAAATGCTATAGAGGGAGAGACTCATGCTTTATTAACCTACAAAAAGTATTAGATAGATATAAATATAAAGCATAATAAGAAGGAAATGATTAGGTGAAGTATTTTTTTAGGAATTGAGCATTGGTGGGTTCTTTGAAAACATTACCTTCATTTTCTTGAAGGTGATATGTACTTAGAACAAGATTATCTTTAACTAAGTATAAGCCCCACCATTTTTGGGCATACTTGCCTTATTTGTCATGAATTTAATCTAGTTTAAAGACAAGATCACCAACATTAAATGTGTGGATTTTGACACATTTTTATGTTGTCAGGCAATGTAAGCCTTATATTCATGATTATGTTATAAGGCAAAGAGGCTATGTTCATCAAGTAGAGCAAGATCATGAAGGAAAGCTTTGTGTAATTCCTCATTAGAAATGATATCATGAAGAGATATGTGAATAAAAGGAAGCTCAACTTCAAGAGGAATAATTGATCCAAAACCATAGACTAGAGAAAATGGAATTACCCCAATGGCAGTATGAATACTAGTCTGATAGGCCCAAAGTGCAAGATAAATATGGATATGCCAATCCATACAATTTTCATGAATTATCCTTTTAAGTATTTTATTGAGAATCTTGTTAGTGGCCTCAACTTGACCATTGCATTATGGATGATAAGGAGTGTAAAATTTGTGATTAATCTTAAATTTTGTGTAAATTTGTTTAACATGTTTATTTTTGAAATTATCACCATTATCAAAAATGATGGTGTGAGGAATGCTAAAACAACAAATGATTTGGTTAAGAATGAACTTGGAAATGATAGGATTGATAACATTAACAAGGGTAATGGATTCAACCCACTTGGTAAATTACTCGATAGTGGTGATAATAAAGATGTGCCCATCTTGGGAATGAGGAATTTTACCAATGAGATTGAATTGCCATGTGGAAAATGGCTAAGGATATTCAATGGTTTAAAGTTTAACTAGTGGTGAATGAATGAGATCATTTTGACGCTGACAAGGATTACACTTTTTAGCATATTCAATAACATCCTTTTCTAGAGTAGGCCAATAATAACCCATACATAATCATTTCTAAGTTGTAGTGTATCCACTACGATGACCACCATAAATGCCCCCATGTTCTTGTTTAAGTAGAGGAAAGACCTCATCTTGCATGACACAATGGAGTAAGGTACCTTCAACATTATGATAATAAAGTATATTATGTATAAATATGTACATTAAATCTTGTTTATGGAGATGTGTCTTTTCATGAGAATCTAAGTTAGGAGGATAAGTTTAATGTCCTAAAAATTGGATGATATCTTGATACCATGGGCATTATCAGATGATGAAATCTTTGATGTGGCAAATAAGTGAATCAGTAGGCTGAGTAAATGATGAGGATTTTATTATTTATATGATAAAATAAGGATCATAAAGAACTTGACATGGATTAAAAAGATACATTAAAGAGGCAAGAGAATTAGTAATGGAATTTTTATCTCTAGGAATAGGCTGAATTACAAAAGAGACAAAATCCTTGGCAAGATTGATTATAATTTGATGATAGGCGATAAGTTTTTCATGTTTAAATTTATAGGCACTACTAAATTAATGTTAAATGAGTTGAGATTCACCTAAATAATGAAGTTATTGTATCTCTAAATCAAGAGTAATTCTCATACCTAATATAAGAGCTTCATACTTGACCATGTTATTGGTGACATCAAAATGTAAAACATAAAGCTAAAGAAATGATCTTGCCAAGATGACTAGTGAGAATACAACCTACCCTAGCTCCATGAAGGAATTTAGTTCCATCAAAGTGGAAGGTCTAAGTATCCTCATGCAATTCAACATTAATTTTAGGAAGCCCCTTAAAAATTATTGTTGCTTTAGTATTAATAGAGGGAGGGGAAGATTCATCAAGTTTATTAGCTTTAAGATCAAAAATAAAGCTATGAAAGTAATCTTTAAGAGAGAATGATTGATTAAGACCTTAAATATAAAGGATGTTATCATCTATAAGGTTGTCTAGAAGGGAAGAAGTGGCTAGAATAGGAGTTGTGGAAAGTTGGTTAGCTATGACTTGCCTTTTGACAACTTTTTACATGATAATGTGAAGATTAAATTCCATTATTAAAACCATCCACTTGCCAATTCTATATCTTGGAAGAAATTCTTTGGATAATAAATGATTAAGGGGGTTTGAATGAATGATGACATAGGTGGTTTGGTAAAGCATGTAGTGGTGAAGCTTTTCAATGGAAAAATAGATAGTGAGGCAATCACACTTAATTTTAGTATAACATGTGTCATAATCGATGAGGCCTTAGATAATATAGTAGATGACATACTCTTTTCTTGTATCATCCTATTGGGCAAGAATTTCCCGAACTTAAATAGGTGTGAAAGAAGTATAAAGAATTAAAGGTTTATCATTAGAAGGAGGAGAAAGTGTAGGTGGATGAAGCAATGACTCTTTCATATTGTCAAATGATTTTTGACATGGATTTGTCCATTCCAAGGTTGTACCTTTCTTAAGAAGGGAATTAATGTATTGAATTTGATAATCCATCTCGAGAATGAATTATCCAATTTCCCCAAGTTTTCCTAAGTAGGTATGAATATCAATAATAGAGAGAGGAATGGGCATGTTAATAATAACATTAATCTTGGTTGGATCAACATTAATTCCATGAAGAGAGACTAAGAATCCTAACAATTTTATATATGTAACTCTAAAAACACATTTGAAAGTATTAAGTCAGACTTTATATTTAAGGAGGTGGTCAAAGATGATGGCAAGATCAGAAAGGTGGTGTTTATGATGCTTGGATTTGGTGATAAGATCATTCATGTATGTTTCAACAATTTTATGGATGATGTCATGAAAGATATGATTCATTGAACATTGGTAAGTGGCCTCAACATTTTTGAGATAAAAGGTCATTTTTACATAACAATAGGCGTCCTATTCTATGGTAAAAGTAGTCTTATGTTGGTATTCAAGAGCTATATGAATCTGATTGTATCCTAAAAATCCATCCATAAGAGATAACATTTAATATCCAACCATAGAATAGACAATAACATCTATTTAATGAAAAGGAAAGTTTTCTTTAGGATAAGCAAGACTAAGATTATGGAAATCAATGCAAATATGAATGACCATAGTGACCTTTTTTCAAATAGGAACAATATTGGAAACCCATTCAAAATAATGCATAGGTTTAATAAATTTAGAATTGAGTAGTGTTATGATTTCCTTATGGCATAAGTTGTTAACTTCAGGAGGAAATTTTCATCTCTTCTGATTCATAAGTTTGGCATCAGGATAGGTAATGATGTTATGGACCACTATGCTAGGGTCAATGCTAAGCATGTCTTAGTAGGACCATGTGAATTCCTCTTGATACTCATCAAAAAATAGGATGAAATTATCATGTTCAAAAGGTGAAAGTTCTTTGTAAACTGTGATCAGTCGAGAGCACAATGGAGTACCATATTCAATATGAGTTATTTTTTCAATAATCATGGTATTACCATCTTGAAAGTTATATGGTGTGTTAGGTAAGGAGGAAATTGGGTTAGTTTTAGGATCAATGCTAGTGATAAAGTTGTTGAAGTGAGGAGTTTTAGTTTTAAAATGTCCAATTTTATGATGTTTCCAAGGGAGTTGAGGTTCTCAGGCATAAAGTAATTCAAGAATAGATTCATCACTAGGCAAAGTAGGAAGAGGACCAAAATACTCAACATATACTTCTATATTTAAAATTTGGTTACCATGATGATCATATTCATAATGTATTTGATGAACATTGGTTACCTTGGCATTAAGTGTGATTATAGGAGTAGAAGAAGTAGATGGAGTAGATTTGTTGGGAGGATCCAAAGGAGGTAGAGAAGGTGAATGTGCTTCAAGATTTTTGAAAGGTGTAAGTTGTTATACCACCCAAGGGTAATGGATAAGAGGATAATTAATAGGAATCACATAACCCTCAAATTATAAGTGTTTAGCTATAGAAATGGTATGCACATCTTGATTGGAAGAATGAATTTGGGCTAAGTAATTTTGATAATGTAAGACATCCAAGTCTCTTTATTGAGCTTGGGACATGATATAGTTGTCATCATATGTAGGAGAAATTGTATATGCTTGGGATCAAAGAGGATCTTCATAAGGTGAAATCCCAAGATTATTGAATCTTCTAAGAGACATAGTGAGAGGATCTTGAATTAATTTAGCCACTCAAAATCATTGAAAGTAAAATAATATTTAGGTAAATATGGCTCTTGAGAATTACATATAAGGGGAAAATAGGTAATCTCATTCATGACAGGAATGGTATGATCCCTAGATAAAATAAAAGGAGGAAGCCATTATGAAATATATGGAGGTAATCTAGTGGTGTTAAAAATATGTTGTAATTCATTAGGATCATCATCATCAAAATCTATATGTCTAACTTATAAATTAGGATTCATATTGATGAACTCAGGTAAAGAAGTATTATTAATTTTAGGGATCATAGGAATACAATATTATGATTTAGGATTAGGTAATTAGATACTCCATGTGTTTAGATCAACTTCATGCTTATAATGTTTTCCATTATGGAGAAATTTAATGAATTGATTTCTAGAAGAAGCAGTGGCCCTCATTCGATGAGTCCATATATAACCAAGGAGTATGTTATAAGATAAAACAAGGTTAAAAACTAGGAGTTTATTCTGAATGGTCTTAGGACCAATGGTTAAGGGAAGCCATATACAACTAAGTGGCTTTTGATTAGTCTTGTCAAAACCATGAAAAGTAAGACAAGTTTGTTTAAGATGGCTTTTATTATAACTAATTTGTTGTAAAAGCCACAAAGAGGTTACATTATTACCAGAACCTTCATCAACTAATTTTTTTTGAATGAGGGTGGTATTAATGTCTATTTTGATGAAGAGACGTGGATCATTGGCATGAAAGAGGATTTCATCATTAATAATGTATTTTTTAAGGAATTAAATGGAATGTTTTGAAGGACATATAGATTTAATGGTATTAATGTTAGTTGGTTGAGAATCAATAAAAGGTGGTTCTTCCTTTAAGGAAGATGGATCTTCAATATCTTATAGTTGTTGCATAAGTCATTTTTTATGATAAGGTGAAGTGTGAACCAACTCTATAAGAGGAATATTGCATGGCATAGGATTAAGTTCTTTAAGAAAATTCTAATGAGATTTAGAAGAAGAGCCATGGGGTTTAGAAGACACATTAGACTTTAGAGGAATAGATGTGGTTGGAGGATTAGAAAGAGGAAGTTATTCCTTAGGTGCTTCTGATTCAATATTAATGGTGGTGGTATCTTTAATAAATTGTTCCTCTAAAGAAGGTTTCTTAGTCTTAGTAGCAAGATCATTGTGCGTAGGTTTTTGATGACAGTTAACTTTAGTTGTATTGACATATTAAGAGTTGTTAAAGTATTGATCATAATTGACATCAATTGCACAAACATCCTTAGAAGTTGATTGATTATGGGAAGAATATATTTGTTTATTATATGTAGAAATTTTAGAGGATTGTTGTTTTTGAGAAGGATTAGTGTGTTATTGATGATGATGTTTGATCATGGTTTCATTGTCAAGGGAATCACCAAGCATGTAAGAAATAACACATTTAGAAATCCCTCTACAAGATTCGTGAGAATGTCCAATGTCAACATGAAACCAATAAAAGAGATTGGGATCACACCGATTAGGAGGAGCATTAGGATATATGAAAGGTTTAGAAGGTGGTAAAAATTATCTCATTCAATGTACCAAAAGTGGTATGTGAGATGGTAAAGGCATATCATTTTTGGCAACTTTTGATTTGGCTTGAGAAGTGTTATTAGTGAAACCATTGGATGTTTGGAAAGATACTTTAAGAATCTTAGAATTAGGTTAGAATTGTTTTAGAAGAGATTCTTGCCATTTATCTTGTTTAAGATCTTCATTAAGAGTTTTAAGAGAAAAGTTTCAAACCTTATATTGAAGAGTGGGAGTTAAAGTGGTGGTAAAGATTTTGAATAAGTTATCATCAGACATATTATGATTAGATTTATGAGCTAGGGATTTCCATCTTTTGATAAAGTCATGAGTTGATTCATTAGGATTTTTCTTAACATTTATGAAATGGATAAGACAATTTTTAGGAATATCATTGTTTTGAAATTATTTAACTAAAAGATTGACCAAATATTCAAGTTACCAAATATAATGTTCATCTAATACATCATCAGTAAAAGTTTTAATGAAGATTTTAGTACTAGTAAATGTATTAGTTTGGACACATTATTTGTAGAGATTACCAAAGGCTTTAAGAAATGAGGTGGGGTCTTTAGTCCCATCATATTTGATAGTTGGTGATATGTTAAAAATGTCAATAGATACAATTGAAGGGAGCTAAAGGTTCATTTTGAATGGTTTAGAGCATATTTTTATTCATTATTGGTTGAGGAATAACATTACCTGAGGCATATCTAAGAGGTGGAGGAATGTAGTTTGGATTAGCTTGAGGATGCATGATTGGAGTTTGATTAGTTACATTAATTAAGTGTTTTTATAGTTGTATCATTTGATTGGTATTAGAGTTTTGCATAATGTTCATTTTTAAAATTACTTGAGCTAATATTTGGGTTGTATCAGGTGGTGGGTTACTGTTAGAAGGAACACTCCCCAAATTGGTGTTGGGGGGAGGATTGTTAGAAGAATTATTGTTAGTGTGATTGTTAAGTAAACTTGTGTCAATCACTCCTACATTAGTTTGAAGATTTTGAGAATTTTCTTGATAGGTGTAAAAGGGATTAGATCCATCAAATTCATTCTGAGGTTTTACTTAAACCATGTGACAATTTAAATATGAAGGAGGAGAAGAGGTGCCCCAAGAGTGATGGTTCTCTCAGAAAGAAAATAAAGGGAGAAATGAACATCCTATATAGGATCTAAATGGATAAAGACTATCAAAAAAGATTCTGATAGGAGACCTCATTCTGATTAAAAGGAAATGAATATAATGAAAAATGAAAGATATGGAGAATTAGGTTCATAAATAGGGATAGAAAGAAATATAACTAGGTCAACCTAATGTAAAAATAAGACCTATAAAATATAATGGGTAGACTAGATCAACCTAGTTCAGTGAACAGGGGCAAAAAATAGGATCTACAACCCTAGGTTGACCATATTGATGTAGTACAGTAGATAAGGAAAAATAAAGGATTGATAGTAAGATAAGAAATAAAACAAGATAATTTTTAGCTAATCCAAGAAAGTAAATGTTGAAAGTAAATAAAAAATCAATTAAATTAATGTTAGTCAATCCAATTGATGTACCCAAAGCAAAAATCTTGCACCAATATTGGCTAGTGTAAATTCTTATGCACACAATTGAGCAAAGAGCAAGAAAATAACTTGGAAAGTAAAGCTAGATAATTGGTTAACCTATAATGTTAGATTATTAATAATGATTTTAAATGATAGAAAGTTGGCTATAAATAATGTACTAAATAATAATCTATGGATGGTTTTATGTGAGTTTAAGATGAAAGGGACTATAGTGGTAATGATACATGCTTGATATTGGGGCATACCCCCTTATGTCACACACCAAAATGATAAGAGTGTCATATTCTTAGCCAAAATATACCATTAACCATGATTTATAGTTGACCAAAGTATCAAGTCAGCTTCCCCCTTGGTGATGAAATCTAAGTAGGTTAGCTTGGGTAGTCAAATGTTAAAATGCTTTTTGATGTTTAAGTGATTTGACCATGTGTGCATAAAATAGAAATAATGCAACTAAGTGGTTAATTAAAAACCTTCTAATTAGACTATGTGAACTATTATAAGCATGCAAATAGTTAAAATGAAAGATATTATTAGTATATAAGGTGAATTTTGACTTTGAAACAAGGTATAGTGAAAGCACTGTATACACAAAAAATAGAATTAGGTCAAGAGTGTCAAGATAATAATATTTAAAATAGGGTTTGGAAAACCTACTAGGTTGACCAAGTCAACCTAGTTATTTTACAAAGCAAATAAGACACAGAACTAGGTCGACCAAGTCAATCTAGTTGTTTGTGTAGAGGTAGTTTTGAAGAATGCAAACTTGAAAGGAAAGTAAATAAATAGAGAGATAAAAAAGAATATAAACTCACCTTAATAGTTTAGAGATATAATATATTGATCCAAAACATATAAACTAGGTCAAGCTGGTCAAACAAGAACTACAAAAATCTACTAAAAAAGTGTTGAAAATGCACTAGGTTAACCTAGTTAGTTGGACTGAAAGTCTAGAAATGTATTAGGTTGAGTTGGTCAACCTAGTAGGATGATCTAAAATTTTGGAAACTAGAATATGTACCTGGTTGAGCTGATAGATAAGGGTATACAAAGACTATTTCAAAGTGACTAGAAATACACTAGGTCAACCAAGTTAACCTAGTAAGCTAAACTAGTATTCCAAAAAGTGCTAAAAACCTATATTGGGTTGAGCTAGTTGATCTAGTTGCCTATTCTTAGGCATAAAGAAGAAGAAAATTTTGTTTACAAAATTTAACTAGTATATCACAAAATATGATAGAAATGATAACAATGTTACAAAGTAATGAAATAAGAATGAATAGATCCAACAAAGATTTGGTTCACACCACGTTCACCAAAATGTATGTAATCTTAATTGCATGATGCAAAATGAATTAATCATAGATCAGATAAGATAGACCAAACCTATATTTTTTATTGGGGATACACTTTTTAAGCGGGAGCATGACCAATATGGGGATCTACTAGACCAAATTTGGGGATCACTTGTATCATTTGATTATAACACATCATGCTATGAAGGGTTTAAAAGATTATATTCTAACACAATTGCAAAATAAATCTAAAAGAGTCCTATGATTTGATGTACACTTATATAATAAACAAAAAATTAAACTATTCTAATAACAAGAAAAGTAAACTAATCTAGTGCACACCAAAGCTTGTGGCACAAAGTGAGGGGTTAGATGCAAAAAAATCAATATGTATAGGGAACTTTAAATAAATTAAGTATGAGTAACACCCTAATATATAAAATATGAAGAGTAATACTATTTGAGCCAACAGTTATGCTACTTCTATCTACTAAAAAAAGAAGAGAACAAATTTAGAATATACTTACCTGAATGTGAACCCATCATGATTCAATATCTTCCTTAGCCAATGGATATTCATAAGAGGTTGTTGTTATTCATAAGGATCAATTTTTTATGCAAAAGCATCCCAAACCTATCCATAAGACTAGATACTCCAAATATGAAACCTAAGATAAGACTCCTCAAGTAAAATGGTGGAAGAATAGATTATGAAGAAGCATGAGTGAATAATAACTCTTTGTTTCATATTCTTAATAATGACCAACATTACCTTGTATATATAGGATTATCTCACCCAAAAATCATTCAAACATGTCATCTATGCTAGGTTGACCAGGTTGACCTAGTACATTCTCAAGATAATGCTTAAAATTTGTGCTAGGTCGACCAAAAGATAAACAAGTCAAAAGAGCTAAAGTGACCCTAGAATACACTAGATCAACCAGGTTGACCTATTGTACTGAATAGGTAAAAAGGGTGTAAATTAAGGAGAATAAGGATAAAAAGAGGAAAATATTATAGGAATATGCAACGGAGGAAAAATAGCTTAGGGAAAGGTTTTAGGAGCTGAATGGATTGGGAATAATGTGGCAATAAGGGATAACAATCCTATGAAGCACCAAAGGTCTGCCCACCCCTTTTTGATGCACCCCTTAGGGCATGCACTTAGATATATTGAGTCATGATGGGTTCTTGCAAGATGTAAAGCATCAGTTTTTTATAAAAGTTTAAAATATTATGTGTATATAGTACCCATATTTAGGATTTGGCTATGACTATGATGGTTAATCACATGATTATATGTTGTAATCATTTGTCCTCATAGGGATAGGATGAGGTTATGATGAAGATGAAAATATAGTAAATTAAGGGATGATCTTAAGCTAGACAAAAGATGAGTTTTATCCTTTTAACACAAGAAAAGACATATATGTGAAGCATTGAGAGGCTCATGTTATGGTTTTTTGCAAGAGAGGATAAATGATAAGTTCCTGATCCTTTCTTCTGGGTTATGATGTAGGGTCCAAACCAATTGAAAGAAAACTTGATTCACTTTATTTTATCCATATTGGTTACATATTGATTTTACTTTAGGATGAGGTCTTTGATGTTGAATTCTCATTATTTAAAGTGTTTATTATAAGCACACTTGATTCATTATTGGTAAACATGAAGGTGATTAAGCATATCTAGGTGGCATTCATCAAATAGATCAAGTCATGCTAGATGATCTTGATGATAGTCACTCTCAAAAATGATGTCTTGCAAGGATATGAAAAGAGAGGGAATCTAAACTTTGAAAGTTAAGACTTCCTCTACTCTAAATACCAAAGAGAAATGGGTAGCACATGTGAAGATTAAAATGCTAGCGTGATAGGCTCATAAAGTGAAAGGGATGTGCAATTGCCAATCTCAACCATAAGGACTAACCACTTTGGTTAACATCTTATTGAAGGTTTTGTTAGAGACTTCTCCTTTTTCATTTTATTATGGATAATAAGGTGAGAAAAAGCTTAAATTGATGGCAAATGCATCACAAAGACCTTGGACTTATTTGTTTTTGAAATATTTTCTATTATCAGTGATGATTTAATAGGTAACATTGAAATTATATATGATATGATGATTGATTAAGTCAACTATCTTTTATGCTTTAGTTGAGATGAGAGGATTAGCTTCCACCTACTTGGTGAAACACATGGTGGTGGTGGTAATACGATGGTGCCACTATGAATAATGAGGATTAATTTCCCCAATGAGATCCTATCCCCATTATGAGAAGGGTCAAAATTCCTTAGATACTTGAAGGCCATGGGCTAGTGTATGATGTAAATTGGCATGTTACTAACATTTGAAACACTTCTTTACATAATCATAATAGACTTGGTTGAGGGTGGTCTAATAGTATCCAAATAAAAGGATACATTTAGCAATAACTTAACCATTAAAGTGTCCCTCATAGATTACATCATGTGTTTCTTTGATAGTATGGTAATATTTATGGTTGCATAGAAAATGGATAAGAAGGCCATCAAAACCATGTTTGAAAAGGATTCCCCCTAGTATGGTATAATAAAAGGTACTCTAAACAAAGGCTTTTCAGGCATTCCTAGATAGGTTAAGAGGAATAATGTTGAGGTTGAAGTAGTTAAAGGTTTTATCATAACAAATGTTTGGTAGATATTCCTTCAAACTAAAAATGGTAGGGAGGTCAGATTAGATATAAGAGGGTGTGATAAAATGATGAATGGTGACAAAGAGATTAGAATTGGAAGGTTGACATGGGATTTGGGAAGTAAGGGAAGCCATTGTATTCATAAAATTATTGGTGGATTATGGAATATATTAGATAAGGTAATGATTAAATGATGATAAGAGTATATTTACTAGAATTTTTACTACTGCAATACATCATTCTTATATTGGTAGGATCCATTGACCTAGTTGACCAAAATTTAAGAATCTCCAAAGACACTGATCATCTTCACTTCTAAGGTTAGAGTTGTTTGGATGCCTATTTATAGGGCTTCATACTTAGTCATATTATTGGTACACTTAAAGTCAAGTTTGAAAAAGAGAGGAAGAGGTTTACCATTGAGGGGAATGAGAATAAATCCAACACCCCCATCAAGTTGGCACTTCAAGCCATCAAAAAATGTGGTCATTTGATAGGTGATGTCCTCTTAAGAAAAAGTCATGATGGACTCATCCAAAAACATAAAAGGAAGTAGTTGGTTGTCTAGAAAGGGAGCCTTAACCAATTGATCAGCAGTGAACTTCAGCCCAATTAACTTATGCTTGAGGAACTCAAGGTCAAACTTAGATAGAAGCATGAGCCACTTAGCCATATGTTGGTTTTGGTATATTTTAGAGTTCATGAACTTGAATGAGTCGGTGTTAGTGATGATGTAGGTTTCATGATTAAGAAGGTAATGATGAAGTTTGGTAGCCATAAAGACTAAGGTGAGGAAAAGTTTCTTAGCATGGGTGTATCAAGTCTCATACTCTATTAGCATTCAACTTATCTAGTAGATAGTTTTCTCTTTGTTTTGTTCATCACAGTGAGCAACCCCTAAGGAATGGTCAATGGAAGAGATATAAAGGTATAAGGGTTGGTCCTCTTTATGATGGGTAAGAATGGGTGGAGAAAGAAGGTATTATTTGAGTGAATCAAAGGCTTGTGGACATTCCTTAGTCCACTTAAAATATGTATCTTTCTTGAGAAGATGGTGAAAAGGTTAACATCTATCTGATATTTGAGAGATGAAGTGATGGATATATTGAAGCTTCCACTATAGGCTATGAAGTTACTTAAGGTGAGTTAGAGGTGGCATGTCAAGGATTGCTCTGCCTTTGGTAGGGTATACTTTGATTCCTCAAAGAGAGACAATAAAACCAAGAATATTTATATATATGACCCCAAAAATGCATTTATTAGGGTTGAGTTAGACATGGAAATGGATTAGGCAATAAAAAATAATTGAGAACTTCAAGATGATCCTTGTGATATTTAGATTTCCTAAGGAGATCATCTTCATATTCTTCTACAATTTTATCGATGAGATCATGGAAGATGTAGGTCATCACACACTAGTAGGTTTCCCTAGTGTTCTTTAGACCAAATGGCATGACCCTATAACAAAAGGTTCCCCATGGGGTGATAAAATAAGTCTCATTATGATATCTAGGGGTAATCAAGATATGATTATATCCTAAGAAACCATCCATGAGGGATAACATCTTGTGGCAAGATGTAAGATCAACAAGTTGGTTGATGCTAGGCAAAGGGAAGCCATCCTCTAGACAAGCAAGGTTAAGATCATGAAATTCAATACAAAGGTAAAGTCCCCTTATGGGTTTGGTGATGGGAATGATATTAGAAACCCATTGGGGATAGTCAATGGGTTGAATAAAATTGATAGATAAAAGGCATTGAAGCTCTTCTTTAACTATAAGGGCTATATAAGGGTGCATCTTGTGAAGTTTTTTCCTAATAGGCTTAGCATCAGGATGGATGATGGTGTTATGGATAAAAATGGAATGGGTGACCTTAGACATATCATGATAATACCATGCAAATTTTATGTTATAGTCATGAATGAAGGGTAATCTTATTTCTCTAAAGGATATAAGGATTGACCAATCTTTACAATGTGAGGGTTATCCTAAGTACCCAATTTGACATCAATAGTGGAATCATTCAACATAGTTTATTTCTCAAGAAGAATGGATTTGTGGACAGAAGAATCCCCCTCACCAAGATATGTGAGAATGGAATCATAATCCTAGCTTTAGATGGCATGGATGGTAGCAAAATCATTTTCTACCATTTTAAGATGAATTAGAGGAAAGATTTTAGTTTGGCTATACTTTTGATAGGTTATGGGGGCCAAAATAATGGTATTAACTAAAAAAAGTTAATAGGGATGGTTTCAATGTCATAAAACTTTAAATTATATGGGGTTGGTGATGATGGAATGTCTTCCTTAATAGTGGTGATGGGTTTGGGTAAATCGATGGGTTCTTCTAGTTGTATAGACCCAAGGCCAAATAGATCATGAGGTTTTTAGGTTTTGATCAAAGGTAATTCATGAGGTCCATGTTCATAAAAACCAAGGTCAAATCATTTCCAAGCATACCTATGAAGGATAATTTAGAAAATTTTGGTTTTAATAACTTGGAAAAATTAGAAGTAAATGGTTGGATAATATAGGTGGTGGAGGAAGTGAGAAGTATATGATCAAGTCCCCCATAGATGAAATTGGTTTGGTGGTTGGAAAGCCCAAAAGGAATGATGGTCCCAATATTGGGATCATTATTAGGATCATGTTTAAGGTTATAATAATCTTGAGGAGTAGGGAAAACATATAAGCCCAAAAGATGATACTCTCCTAGTGAGAGATATTTGAACATAAGTTCCAAGGGGTTCTCTAAGGGGATCTGAGAGGAAGGGATATATGAGATAGTTAAATTTTCTTCAATGGCATGGGTAGAGTTGTTGTTGGTTAGTGGTGAGGTGGATGAATGAGGAATAATAATGTCATTGGGTTGATATGTCATGTTGTAAGAGGAAAAAGGACTAGGGTTAACTTGTATGGTGATTACTTGACCCTTTTGTTGAACTTAACACATAAATGTAAGTTGGATTAGACATAGATTATGGAGTGGATATATGGGTATCTAATTAATATGTTGTATTAAAACTCACCTTATACGACATAGAAAATATCTAGAGGTATGTGAGGTCCCAAGTGGATATGGAGGACAACTATTCTCAATGTTGTGGCCATAGTATCATTAAAGGAATGGAAGACCACTGTGGTTTCTTATATGATCTTCTTTGGAAATTGGAGTTGGTTATAAGAATGAGAGGAGATAATGTTAATATTAGCTCTTCCATTAATCATATCCCTCTTGATGTGGGTTTGATTGATGTATATAGTGATGAAGAGAGGTGGATCAAGATCTTAAAGATGAATAGAAGGTATTTTTGAATCCTTAAATGTGACGAGGGTGGAAAGTTAAAGAGTTTCAACAAAATATGTAAGAGGTTAAGGGTCTTTGGGTTGGACCTCTATAGATTATAGGGCCTCTATCAGTTCCTAGGGGTGATAAGGTGAGGTGCTGATTAGTTTATATAGGCTCATCTTCACCAATGTCTAGTGAAGCTGCTTCAAAACTACTCACTAGATAGATTCAAAAGGGTTGGAAGGACATACACCCAAAGTGGGTATTTTGGGTTTTGGTGAAGGTGAAGTTGAAGATATTTAGGTTTAGTTGAAAGGTTAAGGGGTCGAAGGATATTTCCATAAAATTGACAATTTTTCCTTTCCCTCATCCTTTTGTTGTTCCCAAGATCGGGTAACCATATAGATAGTGTGGATGAGGGGAAGTGTTAGGCTATAAGGATGCTTCAGCTCCTTCCCACTCTTGGGTGAGAGCATAAGAGTGGATGAGTGTTGGTTAGGTTTTTTTTTGTGGTTGGGATGGTAATGGGATTAAGAGAGGTTCATCTAAAAATATATCATCCTCATTCCATAAGTTATGGACAAGTTCTTGGAGAGCTTTGTAGTTATCTATGTCATGTTTCAATGTCTTATGGTATGAGTAAATTAAACTATTAGTGAACCAAGATGGTTTAGGACTTGAGGGGTTAAGGGGTTTGATATTTGGTAGGATTAAGGAAGAGGATTATAAAAACCTTTGTAAAATGGTCTAATAAGATCCAAGAAAAGGTGTTATAGGTGATGGGATATTAGTTTTAGGTTTGGGAGCCTTATTAGGAGTAGGCTTCACCATGGAAGTTGTAGGAGGTAGAATTATTTTGGTAAATTGGATTGATTAGGTTTGTTTGTTGTTAGATGGTCTTGAGATGGAGGCTTTAAAGGTGAAATATTTGGAGGTGGATGATTTAGATGATGAATGTTTGGAGATAGTTGGGAAGGTTGAGGTAGATAGTTTGGCTTAAAATGATGGGGAGGTTGATGTTTTAAAAGGGGTAGGTAAAGGTAAAATGAAAGGAGAAAGTTTATTTTGGGTAGTTTTTAGAGGATTCACCTTCTTGGTAGAAGGATGAGCTCCTAGGATGGAATAAGGATGAGGTCCTAAGATGGAAGATAAGAGAGATGGGGGTGGTATAGTTCTAGTTCTAGGTGGGAGTTTGGGTGGTTCCACCTTCTTGGTTGGTTTGGTTAAGGTTTTATTTGGTAGACTAGATGGGGTTAAGTCTAAATTCAAATATGGGTGGGTAAGGCTAGGAATAGAAAGTAACCTTAGGTTTTTTATAGGTTTGATTAGAGAGGTGTAAGGTGTTTTGATAATTTTAGATGGAGATGGTTTAGATGTTTCTTACATGGTTTTGGAAGGAGAGGTGTTTGATGAAGGTATTGAGGTGATGATAGGTTTAATGGTGGATAAAAGTGAGGTTAAAAGTTCATGTTTTTATTGATATGGGATCCCAAGATAATGCCAAAAGGCAGCTGGATCTAAATCAGGTTGAGAGGAGAATTTTAGGCTTTGAACTAGTCTAGATAAGGGTTTGTAAATTGGTTTGGTTCTTTATGCATCATATTCAAATATTAGTCCCATATATTGAGGTGAATGAATGGTTTCTTCACCCTTATCCTTGATGAAAAAGTTCAATAATTGGGAAGATGTTTCCTCCATGGAAGGAGTAGATAAGGTGATCTCTCCTTGTAGATTAGTTTCCAAAGAGAGAGTAAGTGATCACCTAATGGGTGAGGAAGGTATGATGGTGATGGTTACCTCCTTTGATGTTTTCATTAAAGGAGAGGTGGATAAGTCAGTTATCTCATCAAGTGAAGAAGAGGAGGTAGTTACAACCTTTGTTTGGGTGTCCAAAGGAATGGAGGGTGATTCCACCACTTTAATAAATGGAGTGGAGGAAGAGATAGTTGAGATAATGGTTTCCTTAATGATAGGTTCACTGATAATTACATTAACCATATGGACCTCGCAAGCATGAGAGGATTCCAATTTTTTGTCATCATGGTTGGTATAAGGGGCATGGTTAGGAAAAGGTTGTCAAAATATGTCAAGTGACTGATTTAAGGGTACATTGGGATTATCTAATTCAAGTTCTCCTTTATCAATCAAATTTTGGATTATGGTCTTAAATGTATTAAACCTACTAATCTCATTTCCAATGACATGATGTAAATCAAATAGATCATTCTTGTTGTACCAATTGGTCACAGGGAGAAAAGCATCAAATTGTAAAGGAGGCTTGATAAGAGGAAGTTGTATGATGTTGTTTTTGAGAAACTTGTCCAAAATTGAAGCATATGACTTTCCTAGTGGAGTGTATTATTTTTGGGTAGCCTAGTTTTAATTTAGGGTTTGTTGATTGAAGGAGTTAGAGGAGTTGGTTTGGATGGGTTGGTTGACAATTAGTGGTAGAGCAATTTTAAGGACAATAATGTTCATGGTTGGTATTGCTTTGGTGTCGAAGTAGTTGTATTGGTTGGTGGTTTTGGATGGGGAAGGGTCATTAAATTTGAAGTTAGAGTTTTTGTTTCTTAGTTTCAACTTCCCCTCATCAATGGCTATAATTTCTAGTTCGCATGCTATGATGAAATCCTCATCAAAAGTTCTAAAGGTTTTAACCTATAGAGTAGGGGCAATGTGTTTGGCACAAGCTTGAGAGAAAAGTTCAATAAACCCAAGTTGGTGCAAAGAGAAAGAGATTTGATTGATAATACCTCTCCATCTAACTACAAAATCAATAATTGATTCATCATCAAATTGTCTAATGGAGTAGAGGTCAATAATGGAGACCTTCTTAGATATATTGATTGATAAGTGGTCTAAAAAGGTTTGAGAAAGTTTGGAAAAGGAAAAGATGGAGTGCTTGGTGAGAGCACTATGCCAATCCAATGCTGGTCCAGATAAAGATGTAGAAAAGGTGCAAAGGAGAAGAGCATCACCATAAGCAATAAAGTAGCAAGAATTCCAAAACACTCTTAGTTATTTGGGGTGATCCTTGTTTTGGAATTTAGAAAATTTGGGTGATTCACATTGAGGAGGGTAAGGTTGGATAGGGATGAATGGGTGAATAGGTTTTTTATAGATTTGGTCATAAGATAAGAGGTCATGAGCCCTAGAGATACATGACTCCAGGTTGGTCAATTTGTTCATCAACATTTTGACCAAATCTGTTTGGTGTTGGGTAGTTCTATAATTATATGGTAGTTTTTTTTGAGGTTGGGTGGATGAAATATATGGATAATTAGTATAAAATTAAGAAGATGCCAAATGTTGGTATGTGGTGACTAAGGGTTGTGATGATGCCACATAAGGGTTAATGGGAAAAAAAATTGGGTAAAATATGGAGCTATGTATCCTTTTGGATTAGGAATATAGCATGGGTATGGTGGCATAGGTATTTGTTGAGGGGTTGATGTGGTTTGGTTAGGAAGTATGATTAAATTGGTAGATTAGGGAATTGACATAGATTAGGTTGGAGGTGCGGTATGGTTAGCTGGTTAAGGGTGAGCGGTAACCCTGATACTAATAGGTGGAAAGTTAAAAGGTATAAAAATCACCACACTTTGAAGCGGGGTAGAGGTAGGTGAATTATTAGTTATGAGGGGAATAGTGTAAATATGGGTAGAAGGTATCTCCATGGTGTATGGGGTTTGGGTAACTAAAGGTAAATTTTCCCTTATGTTAGAGGAGTTATTGGTTGGTGTAAGGGGTGTTTGGCTATTGGTTGGGTGGTTTGATTGAGTTTGGGTAGAGGTAGTAGGTGGATTATTGGTAGATTAAGAGGCTTGAGTATTCATAGGTTGGGTAGAGGTAGTGGAAACCATAAGTTGGGGAGGCATCCCATAAGGTGGATCACTAGGAGGAACTGAAGCAGTGGTGCAGTGAGATAAGGTGTTGAGGTAATGTTATAGGGCCATGAGGTTATTTTCAAGGAAAGTGGAGAAATACACATCACCTTGGGAAACTATCTAAGTCATGGTATGGGGGTATAAGGATGGGGAGAACCCTTAACATCTAGGGTATACTCCATGAAGGAGGAAGAAGAATAAGGTGGTTTCTAATTAGTTTGGTTCCTTAACTATTGTCTAGTAAAAACCATATGAGAAATAGAGAAGAATAAATGAAATCTCACAACTCAAACATAAATAAAAAATATATATATATAAAAACAATCAAACATACACTAGAGTGAGTTTAAAATCCTAGGATATCTTTTATCTCGATTTTGGATTATGCCTTAGTTTGAAAGTGTGAAGAAGAACTTGGTTTGTAGAACAGGTACTAGAAAAGAAGTCTATGGTTAGTTTTAGGTGTTCAAGGATCTCAAAAGGATATATATTTTAAATCAATACATGTCTTGGTATTGATGCCTACTCCCTCACTTTACACACCATAGTGATAAGGGTGTCAAGTGCTTAGCTAGTATATACTAATTTCTAGAGTTTAGACTCAACTAGAGAGCTGAGTTTTGGTTCTCTTCTTGGTAATGACCTCCATGTAAGATAACCAAAGGTTGAAGGTGATATACTAGGAGATGAAACCCTAGTCAGGCCTTATGTCATTTTTTTTATGTTTTTATTGATTTAAGTGGTTTTGTATGGTGTTTGATAAAGAAGTGAAGCTATAATTGATTACTTTGTTTTTAATTTAGATAATTGAGCTAAACATGTAAGCAAACAATGTATGCAATTTATACCCAAAATAAATTTTTATTTATTTATATGAGAATATAATAAATAATAAATTAAAATATATATGCTACTAGGTTCTAACAGGCATGCTAGAATGTTTCTCTCAATTTCAGCTTATTTATATTTAAAGTAAGAAACTAGTAATAAGGGTGTGGTAAAAGAACCTATTATCTTTCATGTTTGATTTTTGAGGTTAATTTATATTTTAAAATTTATTTTTATCCTCAAACCTTAAATAAACTCCATGATACCTACAACTCCCATAGATCCCATTGATGGAGATCACAAGCTTGAGCCACCCTCAACCAACTACCCTAAAAATTACTCCCAAGGCCATTTAGCACCCTGAAGATCACTTATAGACATGTATAAGAATTATAGACATCCATGTAATGTGTATGATGAATAAAATTAATATTTTTAAAACCTTAAATACTTGAAACAATGGTGTAAATCACCATTAAACCTGCAATAATGCACAAATATGTCAAAAACTAGGTTTTTGATCCTTTTGCTCAGTAATACACCATGTAAACTATTATGAATAGCTATAAATTCCATTTAATGATGTTTTATGTCCTATTATATCCATTCCATGGTTTTATACCATTTATTTCTTTGAAGACCTACACAAATATGTAATTTTGAGCCATTTTGGGCCTCTTAAGCACCCAAATGTGCTAGATTCTTTTAAAATATAGGTTGGTAAAGATATTTATGGATTAATATACAAATATAGATTATTTTTAAGAAATTTTAGGCTATTTTATGTACCTATGAGTCTAAAAACACAAAAGTAGTCAAAAATCTCCATTGCAAGCTTAACCAAGTTCACTTTCAAGATGATTTTTCATATAGTGAAGACACCCATTACATCAATTATTTACTTATATATATGGTACATATACTCTTTAAACACACATAAAAATATTGGGCTCCCATGTAGAAGGTGTGAAAAGATACACACATAAAGATGATTGATTTTAGGGTTTGGAAGCATTCAAGACATACTTACACTCTTAACGATTGTTCATAAAAATAAGGAACTTAACCAACATAAATCTAGAATTAATTTTAATTACATATGGTTAATAAAAACATACTATAATATTTTTTCCCAACTCTTCATGGTATGGAATAAATGACCATCTGAAGATGGGCTAAAACTGGGTGTCTTAGGTCAAAAAAGCTTGAATTTATCCAAATGACTAATTTGACCTTTCCCAATGATATTACTTGATTTAAGACATCTTCATGAAATCTGAAACACCTCATAACACCTCTCTAAATTATAAAAACCTAACTTTTCCTTTTATGCCTTTGAGACTTCCTATACGGATTTGAGTCTACCTTTAGAGTTTGCATGAATTTTAAAGTGTCAAAACTATTAAAACGTGTTTAAGAGGATTAAAGAGACCCTAAAATTCTTATTAAATATTAACTTAATCTTTTAAATCTCAAACACACCTTAAAACTCCAAAAAGTGTGCCTACATGAATAGTGACCATTACGAGACAAAGGGCATATTGTGTATAAATAGTTGGCACTTACACTAATCACATAACCTTACCTATATTATTTATGGATATAATATTTAATTATTATCAATATTACCAAGTTTAAATTCTTTTTTATGTGTACTTTGTCATGTATACCCTTTTTATTAAAAGTTACCTTGAGTTGCCTACATGTTTCCTTCATGCTAAATTTTATCTTTCTTCAAACTTTTGCCTGAAAACCCTAAATTTTATCACTCATATATGAAAAAATAGGTTAAAAAAATAATATTATACCATTTTAATAACTTTAAAATTCATAAACTACTTCTTGGCATCTATAACTGATAAAACTTCATTTGGTCTCCAATGGCTACCTTCTTGAGTGCCTGTGGAGTGTGTAAGAATAATTGGAAATTAAAATTTTTATAGGACCTTTATTATTAAAAATGATACTTTTTAAGGTCATGGATACCATACATACCAAATTTTGTGCCTTTACTCAACCTTTAGATGCCCCAAAATGGCCAATTCCTCCAAGGCATACTCCAATGTTAACCATGATTTGACATAGGGTTGATTGTAATAAAATAGTGAATATTTAACATTGTCAAAAAACTTATAAATTATTTTTAATAGGTCATAATTATCATGTCCAAAAAAATTTGTGATTGGATATTGCATATTTTTGCCAATAGGCCCATTCTGGCAAAAGCTAGTGACATGTGTCTGCTTTGTCAAAATTCACAGCTAAGTTTTTATTTCCTTTGACTTGGATTGAGACAAAATAATGTGAATTTTATTTTTTTATCATGTATATTCTCCTTAAATAGTTCCACTCTTCATTTCTTTACCTTTAACCTATTTCCACCATGTATGGCTTAAGCTCCTTGTGGAAAATCCATGGCTGCCTCTGTGCTCAGTGATGTAGGTGATGGATATGAGGTGTATTTATGTAGATTGAATTGTTTTAAAAACTTTATAATGATTACAATTATCTCATACCCCTTATTATAATTAATCATCTTCTTATAGCATGAAATCTTATAGAAATCACTGAATGACTCAATTAAACAGATGTCAATAATGAAGGCCTTCAACCACTCCTTTCCTCTAGTCATACACCATTGTCCTTTTCCAAATATTTTCCCCTATGATAGGGATGAAATATAAGTGAATTTACACTAATAAAAACCCTTTGAAACATTGTTACTTGTCATCAACAAAAGGGCTTGGGACCTTTATTTTGGTGTTTTAGGGAAATTGTCCCCATAATGAGTTCTTCAAATTTGAGCATGGTTTCTTGAACATAAAATTTTATCCAATGGTATTTGTTCTTAGGATTTCAATAAACATCTGATACAACCCCATAGGTGTGCCCAAACAAACTTCAACATTAATTTCTATCTTTTAAGCTTTTAATGGCCTTATGAGGCTCGTAGCCTTTTCTTTTCCATTTCTCCTTGGTTTGCTCAAACCAGGCACCATTTTGAATATGTAATCACCTTTCCATCCATCCTATACCTCCTTTGAGGTGTTTGTTAAGTTTCATGTTCAGATTCAACTCCAAGACCACACTTCCTTCATTAGGCTCCCCTCAATTAGGCCTATTTAGGCCTTAAGCACACCTTAGGTCTAGAAACCATACCATATAGAATCCAATGAACCCAAAACCTATTGAATCATTTATAGAACCTTGAATACATTAGATTTAAAAAAATTGGTAAATTTGGAGTGTTAAAACTCTTGGAATCTTCAAAACCCTAGCTTAGGGCTTCTCTAATGCTTTTTTTAGACCTTGTTTTGGATTGGGGGATTAAAATGAGTTATATGCCTCACATATATCTATTTTTAGATTAATTGGATAGGTATAAATTGGGAATACATGTTAGAGTTGGAAAAAATCAGAAAAACATCACCAAGATCTCAAACAAAAAATAACAAAAATGTGCTAGATTGTTGCCCTATTTTTGCTTTGATGATGGTTCTTCGGTTCTAGGGGTGAACTAGGAAAACTGAGAGAGGTTTTTATGGAAAATATATTCCCCCAAATATAATTAAAATTTAATTTCCTAAATCCTAAGGAAAATACTATTGTCACCCCCCTTCTCTTCTAGTATTCTAGGCCTCTCTTAACTCTCTAGGCCTAGAAAACTAAAAAATGGATTTTTTGTCCTTTGCATGTATGAAAACTATTGGGAAAATGTTTATTCACATTAGGAAAGATATCATGATGTCCAATTAAAAAATTTATACATTTAATTTATATATTTTGGTGTGAATGTCTTTTAATACTCAAATCCTGTAGAATACACTTAGTGATCATATTGAATAAAAGTGAAACTTGGAGGCCCTCAAACAATACTCTCCTCTTTTCAAACACAATATTAATTTTTCAAGGATCTTCCAATATGATACTAATATAATATGGAAACATTTATATGTATCAAATCTCCTTGAAAAATTATTCCATGGCATCAACAAAAGTGTCTAGGACCTTTATCTTTATGTTTTAGGGAAATTGTCCTTAACACAGTCATTCAACTTTGAAGATGGTTTATTACAAATTTCTTGGAAATTTTGGAATAAAAAATGATTAAAATAGTATATTATAGGTAAATAAATCATATCATATTTATTTTTAACCCATTACATGAAAGTAAAACTTTTGAAGTTGATAAACTTGCCTACAACTCCATTGGACCTCCAACTAGCAACTTGATTGTTCAGCCTATAAAGGCTTAAATGAGATACTAAGGATTTATGAGAAAGATAATTTTTTTAATCTGATGTGTCATAAGGAGGATGAGGTACATTATCCCTATAACACATGTTCTACTCTAAAATTGATCAAATGACCATTTCACAAGGATTACAAGGAAAACCTACTTTATGCCATAAGTACCTTCTTGGAATGAAATATGTGATTAAATAAATTTTAATAGGTATTATTTTACCTTAAAATTAATCCTATAAAACCATTATTTATAATTTAATTATGATGTGAAGAAACAAGGGAAAATCTAGGCCCTATTTGGATGAGTATGCCATCTAGACACCCCTAAATTATTAGTGATTATTCACAAAGATATGGAGATGAACCAGAACACCAATGTCATAAAGTGAAAATAAATTATGTTATATATTAATTCCCAAAATATTCTATCCTAAATCTCTCTCTACCTAATTGTACAGAGTGAAAGTATGAGGCTCTCCTAAAGTTGTCCCAAACTGCCCAAAATGATTTTTCCTTAGCATGAAGAACTAGAAGTCTGCCTATGTAATCCAAAACTTGGTTAGGATTTTTAGTCTATAAATTCCCTTTAATTCCTTATATAAACATTATAAAATACCTGGACCTCCATTAATGGTAGAAAATATATTTCATGCCTAGTTTGGAACTAAAAGGTTTTCCTTGCCTCTATTGGTTCCTATGATGGAATATGATTTTAGGGGCATATAAGAGGATATTATGGATACCATATATGCATATATATGATATTTTATCCCATTAATAAATAAAATATCCAAAAACCCATCTTAACAAAGCTCCAAAAGGCTCCAAACTGCATCCTTTTGCTCTCAAACTCCTTCCCTTCACTCCAAATGATCTCAAATGAACTTTAACATGTCTAAAAGGGTGAAAATAACCATATGGAGGTGTGATTAAGTCAAAACTAATTTTAATTCCTCAAAAATTCACTTTTCCACTTGAAATTTCTATTTTGAGGACACTTAAGTCATATAGTGCACTTTTGTGGTTCTTTTGAGCAATATAACTTATATAGGCCTTATTTTTGGCTCATTATAATATATAAGACTATGTGAAAACCTCCTTCATGCACCTAAATTCTCAAACACCATGGAAACCTACCAAATCTTGCACTTGCATTCCTAGATCTGTTTATAGGCCTTTTCCTCAAAATAAACAAAATCACCTTAAAACTTGCTTAAAGTGTTTAAAAATATTTAAAGTGACATGCAGTAGGGTCATAGGTTTGTCTCCTTCTTCCACCATTGGATCACTCACTTAACCATAAATCTTCTTAGTTTCTCACACCATACCAAGACCTCGTAGAATACTACACTACATCATCAATTCAAGACCATAAAGGGACTAGTCATGGGGGTAGAAGGTTAATGAAATGTCCAAGAGAGTTGCATGATCCATCTAGGAAAATTTTTCATACGTAGGCCAATTTTGGCCAACATTATCTACTATTTGATAACTTGATTACCTATGTGCTAGAATGTTTTATTATGGATCCCCATTCACCTCCCACTCCCCTCCTTTTATAGGCAAAGATAGATGGAGGTAGAAGGTTCCATAGGAGGTTAGGCTACTGATTTTCATGCATCATGATGTGTTAGAAATGACTAAGGTGAACATATTAAATTATTTCATATTATCTTGTACATAGTTGGTGTTGTGTTTGTTGATATGGGGAAGGGACATGACCATCAATGGTTAGGGTAAACATCAGTGGTCACTTTGATCATCGATGGTTAAGTGTCAAAGGTTAAGTGGGGTAAAATGGGTGGGTTTAGTTAGGTGGTCAAACTAACCATGGTTAGGTTCAATTAGGGGTTAAAGATTCAAATTGGTCCCAAAGGGGTCCTAAGGTAGTCTAGGGGTGTTTCAACATTCAAAACTATAGTGTGTAGAATTTTGGTGTCTATAATAGCCATAAAAATAACATCAGAATAGTGAAATAAAAATAGATTTACTTAGAAACTCCCTGGTCTTTTAGAAATAATTGATTGAGCTTAAGATCACCAAATTCTTCATGAAGAACACTACTACAACTGTAATTTCACCAAAACTAGCTCCAAGGAGTCCCATCAGGGATCTAAGAACTGTTGGTGTCCTAAATTACACCCTAGTTGAATAAGGGGATTATTCAAGTCCTATTATACAAATCTAATCGAATATGGGACTAACTGTAGTCTATGGGTCACCTGCACTTAGGTTAGACCTCTGGAGAACACTGATTTCATTCTAGATCTATCACCTAAACTAAATTTTGACTAAGAAAATGGAGAGAGAAGTGGGCAATAATGCATAAAAAAACATATAAAGGAGGTGATGCACTAGTAATGTGATTATTTATCCACTCTATTTGAACTTCTAAAAATAGTAATGAGATTAGATTTGTAATTATAAATGGTTATTTATACATCATTATTTCATGCAGAGGTTCACCAAGTGATCAAAACCTAAGGTAAGTGAAAGAGAGGCCTGATTCAAGTCACTAACCAGTCAATGTATCCACTTTATAGCTTTAATAAAATGACATTAAACACTAAACGTGATTTATACTACAAGATAAACTAGTAGCTAGGTGAAATCAAGATTTGACAAGGGAGAGATTTCTACCACATATACAAATCAATTTTACATTAACACACTATACTAGAATAATAAAATATGAAAAGAGTCCTTTATATATCTCAAGAGGTTATAAAAGATAAATCATGGTAGAGTCTAGTCATGCCCAAGAGAGGTATTTTCCAATATTTTTCAAGGCTTTGAAGCATGTATTTATAGAAAAGGAAGGAGAGAGGGAGTTGTGTAAGAAGAAAGCATTGAATGAGGTCCAACTTCTCTGAATGGATTAGCACCAACTCAAGGATGTTGATTCATGATCTTATCAAGAAGGAACATTTCAAAGGTTGTGTCAAAGAATTGAATTCTCTTCTATTCTTATTCAACCATTAGATCTCCATGTCAAAACTCTATGCCACTTTCTATTTGATCTTCCACGAGGACAAATCTTTCATGCCTTAAAACTGATAGAGATGTTTAGTCTATTTTAAGTGGATGGATATACATGTTTATAAAAGATATGATTATTCTTGAAGATAAGACACATCTTCATAATCATAAATATCTACCCTTGAGCATAGGTATTATTATAGATTGAAAACCAATCCTAATTTTGGTTTGCCTATAGTTAATGTATAGATATAAAGTCTATTTGATACCTATCCTATTTTGACAACAAGTTGTTTATCTTTGGTCTATGGCCTTTTAAAAAACCTATTTTACATATATAGAGCTCTATTGGCAATGTTTGGTCTATATGGTACAATATGGATCATGCTCGAGCTTTGGTCCTTCGTAATTACTTTTCCCCATCAAAAATTACTTCTTTAACTTCCATTAGAAGCTTACTGGGCTCAATTTTGTTTGATTGGCCATCAAATTATGACTTAGACCTATTAACTTCTTGACCATCTTTCATCATTGATCTACTTGTACATGAATAAATTCAATCTATATATCATTTTCCAAGACCCACATGTTTTTTACACTTGCCATTTCCTTATCTATGGTTAAGATCTACTGATCTCTTTGAACTCTACTCATTTTTGGATTTAAATGTACAATCAAATGCATGCCATTAGATCTACTTGGGACCCACCTTTTAAACTCAATGGATAATTCATGATTTTTATATTAATTTTTGCACTCTTGTCATTTGACATCCATGTGACTATATTTGATGTTCGTGTGATTGCCAAATTTAAACTCTAGTGGTTTCTTTGACTAATATTTATTTTGACATTTTCACAAGCATCAATGACATCCACATGACCATACTAGATGTCTTTGAGACCATAAAAATTTAAAAACTATTGGATTTTTATGTGAGCTTAGATTTGATGTCTCTATGAATATCTAATTCTGCAATTCAATCTTATATCTTGAGATATAGAAATATTGAAGGCATGAAACTTTCAAGGGATGATCTAGGTACTAAGAGTAACATGTCCACAGGACCTGAGGGCTTGCAAGGCTTTCTAATCATACTTATTAAATGTGAAAAAAGCAATGTAGTCTATTTTTGAGTAATGGTTTGATCTCTCTATACTTTTTATTTTGATATTTTATTTTATCTTTAGAAGATCTAATGATTTCCTAAGGCATAAGCAAACTTATCCATGACCCAAACTACAAGATTGCCTATGCAAACTTACCTAGATCCTCCATTTACTCTATAGACCTATCCTTTGAGGATTAAGATAATTACACATTAAGCTTTCTTAAAGTGTTTAAAAAGTGTTTCAAGTAGTATGATCTCCCCTTTTATCATTGAATCACTTCTTCAATCTGGACCTTGCTCAACTTTTTTAGCCTTGTATGTAGACCAAAAATGGCCAACATCTCCCATACTCAAATTTGAAGTAGTGTGGAAAATATAATACTATTACCTCCTTGATAGGCCACCATGTGAAAATCTTTGTATAATTAGGGAAATATTACTGGTCCCCAAGCAAACCTATTTGCATAGTCCATCATTGAATAGATGACTCCAACCAATCCCATCTGAAAGAAACAACTACTCATGTCAGTCTATAATATGTTGTTGATAATGGCCAAAATTAAAATAACCTCCCTATAAATCAAATCTAGTGGTGAGGGGTCCTCTATGGTTAGGTCATCTAGATGCAAGTATGTGTATATCTCTAATTGATTAATGTTAACCTCCACATGTATCATGGGAATATCTAGGAATCTAGTCAGGTCATCCAACACCACCTTATATCATGTTAGATCTATCCAAAATAATTTATAACCTCTCATGTGCAACTTTAGTATACACCAAGTATCCTCTCTAATAGGTAGGTAGAATGAATAAGTCTTAGAGTGTCATCGCTCCACTAATACACTTAGGTAATTTTGATCTACTTAGATCATAGACATCCATGTAATGCCTAGTAAATATAAGGCATGCAATAATGTGACCATAACCTCTATCTATATCTATGGTGTCCACAAATAATTATAATGTCACTCCCATGAAATCAATTTCAAAATCCTCTCCTTTACCCACAACAAGCTTAACATTAGTCTACACTACTATCTAAATAAGTGACATTGCATACTAGTCTACCCATGAAGATTATTTTATCTCATGCCCACTTGTCGTAAAAACTCCTTAGTTTAGGTTTTCACCATTCACCCTTGAACCTAATAAATAACTTCACCCTTTTTAGGTGATTTTACTAAATAGGCATTTTATCTTTCTTTTCTTTATTGAAGTCACTGAATAAGCATTTTCCATAGTTTTTCATGAAATCAACATTTTAACACACAAAAATATTGACTTTGTGTGTTTTTAATAAGTCACCAAATTAGTGAAATATGGAATTTTTTGTTAATGTCATCATTAATTTTTAGTGATTTTTTTATTTCTTTTGGTTGAATCCATCATTTTCCCTACCATGAAAATGGCGACTTCACCATTTTTAGCCCTACTCCTATCCTTAAATGTAGAATGCCCTAAGGAGTTAAAATGAGGTCACTTACTAGAGGTATATCATGTGGTGGTTTCTTGTACTCCCTCACTTGATCACTCATGTACCTATATCCTCATCCACATGCCATTTCTCATTACTTCTTCTTGTAAGGCCAAAACTCAATATTTACAAAGGGTTTGGGTGAAAATGAAAAAAAAATACCCTATGGGGTGAATACATAACCTAATTGTTTTTTAAGTTTTCACCCCCCTAGGGCATAAAATTTCCCCCATTAATTATTAGAGATCTATATTTCAACCATGTGGTCCATTTTTCATGTTGTTTGATTCTAAATTCATTATTTTTTGACCAGTCCATGTTATTGGACCTTTTAACGACCCATTTAACAACACTATTTTCTACATGTATCCCATGCTAGTTAAATTAAGAATATTCATACTATCTAGTTCTCTGGATTTATGTTGTTATTATATGTCATCTCATCATCACTCCATTTACAAATTTACTACATTATCTCCCTTTACCAATTTTCCTAAACTAGGCAAATTATTTTTTACTGACTATAGATTTATCCTGCCTTCTTAGGGAAAATTAAATTTTATCATGCTCAATCCACCCTACTAGGTCAAAAAATTATGTTAATTATTATAAATACATTTGGTTAAATCATTATTTTATGATCTATCTTCCCTAATGGGGCACACACATGCCATTGATTATAACCACCTTTGGGCAAATCAACCTTTCATCCTTTATTACCACTAATTCTATCCACTTTAGGTAAATCAATATTTCATCATCTATTACCTCTAAATTATGTCATTTTCTTATTTTTGATGGAATTTTTATGACTCTATTTTTTTGTGTGATCCCTCGAGGGGCATCTAGGGATAATTGACCACCCTTTGGGGAATGAACCATTTGACTTAACATTTTATTTATTATTTGAAAATACATTATTTTTCATATGTCTTGCAATACCTTATCAAAGAGGCGAACATTGTAGACACTCCTTTCTAGCCACATTCTATGTCTAAATGGACTTTAGATTGATTTTTACCAAATAACACAAATTAAACTTAGAAGTCACTAAATTTTCCAATTTCATTTGCACATGGGATATAACTACCCATAATCATGTTGAGGCATCCTTAATTGGGGCATTATCCTATATGCAATGATAATCTCCCATAGATTCATCCCTCATCAAATTTTAACAATATAAATTGACAAATTATCCTTTTGACTCATTAAGTGGGGCACTTAACCAATTCCTAAAGTACCAAAACCCTAAGAAGGATTAATTAACTAATTAAATCCAATTAACTACTGAAGTGAAAATTCCATCTTCAATTAGTGAATATCTATTTTATAAAAATTAAATTTTAATAAAAATGAGGTCATGATGATGTCATCATATTAAAAGTCAAGGAAGTGGAAATATATTCACAAATGCCTTAAATTTAGAAGTGGTGAGCCACACTTAATAAATGAGATCTCTATCCTAAATATTAATTCCTTATCCCCTCCTTAACCTAACCATATTTATATATAACCTAATTACACTTGAGTTAGGGTTAGATTGAAAACCTATAAATACAAGTGCCATTGCCATTATCTAAGAATATTTTTGTGTAAATAAGTAATACCAATTTATCTTTAGAAATCTTCATTTTTGTTATCACATGCCAATCCAAACCAAACAAATCCACAAGTGGACAAGAAGAGGTGTTTCTCACAAACCAATTTTTTTTATAAAGGACTCCATTTGACACAAAAATGAGCATGAACACTCTTATATTCAAATTAACAAGCACCATTTTATAAGGAAGGTAAATGTAGTATTTTCTTTATCTTTTGGTTGTATTTGAGCTAGTTATGTTATTTCTCACCCAAATACTTAGACAAATTAGTTTTTATTTTCATTGAGTTTTTTGATTTGGGATTTTGTATTCCACTAACAATAGAAAACTAATGATCTCCATCATAATCCTATGATACGCCATTGATCAAGAAATCAAGATTCATCCTCATTATTGTAGGATTTATTTCTCTTCCCCTTCTCTTTTGTATTTTTAATCAAATCTGTTAGGTTAGGATTTCATTTGATATTAATTTATTTAAGCATGTTTATCTCAATTGCTTCTTCCATTTCATTCCTATATTATTGTCACATTGTTGAATGTGTTAATGTAATGGAATGAACACTTGAAATTAAAAAATTTAACTATTTTTACCTCAAACCTTAATTTCAAATTTGGATAAATGTATGTGCATTCTTTGTCATTTTTAGTTTCAAATTGAAACTCATTTGAACTACACCTAAAGTCATAATTACCATCTAGTTTGTTTAATAATTTAGGACATTAGCATATTTCACTACTAGCAGGCCCCTTAATTTAGAACCATCACAATGTATAATTAAATAAACCCAATACATCATGACTTGGTAGACAAAGATGTTGGGGAAACCCACCTTAAGGGAATCCTTTCGGGTGAGGCTTAATGAGATTCACTACATCAAAATCCTAATGTTTATGATTTATGATAAATAACATGTCAATATATTATTATTTATATTCCACATTATAATATCCTCTATATTGTTCTTTGGTTATTTCTATAGATTACCCTTCAGATTCTCCTTGAGATTCCCCATTGGAATCTCCTCTAGATTCTCCTTTAAACACATATCTAGATTCCCCTTTCAAATCCTCCCTAGATATTTATTTAATGTCAATTATGGATGTCTCCTTAGAGTCCACTTAAGATATTTTTTCACCATCCTCTTTGAATTTTCCATTAAAGCATAAAAATCCTCTTAAAAATGAGTATTTACTATCTCGTAGATTACCACCTACTCTTGCCATGAATGAATCCTCTCTTTTCACACATAATTTTTATTTATATTTTTCAACCACATTTTATTATATTTTCACTTATATATTAAATTAACATAAGATATTTTTAGTCAATAAAATATACATTTAATGTTAAAATAATGTACTTGTGACCACTCCTTTTACAAACTTAGATCATGCTCATTTCCATGTTTATAAACTACTATTCATCTAGTTATATGTGTATTATCCCTATCATTAATCAATTAAAATACTTTATATTTGTATTCCTCATTATAAACATCTTAATCTCATCCATTTACTAGTCCACACTTTTAGCTTAGTTGTCTCTACTTCTCAGACTAGGTATCTCCTTCAAGACTATCCAACTCACTAGTTGAGTTTAAATCCCAATCATGTAATCCTATAAAATAATGGCTAATTTATGAAATTAAAATTCACCTAATGGTTCGTCATGCACATTTTTAAATCCCCATTTTATGAATTTTCCAAAATACCACTATAAAATCATATTTTTCATCCCTTTGTTTACTAACTAGTAAGAGCCTTTTATATTACAAACACCATATTTTTCTAACTACACATTGAGAAGAAAGCATCCAGTCTTCGCAATTATGAGTCTAAATAGAACAAGTATCCTTATGTTAAGCCTAAACACACCTCTAAGTTCATGAGTAATTTTTGAAGTACATAATTATACCATTCTTTCACCAACATATAGCATTACATAATTATTTCGCACGCATCGCCATAACATGAGATAACTACATGTATTTTGATCCTATCTAGAGTATTGGTATCTAGGTATAAATAAACATAGGGGTGTTGATGTTAATAAAAAATTAAATCACTAACTATTTTTTTTCATTTATTAAATTTATTCTTCATTTCCATTAATCTAGGGTTCTAAGTCAATAATAAGGCATACAACAGTTCCCACAACAAATCAAAAGATATCCTACAATGACAAAGGACCTACAATTAGAGTCAAACACATTGGAATTCACATAAAAGGGGAAAAAACCTAATAAATACTCATGATACCTATAGATGTTAGTGTAGGTTGGCCTTATCCAAATATCATGGCCTTAACCTAGGTAGATACATAATCCTATTCCTTATTCACAATTATCTTGCACTATCTCATAATGAATTACATAGTCTCTATTAAAATCCATATAATCCAAATGACAACTATGTTATTCATCTTAGTTCTTTACCCTTTTAGAATATTTATACAAATATTAAGTTACAAATAATTTTAGTGTTAGTTATTACATATTTTATACATACTAATTTCACTCAGTAGTTTCTCATAATTGGATTAACACATTTTTTAATAATAGAATTTTGATAAAACATATTGGTGAACCTGTCTAAATATTTCAATCACTAATCATCCATGTTTATATAATTTATTTCATTATTTTTATTATTTATAAATTTTTTATTAGTTTTTTTTTTATTTGATAAATTCTTTGTTAAAAACAATATTTCATATTTTAGGCAATCTAAGAATTTTTTTTTACCTCTCTTATAATAAGTGTTATACTAAGTGTTACTCAAGTTGATAATTTATATATTTTAGTTTTAATATCATAATGGTAGAATCAATTTATAGATTTGATGACATGGATAAAAAAATTTAAATGGTTTTCTTTCAAAGAATAAAGATATGCAAGATATATTTATTAAAAAATTTAAAGAGGAAATCATGAAGCATCTAAAGGCTAATCCTATAATACTTCTACTGATGTTGGTTATATACCTTTATCTACATCATTTGATACAACTTTTATACTAATGTATACTATGGTGGAAACCCAAGGATTTTAATAGATTAATATGCCAATTCTTATTTAGTTATTTGAGACACCACCTTTGGTTAGCATACATTTTGTTCCTAATGCATAATCCCTTATGTAGACCATTGTAACTCTATAAACTAAGGGGTTATAAATGGAAGTGATTTTAAACCTATTTAGGAACTTGATTCACAAACTTTATTGCATACTCCATTAGCTCAACATATCCTTTACCAAGTAGTTTTATACCACCTAATATTACATTTTATGATGGAAAAGGTGACCTTGAAAAACACTTGAGATAATTTCACCTAGCATGTTTAGATTATATGTCCAATGATATGTTGTTGAACAAGTTATTTCCCATAATTTTCAAAGATTATGCTTTAATATGGCTCAACAATTTACCACATTAGTGAGTTCATGTATTTTATTCTTTAGTATATTTATTCCTTACACATTTATCAATAAATATAAGTGAAAATATTTTATATTCTCATATTTCTCATCTCAAATATTAATCCAATGGTCATATCATAGAATATCTATTATGGTATAAAATCATGTTATCTAAGATGATAAATCCTATGAAAAATAAGGAAGTGTAAGACATTAAAATAGTGATATATTTTACCTCTATGTCAGTCTATTATGTTATATAATATTTTATCATTCATGGATTTATGTCACATGTTAAATGTAATAGAGGCCAAGTTATTGGCAATGAATAAGATAAAGTATGTAACCAACCTAGTTTATAATTATCATGTAAATAATCCACGTAAAGCCACTGTATAAGGTGAGATTGAGTTAAAATCATAATGATCCAAATAAAATAATGAATGGAATTTTAGAACCTACTTCAAGTATTTTATTATTAATTCCTCTAAGGAGATAATTTACCAACTTTATAGAAGTTCCCTACAAGGTCCTACAAATTTTATTGGAATGTAACCCCATATCACTCCCTCCCATTGAAAAGGTTAATGTGAGTAAGATCTTTCAAAAGGATTTGATCAAAACATTTATTTTTATTTTTATAGAGCACCAGGGCATACTACCAATATATGTATCAATTTGGGACATAATATATAGTATTTGATAAATTATAACATCATTAATGTGGGTAAATCCATTGATAGTGCAAAGGCACAACTAAGTGAGCGTACAAAAATGAAGATATTTAGTGATCATTTTCTTAACCATACATGTCAAGAAATAATGTATAAATTGGAAGTGAATTAAGAATATAATTCATACCCTCTGCCACCTTCTTATCATCAACATAAGGAGGCTTAGAATCCTTTAAAATGCATAATTGACACATATCATGTTTAAGTTCCATCTAGACCACTCATCTTGTACAGTATGAGATAGTTGATGATGATTTTGATTTTAGAAGTATATTTTTTTTCATTATAGCATACATTGATAATCAACATATATAGAGTGTCATGGTTTATAATGGTTCAAGTATAAATATGTGCACTATCACACTTATTTATCATCTTGGATACATAGATAAGGATATACTTCATACAACAACAATAATAAATAGATTCAATGGTCATGTTCATGGTTATTTTGGTGAGATCACATTACTAATGCATGTTGGTTAAGAACATGTGGACACCAAGTTTACATTAGTACCCAGTGTACAAGTCTTTAATATGTTATTGTGATGTCCTTAGATTAAGATGTATTTATGCAATACTTTATTTAGTACACAGATGTTTGGAATATAATTTTTCCAATGAGGTTATCACACTTCATGGTATTCCATATGAATACCCCTACAACCCAGGTTTATTGTTCCTATATGGTATATTTCAATTGAATAACCTACAAAGGTTCAACCTACTTAGATAATTAATAAATAATTGGTAATCTTCATAAGGATACATATCCTTAAAAATACACTTTATTAGTGATTTGTCATACATTATATAAATCCACTCTCTACTCAAACATGTTTTATATTGGTATTATAAGGAATTAAGAGTGTTCCACAAATAACATCAACACATAGTTCATACACTCCATGATGGGTTACAAAGAGTCATAGAGTTCACCATGCTAAACAAAATACCCAACATACTACAAATTCTCATCATGATAGTGGCACTTGTGTTATAAACTTAAATTAGATTTTAGATTTTGAGTGGAGATAAGTTCCTTCACATTGGCATGATACTTTCCATTTGTGAGAGATTTCATCTTTCCTATGCTAGATAGAGGATCTATTTATTTTAGGGATATTGTGGGAGTCATTTTTTATTATGTTCCTTTTTTAGTTTCATATATTCAAAAAAAGAAAAAAATATATAAATTTATTAAAATCAAGACCTATGCATAGTATGTGTAGTTTGTTTACATCAGCTAGTTTATGCTTTAATATATGTACTAGTTATCTATATCTAGTTTTATTCTAACTTCAAATTGAGATGAAAACATATATTATTCCCAATTTTGAGTCCACATAGCCTAGTATCCCTAATCTAAGCTTGAATAAACCTCTAAGGTACAATTCATTATTAAAGCACATATTTACAATAGGGTTACACCAAAATATATAATCACACCATTATTTCACACATACCACCTTAGAATGAGAGAAATAAATGAATTTTGATCCTTATTCAAAGTATTTTATGTAGGCAATGTTTAACACAAGGGGTGTTGAGTTTGAACATAACTTCAGCCACTAACCCCTTTTTATCATCTATTAAATTTGTTTCTCATTATCATTGAGCTAATATTTTAAGTAAATAATAATGCATATAGTAGCTCTCATAGAAGATCAAAATCTCCTTCATAATCACATAGGACCTATAGTTATGTTCACACCTATAATAAATTAAACATAAGTGAAAAACCCTAGCAAATAGATTGGCCTTATCCAAATAGCATATCCTTGTACCAAGTAGATGTAGAACCCTATTCCTAATTCATAGTGACCTTACACATTCTCATAGACAATTACACATCTTTGTTTTAGTCTATCAAATCTGAATGCTAGCTAAGTTATTAGTCTTAGTTCATTCCCATTTTAGAATCTTTTTATAAATAGTAAGTTCCAAATTAGTCTTGTGTGATTTATTAAAAAATTTATTCATTTTACCTTTACTTAGTAGTTTGTCATAATTAGATTAACACATTATTTAATTATCTAGTTTTTATAAGATAATATATATAAAGAATGAGATTGATCCTACATGTCATAATACTTCCCTCTTATTAACAAATAAGGAATAACTCCCTCTTTCTTCCACTACCACACCACATTCTAGCATTATAAGCAATACTACTTCTCTTCACTATTATTGTGAGAATAGAAATGTTATTATTCCTAATGCTAATGTTGAATATGAACACTATAGTGATTATCATGATGAGGATTAGAATGATGATGATTTTTAACTGACATAGTGATGAGGAAAATATTTCTACTAACCATAGTATATTTTATTCTTTAATTTCCCCTCATGTTGATAATATGTTACATAATGAGTCAAATGACTAAGTACTTAATAATGATTTTATTGCATATCCTGATGATTTTTTAGTTCCAATTTGAAATGTAGAATGTGTAAACATGTTAATTCTAGTGATGATAATTTTATTTCTTCTATCTAAATATAATTCAATAATCTTTTGTAAATTAATGATATATTAAAATCTAAATAATCTCCAAAACCCAAGGAATACCCTATTCTCCCTTCTTCTTCCCTTATTTGAGCTAGTGTTCCCATGGCTAAAATTATTAATTTAGTTCAACCCTTAAATGATCCTATTAAGAATATCAACATTCCTTCCAAATAATTCATATCCTTAATGCATGATTTAGGTATTTTACAAGAACAAGTACGCCACATATCCTTATAAATTAAAGCATATCATGCTTGGGTTGACTCTAATGTAATCCAGTATAATCCAATTGTGTGTAATAGTTTGTATTCACCCTTACCCTATAATTTCCAAATACCTAAATTTTCCACATTTTATGGAATAAAGAACCCATATTTTCATTTTAGATATTTTTGAGAAACTATGAATGGTTACAATGGTAGTCAACTATTATTTTAATTATTTTTTAAAATATTAGAGGGGTGTGCCTTTTCTTAGTTTCACTCCCTTATAATGGATCCTTAACTACCTATTTAGAACTAGAAGAATAATTTTTAATACAACATGTTCAAAATAAGGTACCTAGCATCACTTATAAAAAGTTACCTTCTTTTCACCAAGTAAAATCTAAACAAGTGTGTGATTACATATTAATATTTAAGATTGTTATGCATCAGTTAATTTACCAAGCAACTAATTTAGAAGTGTAATATTTTTTTTCTAGTGGTCTAATTTATCTATGAAAAGATAATCTACTATATAATACTTATGAATCATTCATAGCTCTTTATTATTATGTCTTAACATTAAAATAATAATTGACTCTCATTCAAGTATCAAATAATATGAATGGGAACACCAAATTACATAAAGAGGATTCAAATACTAAATTCCACTCAAATCATGTTGATGTACACATTCTTAATAAAGTACAAGGATTAAATTATAAAAATTCTTCTAAATGTTTTTACACTAAGTCAATCCGTAATAGAATAACACATATTAATGTTAATCATATTGCACCTAAGGTTCAACCCACTTGTGACAATGTAAAAATATTACATAAAGGAAAATAATTTATTTCCAATCATATTAATTATAAATATTCCTTTGCATCAAGGAATATTCAACCTCTCCAAATTGATTTAAATGCTTGTCCACATGATATTATAAACACATTTTTGGATAAAAAGCTAATCTAATTACACTCTAATTATTATCATCCTCCTCATCAACTGTAAAAAATCAATGGCCAATCATTTTATACTTATAATGTAATTAATGGAAATTATGATAATAATTTTTATGCATCACAAGAAAATATAAAATAAATTGAAAATAAAATAAACCTTTAATTTCAACAAATTGATGACAAGTCAAAAATGTCTTCATGTTTGTCTTAAAAATTTACAAGTTATAACCATGATAATTAAAAAAATGTATATTAAATACAAGATACAATGGCTTAAAATATTCAATTTATGACAATTATAAATCTAAAGATATCATTGATCATTTCCAACCTAAAAATATTAACAATGAAAAAGCATTAACATAAGAGTTTTATAATTTAAAAAATTAAAGTATGGAAATCTCTTTAAGCATCTTCAAATACCAGTTGTAGCATTTAGATTATATATCAAACTAGGTTTAGACCTCCAAGTTGTACTCACATCTTGTATAATGTGCCATTATCCTTATATATAAATTGATAATAATGATCCACATGGGAAAAATGAATCAACTATTACAAATGCAAGCAATAAACAAACAAATGATCATTCCACATTTTTGTTCACATCAACTTGAAAATTCTCTTAAGTCTTCAATAATAAATTTATAAATCAAATATGAAATAAACTATTTTTAAATCAATCACTATATAATTAATGACACATATGAATCATTAAAATTATCACACACACACAAAAAAAAAATACTAAAATCTATGCATTCTTCTAGCCCTTGGCTTTACTTTCACTTTGGGCACTTACCATCTTGATTTTTAAAATTAAATTCAAATAATTAAAAAATAACCATCTTAAAATACTTTAAATACATAATATTTATAGCATACACTTAATATTACCTATATCTCATACTATAGATTTCATTTCCCTTACATGTTTATAGCTCCTTACTTTTACATTTAACAATACCATGCATAGTTTATTACCCATTGGGGAATGAACATTATTATCTCTGTGAAATTTTTATGTTAAAATACTATGATTCAAATACACATACATCGGGTGCATGTTACTTACCTTCCCTCTTTCCACACTATGATTCAAGTCTTGATTCTTAGTTCTTTTCCAAATATGTTTTATTCAACTTTTGTGAAAAATTATAAAAATTTGAAATATGGAAAAAATCAAAAATAGTCATTTGATTAAAAAATTCAAACAAAAATCAAAATACTTTTAAAAAATTAAAAATCATGACCTTAAATCACTTTCAAATGTTCCTAGTATATTTATTTGCATTTATTACTTACTCAATCTTAAGTATATAGCATATTACAAATTTACATAAACACACCACTTTTCATAAGGTATTTTGAAGGTGATGCATGAAATATTATTACTTGGATTTTCAATGTTGGGTTTCCCTTTTACCCAACACCCTTACTAATTTTTGGGCATATATTCATTCTCCATGAACATGTAAAACTTGTTCTATCTATCCACATCCTTTCTACAATGTTGAATTGTATTTTGTATAATTTTTTAGTATTCACTCATACTTTATAATATGTTAAATTAATCTTATTTTTTATAACAATAAATTTCATACATATGGTTGACGAAAACTAGTCTCATTTCCTATATGATTCTTTTCAAAAAGCTTACTATGTTTCATGATAATATATAACTTTATTCCTTATTTTGTTTGGCCCTTGGCCTTGTATATTCAAATTGTCACTTATATGTCATATTTATTTCAAATTCCTGTGTCTCTTGGCCTTGTGTGTTTATGTGACATTCACATGTCTGTTGTATTGACCTTTGGGACTTATACGTGATATTATATTAAAATTATGTGACATTTTATGACATGGATTGTATGTTATTTTTTTTTTTACTATGGTTTCATGATTCATATAATTTATCAATCCTACTCTCTACTCTTATTTTAGTGCCATGATACATATTATGCATATGATGCCTATGTGCTTCGATGATATATCAATTTAACACATGTTTCATATGTAACTCAATGTTATATTTAATACTATGATGAAATACATTTAAAATTTCAAGTGATACTATATTAATACATCTTTTACTTATTTTATAATTCTTATTTTAATCTAAATGACTTGAAAATATATACCTCATCTCAAAATAGTGGCATGACAATTGGATTGTCTTGAGAAATCAAGTCCTCATGAGTAATTTCCAAGTTTATGACACTATAAGGTTTCAAAAATTACAACATGATTCATATTTTTTATATTATGAGGCACATGACATGCATTCACACTCATTCCTACATTTCTAAGTGGAAAGTTTCAAAATGACTGCATGTTTCAATAATTAAACAAATTAAGTGGCTTTCAATATCATTTTAGTATAATATATTGAGGAATGATGTCCATTCATGTTAAATTTACTTTATGGAAATTTAAAATTAGTCAAGTTAAAAATTTTCAAACCTAAAAAGTTCAAAATAAAATCTAGATCATCTATAGTGGTGTTATTTATCTTCACATTGCAAGTGGGCCACATTAGATTCTAGTGATGCTCAAAATCTATGGCTTCATTTTATATATCTAATGATCCATAGTTGGTGGTTCCACCCATTCAAATATTTTATGGATTAATTTACACAACCAAATGAGTGTTGTAGAAAACAATATTTTTTATCTCATATAGTGTTCAAATATTTTGAAATTGAGATTTGATCACTCTCAATTTTCCATAGTTTCAGCATTTATCTAGTTTACTTAACAAGGGGTCATACACAGTTCTCCAATTTCAAGTTAGAGGGAAATTAAATTGCATACTCTTTTAGGTGTATAATTTTATTACTTTATTTTTAAAATTAATATTTAAAGTTTCATATTTTCAACTTTAAAATATATACAATAACTAATCTCAATGGAATTATTGTAATTTTTGCATTAACCCATCTTGCACAATCAAGATTCACATCAAATTATAAAGTGTGTATATACATTCAATTTCTCATCTACTTTACTCTAGTATTTTCAATTTTTTCCTTCCTATAAAAAATTTTGTGGGGTGGGATGTGTATACATAAATTTAATCATTAATTTCTTGAAAATGTTTATTCTTGACATCTTCTACCCTACTTGGTCTAATCTCTATTTAGGTAGCTCACAATTTATAAGAGATCTTTCACTATAATGTAAACATTTGAAGTATACATATTTCAATCCCATTCATAATTATTCATCTAAAAATTTAATATTTGACCTTTTATAGAATTCTATGTCCTTTTGGGATAAGTCCACACTAGGTTAGATATGGGCACAATGCAACCTTGTCCCTCACAATCTAATGGTCACTTTTTCAAATCAATACATTTCATGAAAACATTATCACACATTTTGCAAAAAAAATTAATCAAATATTTTATGAATATTATCCTATATAACTACATAAAAGCTTCTCCAAATATATCTAGTAATCACTTGGTAATTCTACTACACTAAGAAAAAGAACACTATTTCTTCCAATTTTAATTATGTAGCTTTATAACAGTCATAGGCCAAGTCTAAGTATATTTAATTTTATTTAAAGGGCATCCATTATCAATAATTTAAATAAATATTCTATCTTTAGTCATAAAAAATCATGTAATCACCCTAAGAGGGAGAACTACATCTATCTAAGGCCCATTTAAACTATGTAGGTAGCTATAAGATTACATGGTATTTTTTGAGGATAGGTTAGTTATTTACCTTACCATTTACCTCATTTACATTTTATATTTATATTATTTATTATGTAGTATATATGTTTTTGTTTTTCAGGTCTTTTATATGGCATACAACATAAAAATTATTAATCAACCCTCATAGGTAGTCACATTGACCTAGATTGAGAAATTAGTTACTAGTCAACCAAAATGTGGTTTCAAACAATATAAAGGTTTCATTGTGTCCCTTTCCTCCTTATACAAAATTTAATAATCATATATTAAACTATTATATTTGATCACTACATAGTACACATGTCTTGTCAAGCACTTATCAACCACAAACAGCGTGAACAGAAGAATAAATCATGTTATATGGAGGTTTGAATATATATAGGCCTATTTATATTTTTATTTACTCCCTAATTATTTATGATTCTTTAGCATACTATATTTCATTATAATATCTATATAGACTAGCATTCAAATTTCAATAGTTTAAAATCTATTAATTTGATTAAATTCAATTAAAAATATATTAAAGAAATACCTTATGATTAAGTTCTAGTACATGTGAAAAATGCCTCCTCTGAGTAACTAATAAAATAATTTTATTATCTATTTTTTAAATTGAATATCAAAATTGATCAAAGGGTTAAACCCATAGTTTAGCATATCCATTATAATAAGTTCAATTTATATGTCCTTAACTATGAGACATTAATCATAAAAAAATTGGAATCACTTGAACACAAAAAATTCATGTAGAGGATCAAGCAATATTTGATTGAATATATCTTTTAATTCATTTTCAGCCATTGGATTTGCTAATTTAGAAATCATAGTCTTATAATGGAACACATAACCACTAATAAGGTCTTTGGATCTTTTTTTAAAGTTTTACAATATGATCATAATACATCTTCTCATTGATGTTGATTGAAAATTGCGTTAAAAAATTATCATACAAAGGATTTATGGAACTTAACTAATTATAAATTGAGATCATAAAACTAATGCAAGGTGTATTCCTTAAGACTCCATGTAAACAACTTATTCAATAAATTTTCATTGGATATGTAGTCCAAAATGCTATGTGAAAGGCTCAAAAATATTATTTTGGATCACTTTTACCATCATAAAATGTAAAATTAGGTGACATAAAACCTATAATTAAGGTATAATTTCAGATCTTAAGAGATCTTGGATTATGTATAACTACATGAGAATTAGTAGTATGGTGTAATCTATAATAATTTTGTTGTAAGTATAAAACCCTATTCTATAGATCAGGAATGATTTTCATAGGAGTTTAAGCATCTAACATAGAAAAGTGTGTATTAGTGGAGGGTGTGACTAGAGTATTAGCAACAAAAGGTTTGACAATATGTTGTGTATTGATAATAATGATGATAATAATAATAATAATAATAATAATAATAATAATAATAATAATCTAATGGAAAATATAGGGTTACCCCATACCTTCAATGGATCACATGTGTATCAAAAGGTGTAGATGTAGGAATAATAGAAATAGTAGTAGTCTAAACACCTATGGTATAACTAGAAGATCCAAAATTAATATTATTATCAATAAATAATTCATGTTTTTGATCCTTGTATGTGATAATCTTATCATTTTGTGCATTTTAAACTTATAAAATTGTTTTTAGGACTTTATATAAGTCACAAGGTTGCAAATGTATTCATTCTCAAAATGCAAAAAGAGCTAAATATTTTGTAAGGTATACACCATGAAGCTCATTAGGATATATTAAATAATTATACTCATTATTATGTTTATTATCTTGTTGAAAAACATTTAAATATTTTACATATCATTTTAACAACATTTTGCACTTATATGTGTTTAATATAACAATTGCATCAAGTGAAGGAGGAATTTTTATGACATAAATTTTATCCATTTTAAACACATGTGATTTACTTAAATAAATATAATTATGTTTAATTTAAACTAAAATTAGCCTATCACTTCACCTTAGAGGGACAAGAGAACCAGCCTTCTTAGATGGAATGGAATATGAGTTTTAAAAACATCAAAATGTATTAGGATCAAGCATAAATTACTACACTATATGAGGAAAATATAAATTAATTTTAAAAATCATAAATAAATATAAAAATATAAACCCCTATGAAAATAGAAGGAAACCCTAATAAATATAAGGTTTGTTGTGATAAATACAAAGAAGGGGTTCACCAACTCATTTTATTTATTTATTTATTAACACAACCCTAATGGGATAAAACTAAGGATAATAAAAATGATTAATATGTAAAATAATGAAACAAATATGTATGTAATTATAAAAATAAATTAACTTGTGGTTTGTATAAAACATTAGAATAATGGATTCCTTAGATTGGTTTAGGTATGTTTAGGTATGTGAAATTATACAATCTTAAACAATAGTCTAAAATGGGCTTGTGAATCCTCAAATCTAGGAATAAAGATTATATATGAACCTATGTAATCCCATTATAATTACATACATGGGTAACTTGTAAATATATTATAGGCAATGGGACAATCTAAAATGTCTATGATGATCTGTGATAGTTTTTATTGATGTACCTACATGTGTTAAGGGCTCATGTGCATGAAAATGTCTTCAACCCTAATCAAATATCTATGTTATCCTTCTCTTTAATTCAAAACCTAGTAGTGAATTATAAAAATAAATTTAAAATAGGTATAATGGGTGAAATGGAAGGGTTGAGATAACCTCAACCACCCCGTATGGCTAAGCATTGCTTATGTATCCAACACTATGAAGAGGGAAGTCAAATTAAACAACATTCTCCCATATATATAATTTTATGAAATCATTTGTAATACTACCATACAATACAATCATGTGTATCGATTTCAAAACTTGACAACCTATAATTTTACCTTGCAATGGTATTTAGACTTAACTCAAGGCTTGTTTATTTAAAGGGTTAAATATTTGGAAACTTTAGGATAGTTCTTATCAATGTCCAAATTGATTTATAATGATATATATATATATATATATGTATATATATATATATATATATATATATATATATAGGCATAGGATTGATATTTATGTATAGCTAACTATTTGGGTAATTTACTCTAAATTGGCATGTGAAACATATGGGATGACCCATAACAATAATATTAATTTGGGGAAATAACATTTAAAGGGTGTATAGATAGATCTAAATTAAGTGGATAAGTCCATGAAGATCTATTCATAGAACAATAATAATGATCTAAAATTAGGAGATAGTCTAAAAATTATATTTAGTTATTCAGACATAGAATATGTAAATATTGTGTAATAGTAATGATAATTTGGGAAGGTCATGCCCATATATAAATGAATGCTAAAGAATAGATTGAATAAGAGTCATGTATGTGAGCATAAATTTAGTATATTAAATATTGGTCAAATTTCACATTTTAAAATGTCTACTACCAAATATGAGTTTATATATCTAGTTATATTCCAACTAAGATCAATCTTACTGATCAATGTAGAAGTACATTTGCAACCCATCAAGCAACATTTTTCTACATTTGGATGCCCTTTCTTCTCAAAAATGTAGGTGCCACCTATAAAAGGGCTATGACACATATATTACATTATTACATGTATGATATTTTATATGACTATGTTCAGTACATCCTGAAAAATCTAAAAGTGTGAAAACCATCCCTATAATTTATGGAAAAAATAAATAACTGCATAAATATAAGGTTAGATTAAATCTGAATAAATGTGTCTTTGAGGTTGCATTATGAAAATTATTATGTTTTATTAGTTCATAGAGATGTATATAAAATCAATCCTAAAAAATTACAAGACAACATTGAAATTCACCCTCTATAAGGTCTTAAGAAACTAATAAGTTTACAATAAAATATCAAAGCCATCAAAAAATATTGAATTAGCTAATAAAACCTAACTATTTTCAATACTATGGCATAAAGATAACAACTTTGAGTGGGTTAAACAATGTCAAAAGGATTTTTATGAAATTAAATATTGTATATCTAATTATCTTGTTATAATGATGCCTCTTATTCCTAAACAAACCTTGTTAATACACATTTATACCACTAAGCATTCTTTAGGAAACTTGCTTGAACAATATGATGATGATCATGAATAATTCACTATTTATTAAATCAATCTTACATTAATTTATTATGAAAATAATTAAATATCAATAGATATATTATCCTTATCTATTATATTTACAGCACAAAATCTTGCACACTAGATGCTTAATAATGAAACTTAGGTCACTTCTAAGGTAGATCCTTTAAAATATATCATATATAAGCCATATCTTTACATCCCAAAAATTTGTTAAATGGAAACTCATGGTTGAATAGTTATTTTAGGCTCCCAACATAGACCATGCTCATATAGATGACACTTTTTGAGATAAATTTATTATGTGTACAAATGAAAATAAGACTTCGACCATGTAGTTTTATGGGTCCAAATGTGAGCTTAAAGTGTTGTATCTCACATTGTATTGATTACTCCCTAAAGGAATATTGTACCATTAGCATATATATATATATATATATATATATATATATATATATATATATATATATATGTATGTATATATATATTGATCTTTTCATATACCAATAATATAGAATAATATTAATATTTTATTATAGGAATCCATGTTGTATGTGCTTTAGATATTTAATTTATCAATGTTTATGGTTAATCAACTCATTATAAACCAAGTAATGGGTTCCTATAAAACAAAATAAGATAAATTAGTATCATATCATAATTTAATTCTCATTTTGATCACCCACTTCTATTATTTTGAGATTTAAAACATTCCAAGAAGAAACAACTACCACATTAATGTTATGACTAGTGTTTCTTCCTGTGTCTATGTTTATATCACAAATGATCATTCCATACTTAAAATTATGAGGTTAAAATAACATATTGTGGATTTACCAATATTATGTTATTTATATGTGTTTGAAATTTAAATTGGTAAAATAAACTTATAATGGTATATGAATATATATAATTTTTTATCCAAAGAGATTGTTCCCCCTATACCCCATCCCCCAACAACATTTACAAAAATGAAATAAAAACTTGTGAAGAGGTCCCATTAGATATGTTATAAATAGGGGTTCCCTTTTCAAAAAGTCTTTTTATGGGAAAATTATTAGATTCATAGGGAGTTAAGAAGCTAAGATGATATAACAAGAGGTTTCTGATAGTGAGTGTGGTGAACACTTTAGTGGGAAAGTTATGTCACATAAATTGATAACCATGGCTTATTATTTTCCTACATTAATGGAACATGAATGTTATAATTATGAAAAAATATGTGATAAATTTCAAAGACACATTAATTGAATGCATGAACCATTTTAATATTTTCAACTTATTATTTCTTTGTGGCTATTTTCCATTTGTGTATTTGATATAGTTGGAATAATTAACCCTCCAGTCTCAGGAGGTCATAAATTTACTATTACACCTAATAGATGTTAGAGGTAAAATCACTAAGGGGGTGAAAATTAGTGATCCTAGAAAATATAAATTCAATTTTATTCCTTTTAAACTCTAAAACTCTAAATAAATTATCATAAGAATTCATGAATCATACACATCATTCATAGTAATGAATAAGAGAAACAATGCAAGATCAAACATATAACACATGACATATGTGGGAAAGCCTTTTAGTGGATAAAACCTAATGGAACATATAAATATATTATTTTCCTATAATAACAAGAACTAATTTATACCAACTAAAATTGATCAAGGAATTACCATCCCTTATTTAGTGAGACTGCAATCCCATAAGGTGTTACAATAGTTGTCTAGCTAAGCTACAACAACAACTAGACCTTTAGAAAGTTCTACCTTGAAATGAGGATACAACCCCATAGATGTTAATATACCACAATAAAACCTTTTAAAACAACATCTCATAAACATTTATTTTCTTCTAATATGATGTAGATACAAATTATATTAGCTCTCTCTTCAACTCTGCACACTCAATGCATCCAAAGCCACCTTTTAGATCACCCTAGACCTCTTTAATCATAATTAATATATAATATCAGTATTATAAAATTATAAACATGACCCATATTTCATACACATAGTATTGAATCTTCTCTACTCAACAACTCATCTACTAGGCACTCTACCTCTCCTTCGCTCCATAATTTTCACATGCACACTCCTCTTACAAGTATCTCACTAGTCTAGAAACCATCACAATTGGTTTAAATATATATAAACAATTAATTATTATCAAGTAAATAATATTTAATTTTAAGCCACAACACATGAACTTACCCTTAAGGCATCTAACATGGGTCACACTTAAGCATAACACACTTTCAAAAAAGGCCTAAGTCACCTTTTAGGTCCTATGATGACCCATTCACCTCTTTGACACTTATTTGATAAAAATAAGAACATATGTCCACTTAAAAATAAATTAAACCATTAAATATGACCCCTTTAACATTCTAAAATTATCATATTCATGAAAACATTCTTATGCTAAAGCACAATTTCCTCAAACAACATTTTATGCACACAGTTACCATGAACGAACACATAATCACCTTCTAACACTTTTTTCATTCTAAAAATGATTTTTCAAACCTTAATAATGAAAAATAATAATATTTATAGAGTTTAAAATAACCTCTAATATCTAATACAATATTAAACACTGGAACAACATCAACACAATATAAAATATCCTTCTCGGGTCACTTGCAGAACATGCACAAACACATTGTCAACTCTGAACCTCAATATCTTTGAATATGTAGACTTTAAAATCTTAAAATATATAGTTTTATATTTTTATTATATTCCTTTATAAATTTAATTTTTACACCATGAGAAAATTATACATATATCTAAAGATATGGCCCAAAAGCTAGACATTGGTCATTCCTTTGTTAAATTCAAATATTTGAATTCAAACGGTCATAGTTAAACTTTGGTCACCATCTTATCATCTAATATTCTCATATATTAGATAAATCACACACCATTTATCTTTTTTTAACTTTAACACATAGTGCACTAGTGCCTAAATGTTAAACTTTGAACACTTGGCCTCATCTCGTGCAATCTTGATCACATACACTTCGTCAATCTCTTTGAGATTGTCCTTGATTTAAGAATGATAGATAATTGTCAGTTTAAACTCTTGACTCTAATATGCATAATTTATCTTAATTATTATGAACACAAACTATGTATTCATGCTTATAATAATCTCTATCATTATCTCTACTCATTGTTAAACATCAAACACTTCTCCTCATCTCATTGCTTCTAGACATTTGGAATAAACATGCTACATTGATCTGTAAGAAGCTCAATCTTTACTAAATTTAAGCATCAAATACTTTGATCCATTTTAATTAATGTGTACCATATATCTATATGTATTAACTCCCATTAACTATTGGATCTCCATCTAGTCCTGATCTTTAACATTGTGAAAAAAAATGACTAAGTATGCGGATCATTACTTATCTACTTGGAAGCCCAACTTTGAACCTCAATAACTTTTGTTGCACTTAGATGCATGATATGAAACTTGGACCATATGATATCCTCACATATGATAATCTAACCATGTCTCAAAATAATCTTAAAACATTTTCACATGTGAGATATAAATTCATTAATCTTCTTATTCAAATTTCTTCTACCATAGAGCCAATTATGTCAAGAATTGTCTAGGAAGCTAGCTTTGAACATGCATATATTTTGTCTTGCTAAATTGCATGACCAAAAGTTAACACATATAAACTATAAAAAAAATTAATAAACCCATATGATCAAATTATTTTGAAACATCAACATGTGTTAGATATGTCATCATCAAACTAATTACTTGGTTCTTTCTTACATCATGCAAAATTGGCTAAGTATGGGAAAAGACTGTCAAACTGCCTGGGAGCCCAAATTTGCACTTGCAGATATTTTTTCGTGAATATTTACATGACCTAATATTTTTCAAATAATATATAGGCACATATTTTATCACAACCATATGATCAACTCCCCCTAACTCATCTAAATGTGGTAATGGTGATGTCACCAAATTGCTAATTAGATTTTCTACCACTTAGACCCAAAATGTCTAGATGAAAACAATTATCAACTAGATGAAATTAAATCATGCACACAAGAACTCAAAGTATATAAAACCTATTAAAGGACCTCTTTCAAAACCTCAAATCACCATACTCATCCCTAATCATCTTAAACCATGCCAAAACTGAAGATCAACTAAGCCTTCTTCAAGCATACTAAGACAAACACATTGCACACTTTGTCATTATCACTTAAAATATCAAGGATATTCATCCACTCACCTATAAACCTTCATTACATCACCATTTAAAACTCTCCAATAATCACCCCATTTGTCATTGATGTCAATACCCTCATATAACAATATACAACTCACCTTCCTTCTCTCTCTTCATGCACTCCCATAATAGGAACTTTCTCCCCATTTGACACAATGATAAAGTGGAAAAAAATAATCTTTAGGGACTAAAAATACTACCAACAAGAGAAAAATATCTTATAAATATATTACAAACTCTCCCTTACCTTGAGCCAACCTCTTTTTGCCTTGACAACATCCTTCTTGCTACATGCCAACAGTCTTCTTCAACCAAGCACTAAAACAAATGAATAAATAACACAAAAAACATTGACATCTAATGGAAATTACTAGGAAAAATCTAAGATGAAATCCCCCTATGATCTATGAGCCATTGCATCACTTGAGCACCATCAGATCTCCATATACCATGAAGAACCACCATACAAGCTTGCTAGCCTTCTCTCTCAAACCACCTCAAGGACCACCAATAAAACTTCATGCCACTCATAAAATAGGAAACATTCTATTAAAAAAATTTATAATTATCCTTATAACATACATACCTTTCTCTATTGAAAACACTAATAAAAAATATCAAATCTTCATATTAGGCCTATCTAAACTCCTTGTAGCCCTACTTAGGATTTGCAAAGCCCACAACTTTTAGTAGACACATATTTATAACATAAAAATTAATATCTAGATCACTCTCATATTCCTCTTTAATAAAACCAATTTTCAACACTTATCTCATTCTCTACAATATAATTTATTTACAAACCAACTTGTCAATTAAGACTTCATCTTGATAAAAACATGAACAACTTGAAAACCACAAACCATCAAATCTCTTTGAAACATGATTTGAAAACCCATTTGGCCCAGTCAACCTATTAATAATCTTGAGACTTTAAATCACAAGGCAAACCACTTTTCAAGTAAAGCCCAAAACCCTAGAAACTTAAAATAAGTAAGGTCAACAAACCTCCTCTTGGTCAACGCACACCTCTAAAAATTATTGAACACCTAGAGAAAACCATGACACACTTATAGAACAAAAATTGAGCCTCCATGCCTTTAGGAACCCATACATACTATAACCCATTTTAGGACTTGTATACTCTTAAGCACAAATTGGGAAACCCTAGAGCAAATAAAAATTTCCAATTTGAATTTAACATACCTTCAGACCACAAAAACACCTTGAGCAATATAGAATAAGGTCAAAATTTTGTTATATGAAAAAATATCATGTTGACAAATCACAAATCCTCTTTCCATTTGAAAAACCTTCAATATGACCCTATAGACTAACCATATACAATTATGAAATCACTTTGACATCACCACAACATATCTTCCACCTTAATAAACCTACTCCAACTAAAAACACTTATTTCCAGCCTTTTAGGACCATCTGAAGAACACTACAACAACACTTTATTTTCCACTAAAAGGAGTCACTTAAGAAGAATAGATAGAGACATCCTTTGCACTACAATGCTCTAAAATAAAGTGAAGCTAGGAGTGGCCCACATCTCCTCATTAACCACTGGAATCCAATTATAGTTATAAGATTTATATTTTTTTCTTCTTCTTTTCAGTCTGAACTATGACAACTAGTTCATTTTCTAAATCACTCTCCTCTTCTAAGATTAGATTGACAAAACTTGGAAAAAACATAGATTCATGGCATACCTTTTCATCTAAAGAATCCACCTTATAGTTAGGAATCTCATCACTAAGCACTGACAATTGATGTTTTTTGCATGATACATGCTTAGTAATGGGAGGATGTTCACTTAGATCTATACATACCTTAGGATTAACTTCAACTAGCACCTTGGCCTTCTCTTTGAGCTTGGTCACTTCACTTATCATGAGCAAACAAAGAGATCCTTTATCACTCTTTAAATTTTGAAGCATTCTCCACCATAGCAAATAGATTACTTGGACCTACAGTCTCATCATGACTCATACTTACCACATTTGGCTTTCATGAGTTGACTTGCCTTCTTCCTTGCACTCTAGGATCTTGATTAAACCTATTCTGACTTTTAGCCTTTGCTTGAAAAATCTAGAAATGTGACCTCTTCATTCTTAGTTGTAGAAAACCATACTCCATGAAGGAAACACAATTTGTCTTACCTTGTTTGGATATAAAATTGTAAAGTGTCTTATGTCATGACAAATGAAACAACCTCATTTTTCTGAAGAGGACTCACCTTGTCTAATCTTATGTGGACAATGGTGTTCAAAGTGTCCCACATCAAGACGGTTGAATCACTTAACTTTGTTCACACCTTTTAACTTATGATCCCAACCATAGTTTCATGCAAACTCATTTCTAACAAGTCTCTTGCATTCTCTTGATTTATTCCCAAATTCATTGCATTTGATACAATCACCATTGAAAATTTCATACCTCATGGCATTTGGCTATCTAATCTGATTTGTCTTCATTCTGCTAGCACCTTCATTCCTTGTCTGATGATTTATCTTCAAAGTATGATTTTCCTTGTTCACATTAGTCTTCATATTATATTGAGTTACATTTTCTAGTTATTCATTGTATCTAAGACCATTTATATCACTTTAATTCTTTTTATCATTTAGAATATTGTTTAGATCACTTGAGATCTTTTCAAATATCATAAATAACTTCACCTTACTAGATGTATTCTCTAACTCATATTTCAATGACTCATTTTCAATTACATACCTAGAACATTCATCTTCTTTGGCTTCTAGGCTTGTAAATAGAATATTCAATTCAAAATTGAGATGTTTGACAATATATTCATGCTCCTTAGTGTCTTCATTCATTATTTCTTCATACACACTAAATTTTTCCTCATACTATTTGAGTTGAGATTTCATCTTCTTGTTAATCTTCTTCTCAATCATCAATTTTTGATGGGTATTTGTCAATGTAGTCTCATATTCCACCTCATCTTCATCATCTAAATCATTCCAAGTAAACTCTTTTTGATGTGAAAAACTTCCTTCTTCATTTATGAAGAGGGTTTTATCTTCAAAAGGACCATCATCTTAATGATCACATCTAGAGTCACTATCTTCACTCTCATCTGATGATATTTAGTCTTTATTAGTGTAGAGACCCTTATTTTTCTTTAAGAACTTATTTTTGTTGTCATACTTTCTAAAAAAATTCTTCCTCTTATTAGACCTATATGTATTATTTTATTCATCTTGGTCATCATCATTCTTACGGGAACTTTTTATAAAAATGTCCTATCTCTCCATAATTAAAGTATTTAAAGGGTATTTTACCATTATACTTGCCTAAACTTGTTTTTAATTTCCTTAAAAATAAAGCAATCAATTTATCCTCATAAATATTAGAAATTTCATCCTCCTTGGGGTTTTTACCTTGGAACTTGTTCTTAGGCTTCATATATGTCTTTAATGTTACTTCCTTCTTTGGTGGTATATCATCATTCTTCCTCATCTCATAGGCAGTAAGGATGCCATGCAATTCATCCAACTTCAGTTGAGTAAGATCATGATTTTATTCTAAAAAAAATAATTTAGGATCAAATTTGAGAGAGAGGGACCTTAATACCTTTTAAATACAATATCTTCTTCAAGGTTCACTCTAAGACCTTTGACGATGTTCACAATCTCATCAACTCTCTATAGGAAATATGCCACATAATCTTCTTCCTTCATCTTGAGACTTTCAAATTATCATCAATAAGTCTACAACTTTGCCAACTTAAATTTTGAGTATATTTCATAAATAGTCTTTAATTTATCCCACATTCCATTAGAAAATTTAAAATGGATTACCTTGGTGTATTCAATCTTTGAAATACCACAAGTGATAGCATGCATTGCCTTAGAATTAGTCTCAAATAACATCTCATCTATAACACTGGATAGAGGAATAGTAGGTGCAGAATAACCATCCACAATAGATTTCTAAATGTCAAACCCTATGGACATGATGTAGGTCCTCATCTTTACACTCCAAAAATAATAATTGGATCTATTTAATATATTTTCTTGCTTAGTAGATAAACCTCCTTGATGAATACCCATATTGTACCTTAGATCACCTTTAAGCTATCAAGCCTTTACCAAAGGACCTAATTTAATACCAATTATGAGAGGTAAAATCACTAAGAGTGGCAGTGAATCAATGAGCCTAGATAATCCAAATTCAATTTCAATAATTTTAAACTCTAAATCAATTAGCACAAGCATTCATGAGGCATACACATCATTCATAGTAATGAGTAAGAGAAACAATGCAAGATCAAACACATAACACATGACATATGTGAGAAAACCTCTTAGGGGATAAAACCCACCAAAAAATAAAATTAGAATACTTTAATATAATAATAACTAATTTAGACTAATTTTTATTGATCAAGGAACTACCATCCCTTATTTAACAAGACTAAAATCCCACAAGATGATATAAGACCTATCTAGCTAAGCTGGAATAACAACTAGACCTTTATCAAGTTACACCTTGAAAGGAGTATGAAACCCCCTAGATGTTGAGCTACCCAAAAAAACCTATGAACACAAAATCTCTTTTACATGTATTGTTTTCCAATCTGATAGAGATATAAGGTATATGAACTCTCTCATTAACTATGCACACTCAATACATCCAAAGCCACCTTTTGGATCATCATAGACCTCTTCACTCATATTCAATCTACAAGATCACTATTATAAAATAATAAAAATTACCCATAGTTCATACACATAGTACTCAATATTATCTTCTCATCAACTCATCTACTGGTCACTCTAACTCTCCTTTGCTTCACAATTATCACATGCACACTCTTCTTACAAGTCTCTCATTAGTCTAGAAACCATCACATTTGGTTTCACTATATATATCTCATTCATGATTATCATGTATATAATATTTTATTACTCCAAAACACATGACTCTACCTTTGAGGCATCTAACATGGGTCACACTTAATCACAACACACTTTCAAAATAGGCCTAAGTCACCTTTTGGGTCCTATGATGACCCACTCACCTCTTTGACACTTTTTCAAGAAAAATAAGAGCATAAGAAAACTTCAAAATATATGTAACCATTACAAATTATCCCTTTTACATTCTCAAATGATCATAGTCACCAAAACATTATTCTACTAAAGCATAATTTGCTCAAACAACATTCTATGCACATAATCACCATGGATGAACACATTGTCACCTTATAACCATTTATTCATAATATAAATGATTGTTCAAACCTTCATAATTCACACAAAGCATCCTTATTGAGTAAAAAACACCCTCCAATATCTAATACAACATGAAACATCAAAACAACATCAACATAATTCAAATATACTTCTTGGGTCACTTAAAGAACATGCATGAACATAGTAAAATTTGAACCTCAATATCTTTGAATTTAAACACTTTAATATATTAAAATATATATTTAAAAATTCATCTTTGAGCCCTCTAAAAAATTTATTTTTATACCATGATTAAATTCTATATAGATTGAAAGGCATGGCCCAAAAACTAGACACTAGTCATTTCTTTATTAAATTCAAATATTTGAATTTAAATAGTCACAATTAAAATTTGTTCACCATAATATCATCTTGTGTCCTCTTATATTATATCAATAATTCATCATTGATCTTGTTCAAACTTTAACACATAGTGTACCATTACCCAAATGTTAAAATTTGAACACTTGGCCTCATTTCATGCAATATTGCAATCTTGATGACACACACTCTATCAATCTCTTTGAGATTGTCCTTACTTTAAGAATGCTAGACAATTATAACTTTGAACTCTTGACTTCAATACACACCATTTATATTGATTATTAAAAACACCCACTCATTATTCATCCTTGGAATAATCTTGATCATTATCTATACTCATCGTTAAACATTGAACACTTGTCCTTATCTCATTGCTTCCAACCATCTTTGAATAAACATACTCCATTGATCCTTCTGTAAGAAACTCAATCTTTACTCAGTTTAAGCATCAAACATTTTCACTAATTTGACTTATATTACACTATAGATCTAGATGTATGAACTCCTATGAAACATTGGATCTTTATCTGGTCCTAATCTTTAACATTGTGAAAAAAATGACTATGGGGACCATTGCTTATTTGCCTAGAAGGACAAATTTAGACCTCAATAAATTTTGTTCTTAGATGCATGTTCTAAAAATTGGATCATATATCTCCTCACATATGAAAATCTAATCATGTGTCAAACTAATCCTAAAACCTTTTCACATACAAGATATCACTTCATTAATCTACTCACTCAAATTTTGTCTACCATAGAGCCGACTATGTCGAGAACTATCTAGGAAGCCAATTTTGAACATGCATATTTTTGTTTCACTACATCACATGAACTATAAGTTATAAAATATTAATTAGGCATAAAAATAAATAAATCTATATGATAAACTTATTCTAAAACATATACACGTGGGATATATGAC